>LD689012.1:3331242-3363395 GCA_003118335.3 Papilio memnon
TAAAAAATCTCATAACATACCATCGCGTGTCTTTATAAAGCTTAAGCGGAATCTCAAATATTACTTTAAGACTAATCTAGATTATACTTTTAAATTTGATCCATGTATTATAATAGGTTATTTAAAATAAATTCAACCTTGCAGACAACATTTGAAGACAAGCCTAATCTTATTTGTATTAATTGATTACGTTGTTTTTTACCACGAATTTACAAACTGGGTCATATCAGTTAAGCCAATTTTTTTTGTCATAATTTTTTTTTTGTAGGTTTGCTTCAAACGTTAATGTTCAGAATCAGTAGTGGGGAAAGGTAATAAAGGTATCCCGGATGCGATACATCAAGGATAATACAAGCTTTAGGGGCCGGTAGTTTTCTACCGGCCATATCTGACGTCCGGTATCACTATTGAATTTCATAATCCTAATTGTGGACCTCAAATACTTTTAATTACAGTATCCTAATAAAACTTACCAACAAACAAACTCTAGAAGGGTTAAGAGCATGCGTTCACCTATGATTAAACTATCGCATAGCTGTTGTGCGATTGGATTGTTTCGCAGCCAATTCAACTGTTTAGCACAAATAATCGAGTCGTGCGCACCTCCATATAAGCTCGTAGGAATCAAAGCTAGACGAAACCGTTGTGCGATAGTCTAGTCAAAGGTTTTGCGCGCTATAAGACAGCTATAATCAGACCGATAATATAAAACACCTCACCATATTGCAAAACATAAGACGAATTTCTTTGAACTTTGAAGATGAGGATCTAATGATTTTTAACGAGGGGGATATTTTAGGGGATACTTTCCAGGTCGGGATAAGTCTGTCTTACTATAGTACTAGTAAGAACATAGGTATTATAAAATATTTGAATGAAAACTAATGAATAAAATGATATTCTCTCAATCTTAAAATATTTTGGAGATGCTGGGCTGTCCTTGAATAGACCAGGAGCCTTGACTTAGGAAATCATCCCAAGTTTGTCTTAAGTTAAGGAATAATTTAACTTATGCAATAGATTGTTTTTGTGCACAATTTTTTTGAATTTCGAACAAGATCAATGACACATTCCAAAAGATCTATCTAAACCGGTCCAATAAGATTAACCAATAATAAATACAATTGCATATCCTACCAGTAATATTTTCCATAATGTAGTTAAACGAACTTTTTACACAAGCACGGAAGTTAAAATTTAATATATTAATCAAGACGCCAAGTCCGACATACTTCCGATCAAACTCGTAGCAAAATGAAATATCATCGCCTCTGAGTTCGTGGATCTCACTCTGATAAAATGCAGCTTGCTATTAGATTGTTGTGTAACGACTAAATAAGTAAAAATCAATGTTTGTATGTCTCCAAAGCGTTCCTAAATATGGAAAAAATCTTGATGAAACTACAGTATGATATACCGAAGACAAGATGTTTATGACCTGTAAAACAATATCTTACTTTTTAATGGAGTTTTTTTTTATTTTGTATAATTCTTATGAATAGTCATTCTAGATTATATAAAGACTGTAGCAACTAGATCGATCTTGATGAAAATTAAAGGATAGGAAAGTTTTTAATCTCGATTTATGACTGTAACATGTAGCCATGGGAAGAAGGGGCGCGTCGCTTGTATTATATAATCTATACTAATATAATAAAGCTTAAACACACACTTCTTTGTTGCCTAAGATGTCAGCAATTACAGCATATTTTTGAATAATTCTTTTTTAATAAAAACCCCTACACTTACGTCACGCTTTAGGCTATATATTTTCACGCCCTTAAATTTAGGAGTAAATAGCTTGGATAAAAATCCCAACATGGGAAAGAGACAACAAGTTGCTGCCAACATAAAGGAAGCAAGATTGCCATGGTTTGTCATCACGTCTTATCATTTTGACATTTGCAATTGATAATTTGATAAATGTAAATAATAAAATAAAGTTTTTATCATTTCATGCGGATGAAGCCGCGATCGGAAGAAGATATTAATTTGAATTGAAGTCATAATTAGAACACGAGCGCCGCCAAGTTATTTTCTAGAGAATCTGAATTATTCTTAAAATAGGGATCGTTGCGAGGACATTGTTTGAACGATATGAGCTTTGTAACTCGTTGATATCCTGATTGAGAAGTATTGTGAGTGTATTCCTTGAATCCGACTTTACCTATGACCGCCCACATGATCTCGAGTATACTAGTAATTCTGATATCGTGCTAGCGCAAGCAAGCAAGCAAGCAAAACATGGCAAATGTTTGAATTTTGATGTCACTGTAATAGCGAAATTATCGTTGCATAGACATTTGTAGCTTGTAATTTTCACATGCGTTTAAAAATAATATTGCATTTTCGGACTCAAAATCGACTCTCCCTTCTCAATTTAGTAGTAAGGAGATGAATAAAAAGATAGAAGTTAGCCTCCTATACCTATAATGTTCGGACGGAACGCAGAATTGCTTCTAATTCACAGTTGTATGTGGTCGAGGTATTCGTTCAACAGATGTTGGTGTTCTACCGCTGTTAACTTAGCATGCGTGGAACGTATTTTTACGTATTTGCAGTATGTCGCTGGAGCGCGGGTCACGTATTTAGAACATTCGTGGTAAATAATATAGTAGTTTAGAATTCACTGCGATATTTCTGGAAAACCAAATTTAACTAAAAAAAACACCCGCTGTACATGTAATTCGGTGCGAAGTATTCCCGCTAAGTGTTAGAATTGTTTTTTTTTTAATAATAAGGATACATACTATAAATAATAATACAAATATTTTATAACAATTTATTAAATACATCGTTATCCGTGTTTTGAAATGTTATATTTTATTTAATATCTAACAGACTGTATCACCTTAGATTAATTATGTATTAAAAAATAATTTTCATTATAAAACATACTGTATATGTAGTTTCTTGTAATATCACGCTTTTTAATACGATTTTGGTAGCAAGTGAAAGAGGTTAAATAATACTAAAGAAAAAACTTATATAAAAATAAAATAATAAAGTTAAGAAATTAAAAATAGTGACATCTATGATACTACTTTGAAATTAAAATAAGTTTTAAGTTTTTCTCACAAAATCTAGGTTCAAGTGTCAACACCCTGTATAGAATGTGGGAATCCATCATTTACATGTGATGGTTCAACAGATAATTCAAGATTAATGCGTTATTTAAAAATAAATACTTATATCTATGTTTTTATTGTTCGAGCAATTACGTAATCCTTTTAGTAGCAGTTTTAACTTAGTTTATGTTAGCATTTCAACTTATGTTATTTTTATCTTTACTTTCTTTATTAAACGTTTTTTTAAGAACAACATGAAATGTTCTAACCGTTATTCTATTATTGACATGATGCAACTTAATGACTTAAAAACAGAACAGATAAAACAAAACAAGTCAAATTATATCTTGACTAAGAAAAAAATAATAATTTGTTTGTTTGCTTAATTTGATGACATCACTATATGGCGAGGATACACGCACATCAAATTGCACATTTTGTGTCATGACATTTAAAAAAAAAATCGCACATTTACCAAAATGCCAGAAGAGCATTATACCAGGGTGTAGACTGTGGCTTATTGTACTCAGAATTAGGTTTAGCGGGTGTATCATCCAAGGGGGATTCCTTAAATATATTTACATAAGAATTCTTAATTCCGTATATAAAGAATGCTACGTATGGAAAATATTCAGTCAAATTAATTGAAAAGAGAAAATAGCCGTTAATTAATACTCGACCAATATTTGTATTGTAAAACGCCATGAATATGGACAAAAGGGATAATTTGTATTTAGCGGCTAGCGATAGTTTCTTATATTCTGGCGTATTTTCCAACGTATCGTAGTCTTTGAGATAAAGTAACCGAGGTGACCTCTCCGGCAGACCCTCGACTCTTGGCTTTTCTACTAATAATGATGAATCCACGCCTGAAATGTACAAAAAATCATTAAAAAACAAGCTTTAATTCTTGTTTTTTTCATCAAAAAATTGTTTCCTTAATTTATCATATTTAGTATACTAGTTAGAATATACAGTCATGTATTTTTATAAAATAAGGTGGAAACGAGCAAGCAGCCACCTAAATCCGCCGAAATGGCGAAGCGACCGTTGCCCATAGACATCCGCAATTGCAGATGCCTACCCTAAATCGACGGAAGAAGAGACGCGCATAAAGAGGATATTTCCCCTTCCTATGCGTCTCCTCCACCGTCAAATTCACATTCGCATCTAATCCTTTCTTTACAAGAAAAGGGTGGAACGGGAAAGGGACTAAAGTTGGGCCTCCGGCACCACACTCATCAGACGAAACGCGGAATTGCTCCCACTTCACGCCTGTCTTCTGTGTGGTCGTGGTATTGCACCGGGCGAGCCGACCCATTCGTGCTAAGATGTTAAAGCGGGTTCTACCACCGTTACACTGTTGTGAATGAAAATCACTTAAAGATTTTGTAGTATAGTTAAGTAATATTCTACTTAAAACGTCTTTTCCTTAACAAGAATAAGTAACAGAACAGATAACTATAGAAGTGGGCTCACGTGTGAAGCTACAATCTGATGGAAGTTACAAGAAATTTCATATACAAAAACTATTCACCAATATCAGGGTGTTTTCCATTTAGTTGTTCCTTAATGCGTCTTTGTAGGTCGATTCTCTCAGCTTCGGTCAAGATGTAACCGGGGACGTTCGCCAGGTTCTTTGTCAGGTACATCTGACTTCCAGACTCCATGGTGCCGTTCACAGCCCACATGCCGTCCATCATGACGCGCGCCATGTGCTCGAAGTACTCCGGCACGTTATCCAGGCACGGCGTAAACACGCGCTGTAGTATCAACTGGCAAACTTGCCGGGTTTCGTCTATATTCTTACGACATATGTTGTACCTGAATAGAAAACAAATGAGATTACAAAATAGCAGCCAGAGTTCTTATCATAAAAAACCATCTGTTCTTCGAAAACCAAATGGTATGAGCAAAAAATAACATCTGATTTTAAAAAAATAGTTTTTTTACAAATGCGTATCTTTATTGTTTAGACTGTGGTGTCAAAAACGCAAATTGATAATAATTGGATTTGCAAGTAGATGTTATTTTAAGTAGAATTACTTATGCCTCAAAACTTACTTCTTACTAATATTATAAATGCTAATTTTAGATGGATGTTTGTTACTGGGTATCACGATAAAATTTGCATATAGAATAAGAACATATTCTCAAATAAAACAAGAGATTCTTGTTATTCCTTTTGATTCTGTGCAAACAAAGTTGAGGGTAAAGGCTAGTTTATAAATGCCAGGAACTGCATTAGTTCTGACGACGTTTTGCAACTTTTCCTGATCAATTGACATCAAGCGTTTCGATGCTCATTTGCAAAAAAGAATTGCAGCTAACCTGTCTTCTATTCCTAACATGTGACCAATGACTCTCCATAAATGGTTGTATGCTTCCCAATCATCCGCCTGCTGCTGGGTGACGCCGATGCGATCCGGCTTAAGCACTGCGTAACCGATGAACCCGAACTGTGTGAGAGCCAAGTCACGCTGGGAAACAGTACCCTTGTTCTTAAAGCGCGCCGCACGTCCGCTCCTCAAGTGACGAGACCGAACTGCGTATATTGATTTCCAGGAACTGAAATAGTTATTATTACAGGTTTAATAAACGCATACAGTCAAGATCCATAAATTTTTGGTCATACAGGTAATAAAGAAAAATGTCAACATGGATTAGTAACCACTTATGAGATAATTTTGAAAATTGAATGCCCCTTGCACATGCCGTAGTCACCTCAATAAAGCGATTTTTAGTAATAATACCTTTTATAGATTTCTTTAACAAGTGTTTCTTTTTAACCGTATTCTCACTCGAAGTTTGTATGACCCACGTTTAACCGCGTCACACGTCATACAACACTGCCCAGCAGTGACGGAATACAGGGTTAGGTATCTCGGTTCGCCGAGATCGCTCCCGGAGATCACCAGCAACATAAAAGGGTTGCTGGGGTTCTTCGGTGAGCTGGGTTGGCTAGAGTAATCTATGCCCTTTTCTCACGCAAAATACGCGCTAGCCGTGGAGTTGCGGAAACTGTAGCCCCTACTACTACTACTACTACTTGTATGACCCACAGCCTTTTCTTGCCGGTGAACTCTTAAATATATATTATACATTTAAAAAATTACTCACACACTATCAGGCTTCAAGTCATATCGGAACCAAGACATAACGTGCAGAAATGTTGACAGATAGCGTTTGAATGCAGTGTACTTTGATGAGGATCGTCGCGAGCCCACTAACACTTCCAGTATCGTTGGGACAGAGAATACAGAGATTAGACCTGAAGTCATCGAACCAGATAGCCCGAAGCTAAACCTCCAGAAGAAACTACGACCCCTTTAACAATAAATGATATTATTGAAACTGTAATTAAAAAAATAAAGATGGCTGAATGTACAAAGACATTTCAAGAAAGAATACGAATCGCAGAACTCTCCAAAAACAGCCAAATTTTATTGATCGTTAAATATTATTTGACCGTCTAACTCTAGACGGTAAACAATACTAAGTACATACTTAAGAAAACTTGAAATTTCTATCAGTCGAGTGTGTAGACGAAAAGTTGTAATATATTTTAATGGTTTACAAACTCATTGTGTTTTGTATTATTTTTCGATTAATATTTACTTTTTTAATGTAAAAATACGTTATGCTTTCATCTTTATAACATTAGTGCAGATAAGTAACAATAAAAATCAGTCGTTAATCGATTTTCTTTTCTGTTAATCGTTTTTGTTCTTTTTCTTACCTATTATATAGTTTTTCATCAAACCATTCTGGTAACTTCATCTCCAAATCTTCTTCTTTGACGGAATCTGAAGGAGTTTCATAAGCCTCCTTACTTAGTAGGCCGTCTACAAATTGATTCACTGGAACAAAAAAAGAAAAAATGTATTGTGCCTACTCTACTTTACGTACTTCTTATTGCCTTGAATCTATGAAAGTCGAAACAATGGCATAGAACAATTGCGATTAGTTTATACTTGATGTGAAAAAGCAAAACATTTTGGTAATCGATCGAGCGCAGTATGAGAAAGGAGTTTCACGTACGCGGCTGCGAAATGTTAAAAAAAATCAACATTTTCTTATTTTGTTATTTATTTCAATCGTGTTATTGTGACTGGGTAAGAATTTTTCTTTAATTTTATCTATTTTTCACTTTTAACATTAACTTATTTTTATAAGCTATCTAACTTAAAGTTAAACGGTGAGTGGATGATGAAATGTTTTTACGTTGTATATTATATTGGGTTTATATCAAAAATATTCCTTTAAACAGGCTTCAGAAAGAAACTAACCTAAACTAAAAAAATACAAATACCCGGCAGACTGAGGCTCTAAAAGATGAAATAGCGACATCTGTCATATGCGTTTTAAAACAAAGATTTTAAATAATTCATTCAAATTAAATAAAATGTAATTTTATTTTTAACATTTCCTTATTTTATAATATATTCGAAAACATCGCAAAACAATATTTTGTAATAAAAAAAATGTTATAGCGAGAGTGATTTGGACACTATTTTTTCAAGTGGACAATAAAAATTATAAATTTCGGTTCCCAGGTATCAGAATGGTTGACGCCAATTCGTGATCAATAGTAAGTATAAAGATTTAAAGATTACACTAGTTATAGAGTTTTTACAATGGTTTTGCAAGCTAATTGTTATCTAGTCTTTTTATATCACATTATTATGTTTCTCCATTGTTTTACTTAATATAACACTAGCTTTGGCCCGCGACTTCGTGATGATTATACAAATATGTAATGCAATAGCGTCATCATTGTAATGATTCGCCGGATATTTGCTATTATGCTAAGCTATGCTGTAACTAATGCTCACGGTCTCTCAAATTTGATTGTTGAAATAATATAATAAAAAACACTAGCAATTTAAATCATACTTCATACTAATATTATCATACTTCATACTAATATTATAAGTGCGAAAGTTTAGATGGATGGATGTTTGTTAGAGTTTGTAGCCTAAACTGCTGAACCGATTTCGATGAAATTTGGTATAGATGCAGAGGATAGTCTGGAAGAACACATAGGATACTCACTTTTGTTTTTTTCAATTCCACGCGGACGGAGTCGCGGGCGAAAGCTAGTATATAAATAAGATAACATTGCCCATTTTCTACCATCTATTCAGGACCCTATGATTATCAAATTAAATCATAAATCTTACTAATATTATAGATGCGTAAGTTTAGATGGATGGATGGATGTTTGTTAGAGTTTGTAGCCTAAACTGGTTAACGGATCTCGATGGATGTTGGCATTGATAAAGAACATAGTCTAGAAGAACACATAAGCTACTTACTTTCGATTTTTTTAATTTCACGCAGACGAAGTCGCGGGCAAAAGCTAGTCTCTTATAAATCATGTTTAAAATCAGAAATAATGATAATTTTAAAAACGTCAACTTTAAATCACGACCACAACATACCTTAACCATGAGAACTGCAAAATTATCTATTTTAATATAACTCAAACGCATAAAATGCGTAATATTAGTTTATTCGATGATAAAATATGTAAAAATCAATTTTAAACACGTATTAAATTAAATTTTAACAGTAAAGAATCAGCCAGAAGAATGAACAAAATAGACATAAAGGTGTTAGACGGGGATAAACTAAAGCTATTCCAGGGGAGTCCGGAAGTTTTAGAATTACCGAAAAATAATCTGTTACTCCAAACGTCCAACATGACTCCAGTCAACGTAATGCAGACACGCAACCTCAGGGTGACCTTGGAAACCGTTCTGAGCAATGCAAAGAAATTGGCGGACAGTTTGAAGACGCAAATATTAATAGTGCAAGAAAGAGAGGAGAGATTAAAGGACACCATCGTCAATGGGAGGTAAAAAACTTCTAGATTGTCTATGCAAATGTTTTAATACAATCTGGAAATCTGACAATGTTCCACTAATAAGATGTACTGACCACGGCCCATAGACAACTGCAATAACTCTATAAGTACTTATTAAGTGACTATGTAGCAGCCAAAATGAAAGTAACCTATTCACTTAATGGTTTTAAGTAGATAGGCATATATTATTCGCAATATTTTCTCTTAAAAAATGATAAAAACCGTTAGAGCATTCGGAGGACTGCGATTTCTTGATACGTTAGTAAAATATAAAACTGTGATTATATAAAAAAACAGAAATAAAACTGTGATTTTCGTGTCTTTAAAAAGAAAATAACAAATAAAATCACGGTTATGTTAACAGATTTGGAATAACAACACTGACAGTATCGACACTTAGAAAGTTGCCAAAGAACTACATAATTCGCAACGGTTATTGGACTCTCTGCAGCGGTATTTTGCAGCACCCTACAGCACAGGTGACAGCAGCCTTCAGCGAGCTATATGCTGTTCCTAGATGTATAGGACAAGAGGTATGTACTATGGTGTAACAAGATTTACATACACTTTGACAGCTTTCAAAAGTATACTTGCTTTGGTGAAACCCTAATACATTTTATTTCATAGTATCAGTTCGGTCGAATATATTGTCGAATGCAGGTTGTCTAGACTATATTAACAAAAAAATAGGGTTTAAAGTTTTCCATTTAAAGTTTTTTTTTACCGACTTCACAAAAAACTTCGTCAATTTCTCAATTCGTCTGAATGTTTTACGTAGAAACTAGCTTTCGCCCGCGACTCCGTCCGCGTGGAATTAAAAAAAACAAAATTGAGTAGCCTATGTGTTCTTCCAGACTATCCTCTACATCTATACCAAATTTCATCGTAATCCGTTCAGCCTTTTAGGCTACAAACTCTAACAAACATCCATCCATCCATCCATCTATCCATCCATCTAAACTTTCACATTTATAATATTAGTAAGATAATGTTAGTAAGATATAATATTAGTAAGATTAGTAAGATAAATACTTGCGAATTTATGCTACAAAAATCATCTAAAAATATCAATGATGACATGCGGACAAAAAACTAGGTCCAAAGGTTACGTTTTATTTTGCTAACTCAGATAATGTGAGATTAGTTAATTTGTAGCTACAAGCTCCGATAATAAAATAATGTTACGTTTTATCGAAGGTTACAATATGCAAATGTCAGACACAATTACTCATTTTATAAATGCGAAAGTATGGATGGATTTTTGGAAGTATCTCCAAAACGGCTCAACGGATCTCGATGGATATTTCAGGCTTAAAAAAACAGATTAAATAATACGTGGCATTACCAAGTGTCAGTGTATTGTTAACAGTGTAATGTTAACAGTGGTAGAACCCGCTTTAACATCTCAGCACAAATGGGTCGGCTCGCCCGGTGCAATACCATGACCACACAGAAGACAGGCGTGAAGCGGGAGCAATTCCGCGTTTCGTCTGATGAGTGTGGTGCCGGAGGCCCAATTTTGGTCCCTTTCTCGTTCCACCCTTTTCTTATAACGAAAGAATTGGATGGGAAAGTGGATTTGACGGTGGAGGAGACGCATAGAAAGCGGAAATATCCTCTTTATGTGCGTGTCCTCCTCCGTCGATTTAGGGTAGGCAACGCATCTGCAATTGCGGATGTCTATGGGCAGCGGTCGCTTCGCCATTTCGGCGGATTTAGGTGGCCGCTTGCTCGTTTGCCACCTTATCGAATAAAAAAAAAATTTTTTTTTTATCTTAACTACTATTATCAGATGTAGAACATACTCTGGAACCCACAGGCTAGTTACTAAGTTTTATTTTAGTTGCTCGCGACTTCTTGATATTAAAAAAATAATAAAAAAAAGCGTATGTTATTCACAGATTAATTACCTTTCTAATAATGAAAGAATTTTTCAAATCGGCCCAGTAGTTTTTGAGTTATTTCAATACATACAAAAATACAAGTCTTTCCTCTTTATAATATTAGTAATAGATATAGATTCCACGCTGCAGTAGTCACAGGCAAAAGCTATTGTTGTCCTAAGAATGTGTCTCGAATAAAACCATCACAAAAACTACTCCAGACCGCAGTAAAAAATTGCTTAATTCAATCTGAATGAATGAACTAGATGTAATTCGTAAAAAATATCGTCGTATTTTAGGTAACATCAAAACCAGACCCTTGTGTATTCAACTCTGTCATCAAATACGATACGATACCAGCTCAAAAGAGATCGGAGTATTCAGAAGACGAGTATCTTTGCCTCAAGCCGACCTTCAATTCAACTCTAGAACAGTACTTCAGTGTCACAAAACGTGTCGTCAATCAAACTTGTAAAAACGGTAAGTATACGGTTGCCATTATTGTTAAAGACATTAAATATATAGACGAGACATAGTGAATTTTTACACCGGTACTTTCTCTGAGAGGTACAAGGTACTACATCAGTTGTCAAGATTAGTGTCACCTCGTGTCCTTGTATTGACATGTAATAAAACATTTAACAAAATTACAATAACCACCATCTTTTGTTATAACCAATTACTAAATTAAACAGTGTTACAAAATAACATATAAACATTTAATTATTTAATGACATTTATTGGCAATTAATTTATCCTCAATCAATAGATAACGTTAGTGATTTTTATGTGAAATATGTTTCAAGTGAAGTGTCAACTATGCCTCCTCTGTATGTTTGAATCTCTTTGACTGTTGTATAAAATGATATTGACGTCCTGCTTCTTCACTTTAAAAAAACGGAGACAATACGTGTACCAAGTATCACTCTAGTGGAATATCACGGTTAGGTAAATTAGAAGTCCTAAAGCAATTCTAATCGAATAAGACCGTACCAAAACAGCGAAATTAACTTTTTATCTTACCGTTGGAATCAATTTTAACTCAACATTGTAATATTTTAGTTATACAAATTATATTAAGAACGAGGAAAACAGTATTAATTTTTAGCCTTCTTACTGACTAAGATGCACAATATCTCTATTTCAACAGAGGGAATGAGACGGCGATACGATGTATATAGTTACGGTACAGGAATTTTTTTACTAGAATATCTACACTTCATTCATTACCTTACAAAAAGGTTGGGAAAAAAACAACCGATGCATTGTAATCATTTTATAGGGGAACTATCTGTCGCTCGCGACTCCGTCCGCGCGGAATTTCATATATTATTGCTATATGTTCTTCTACTTTCTTGTACATTTATGCCTAATTTCATGGAGATTCGTTCAGTCGTTTAGGTATCTTTAACAACCTCCGTCAAAACGTACAAACTTTCGCATTTATAATATTAAAATTATTTTAGTAAGAGTGAAATTCATTATATTATCAACAAGGTGAATTTGTACGTATCTATACCAATATAAAGCGTAAACACACACTTTGTTGCCAAAGATGTCAACAATTACAGCATATTTTTGAATAATTCTTTTTTTAATAAAAATCCCTACACTTACGTCACGCTTTAGGCTATATATTTTCACGCCATTAAACTTAGGGGTTAAATATTTTGGATAAAAACCTTAATGTGGGAAAGAGACCATAAGTTGCTGACAACATCAAGGAAGCAAGATTGCCATGGTTTGTCATCATGTCATGTCATTTTGACATTTGCAATTGATAATCTGACTAATGTAGGTAAACAATGAAATAAAGTTTTTATAATTTCACGCGGAGGAAGCCGCATAGGAACAGCTAGTAATTAATACTTATCTAATCTTATATTTAATTTGATTTTAAGTGTTTATTCCCTATTGTATGAGAAGCATAAATTAAATAGTAATTGCATTATTTATACTAATTGTCATCTCTCTTACTAATATTATAAATGCGAAAGTTTAGATGGATGTTTGTTAGAGTTTGTAGCCTAAACGGCTGAACGGATTTCGATGAATTTGGCATAGATGTAGAGGATAGTCTGGAAGAAAACAGGCTACTTTTTTCTTTAATTTCAAATGTTCGGAATCGCGGGCGAAAGCCAGTTTATAAAAAAAACTAAGACTAAAGCAACTTAAATGTTTTGTACCGAAATATCATATACCAGAATTTCATGCAAAATTAACAAAGGTGCATTAAGTTTTCATACCTAACTTCAAAATAGAACGTCCTTAATTCTGCACGTTTATGTTATTTTTTTTAATGTCTTATACCTCTGAACTTGGTTTCTTGTGAAACGTTTTTTTATCTGAAAGCTATTGTTTCTCGTGTGTTGTGGTCGTATACTTATATATTTTTTGTCTTTTTAGGTGTAATAAGAAGTATGGCGGATAATGTGCTGGAATGTGGTGTTCGTGTATTGTCAGATTACACATATTATCCTAACAAAGAGGTGACCTCGTATCTACCGCTGGAGTACTGCGAAGGTACCCTTGGCTCGTGCAATCTCATCGTGGCCTGGCATCTGTCGAACTCAAGCGTCGAGAACTTCGAATTCATAAAAGATGATCAAAACTTTAAGAATTACTTCATGAAATCATCTACGTTTTTAAATAACGCATTATATTAATAACTATCTTTCGCCCGCGACTCCGTCCGCGTGAAATTTAAAAATAATAATAAAGAAGGATAAGGTAGGGGAGATGATGAATAAAGAAATGTAAAAATATAGCCTATGTTACTCACAGATAAATAACCTTTCTAACGGTGAAAGAATTTTTAAAATCGACCCAGTAGTTTTTGAGCCTATTCATTACAATCAAACAAACAAAATTTTCCTCTTTATAATATTAGTATAGATGACGACTTAGTGCCCATAAAATTAATTATTGCATTGTTTCTTTAGTTTGTAAATTATAATATATTAAAATACGAAAACATAACTATTTTCCATATCTCGTTGTTAGTCTGTCATACTGATGTTACTTTTTACAATATGACATACTGTTTTCCGTAATGGATAGGAATTAAATGTCCCCAACTGGAAATGGACGTATGAGTATAGGACGACTAGTTACACGCGAATTCATCCGCATGGAATTAAAAATATAATAAAAAACATACACGATAACGTAGCGTTTAATTGGTGAACGAATTTTTAAGTTATTTCATTACTTACACAAATAAAGAATCTTTCCTTTTTATAATATAGGTATAGATAAAGATATGGATGACTAATGATTTAAAATAATTTGTCATACGAAACTTTTCTAGATAACTGGACAGATAAACATATGAAAGTCATGTTTAGTGTGAATTCTCGAAAAGTGGACTTTAGACTGGAAACTAAAAAATGTGTATTTTTGCATTTAAACGTCAAATTGTTAAGGTGAAAAGATCGCCCTTGCAATGTCATATCCTCTGAGTGCAGCATTGATATATCTATGGTACAGTATAAAAATAAAAATCAATAAATAAGGTAATAATCTATGACGTTAATTTAAAGTGAAGAGTGAATATATATATATCCGACAATTGAATCAATTTTACTATATATATAACTAGCTTTCGCCCGCGACTCCGTCCGCGTGGAATTAAAAAAAAACAAAAGTAAGTAGCCTATGTGTTCTTCCAGGCTACGTTCTACATCTATGCCAAATTTCATCCAGTTCCGTTCAGCCGTTTAGGCTACAAACTCTAACAAACATCCATCCATCCATCGATCTATCCATCCATCTAAATTTTCGCATTTATAATATTATATATAAGTAAGATTAGTAAGATATAATATTAGTAAGATTGATTCAATTGTCGGATTATTGACTAGCGAGCGCACACTTTTGAGTAAACCATCGCACAACTGCTCTACGATTGTCGATTGTCGATTGTTTCACAGCCAATTCAACTGTTTAGTTGCACAACTAAAAATCGAGTAGTGTGCCTCTATATAAGCTCATAGGAATCAAAGCGTGAAACAGTTGTGTGATAGTTTAATCAGATGTCTGCGCGCGCACTTATCATAATAAAAATGTAACGCACATTATATAGACTGAACTGAGTCATAATGCGGTCTTCGATCTTTATAAATGAAAGTTCATATTGTCTGTATTAATACTTTCGTTTTTATTTTGTTTTACCTGTCTATATCTATATTAATGTCATTGTTACCTCGCGTCGCGTTGTTTTTGAACAAACATTTAGAAAAGTAACTAATGTATTGATTTATTTTGGGTTTATTACGATTTTATCAAGATATTGAAAATTGAAAATCTTACTAATATTATAAATGCGAAAGTTTAGATGGATGAATGGATGTTTGTTAGGGTTTGTAGCCTAAACGGCTGAACGATTTCAATGAAATTTGATATAGATGTAGAGGATAGTCTGGGAGAACACATAGACTAGTCACTTTTGTTTTATTCAATTCTACGCGGACAGTCGCGGGCGAAAGCTAGTTGTTAATATAATATAGCATTGCGTCCTTAATTTTGTTTTCATATCAAACAGATTATTGATATAATAAAAGGCGATATACATTAATTTATCAGTAACCGATGAACATACATATTATGTATATGTAAATGTTATCGTAAAGAACCATCTTGGGGTTTTTAATATACACTCAGCTATATTTTACAGATTTTGCTAAATACAAAAATCATGGAACTATACTCGCACGACGTCGCGGGTAAAGGCCAGGTATAGAATTCGCGCGCAATAAAAAAAAACATGTTAAGTAGCCTAAAGCTTGTATGTTATGCTCTGCATCTATGCCAAATTCCATCGTGATCCATTCAACCGTTCAGGCTGTATACTCTAACAAACAAAACATCCATCCATTTGAACTTTCGCATTTATAATATTAATAAGATAGAATTTATTTTTTTAGTACATACTTCTCAAGTGATGTAATGTTAAAAGTTAATTTGAGAAGTTTTTATAACACATTAGCTTTCGCCCGCGAATCCGTCCGCGTGGAATTAAAAGAAATGTTAGTAGCCTATGTGTTCCTCCAGACTATCCTCTACATCTATACCAAATTTCATCGAAATCCGTTCAGCCGTTTAGACTACAAACACTAACAAACATCCATCCATCTAAACTTTCGCATTTATAATATTAAGTATGAATTAGTATGAAGTATGATGTATAACAATTTTAAAATATTTTTAAATTTCGAATTGCTCTTTTAAAATTATAGCTATTACAGTGGCCAGTTCGTTAATTTACAAAAAAAAAATAAAACATTATTTTTCTTTCTTACCCGTTAAATCCATGATGACTTGATGACCAACAGTTGACACAAAAAATATAAATATTTTTATTCGCGCAGTCCGCGAACGGAGTTTACGTTTCGACAACACCACTCACAGTGATCAAGGTCGGCAAATAATTCAGTTTATAAAGCTATTTGATGCAGATAAAACAGTCATAATATGAAGTCTAGTTCGTTGTCTGGAGGCTAACACTAAATACCTATGTATTCCGATTATCTTTGCTTCATTTAAAATACTATCATATAAGTGAGTAGCTTTTGCCCTCGACTCCGTCCGCGTGAAATTCATAAAACAAATGAAGAAATAAAGCCTATGTTACTCACAGATAAATTACCTTTCTAACGGTGAACGAATTTTTAAAATCGGCCCAGTTGTTTTTGAGCAAATCATTACAATCAAACAAACAAAGTATATATTAGCTGTTCCCTTGCGGCTTCATCCACGTGAAATTATAAAAAACTTTATTTTATTGTTTACATTTGTTAAATTCTCAATTGTAATTCAGGTAAAGGTTTTTTCATTTTTTTTTTATAGGAAAATAAACAAAAAGACAGGTTTTATGTGATGCAATGAAGTATGCATTTATCAGTTATCAGTGAGTTTGACAGCAAACAGGGAAACGATATGACGTCAATAAACGCAATTTATTGCGTCAGAATAAGTGCACATTATTTTTTGCATATTTCATGGAGAAAAAAAAAACAAATTTTATAATGTTTCACATTTTATTACTCAATCAGTTTAACAGTAGAAAATAAACAAGTTAATTAGAAATTTTCAAATCTAACTTAAAATAAATTTCGTGGATAAACTAACGTAGATGCGACGGCCCGGTTGGGCGAAGAACACCGCGGGGTTTAGTGGGTAGCCCGGCCGAAATTATAAGGCCGGGAGTCCCACTCGTCCCTGCTGCCCTCGCAGCATGGACGGTGCAGTGCGTAAATGCATTCCCCGCGACAACAAAAAAAAACTTAACATCAATTGCATACAATAATTATTTAGAGTATTTTGTCTGTCATTATTATTATTTTTTTTACCAGAAAGCTAAAATTGCTTTATACCAAGATTCTGGTGGTTGAGGTTTGTAGTACTCCGCGTTAGGTTTAGGTGGACTGTCCCCGAGTGGGCTATCTTTAAACATGTCCACATATGAATTCTTGATTCCGTAGAGAAAGAATGCGACGTACGGGAAATGTTCAGACATGTATAGAGCTATGATATAATACCAGTTTAGAAGAACTCTACCGATGTACGTCTTATAGAATGCCGTCATCATAGATGAAAGTGTGATTTTATATTTGGATGCGTAAGAAAGCTTCTTGTATTCAGGTGCTGTGTCTAGACAGTCGTAATCTCTAAGGTAGAGCAGACGAGGTTCACTTTTTGTAACACACTGTAGATTGGATTTTTCGATTAGTGTTGATGCGTCCACTCCTATAATCAATATAATATGTTAAAAACTTATAAAAAAAATTAGAAAATCCTGCGGACTTCATGTTTCGTCCACAATTATTAACTTAACCTACTTATACAAAGTTAGAATTAATGATCATGTATAGGTACTTTGTGTACGCCATTTTAAGACAACTATGGACATGGAAATTTCACTTTTGTCTTTTTTCTTTAACGTTTAAGGACATAAAGCCCACGTAGTCAAAGTACGTATAAGTATGTATAGTAGGTGTACAAAAGCCGGCGACGCTGCGACGAATGCAATGAACCTTTTCCGTTATTGACCCTTCTCTTACGTACATCCCACACGAGCGTTGCAGCGTCGCATCGGATTCGTCAGATATTTATAAAAAAATATCGATGTTTTGAAAACAACGAGGAACGACCACTTAGACATAGGTAAAACTAAATTATATAGCTCACTAGCTGTCCTATGTCAAAAGAGTGTCATAAAATCCTTATTGTAGCTATACCTATAGTTGAAATATCATATTTTGTTTTATGTCCTTGTATCTGCCTATAATATTGAATAATTTCTGTCAGAAAGGCAAACGGATTATCAGCTCTGATAAACTCGACACACTATATTTTTTACAGCATCAAACTTTAACACTATTGTTATTTGAGGACTAAGTTTGAGTTTCGTAACCGCTTGTAATGTGTGCAATGGCTATGTGGCACCAATCTTATAGCAAAGAGAGCGTGTGCAAATAAACTTTATTATTAGCATCAATTGGATAGTTAAGTAGCGAGCAATCGAGATTGGACATGCATATGGTGAGCTGTGTTTTGCATTAACTCGAAAGAATTATACAGATACATGTCCGCTGAAGTTCAACGAACGGGCAATCAATCTTTTAGACTTGTTCATTAGATTCATATTTCTTCTGGGAAGCTAAGTACCCGTTAAACTTATTGATTTTATAATATAAAAACATAAATTAATTGGACATTAATGCTCCTCTTCAACTATGACTTCCGATTTTTGTGGTTGTTATCTGATGCACAATAGTGAATTTCGCACACAGCGTGATCGAACGTGGTCAATAGAACGAAAGTGGCGTGCGGATATCTATGACTCAGGGCTTGAAGAAACAAATGTATTCGTTCTTTCCAACAACTCATCCGGTGTAGTGAAATTTTATGTACGATGGTGACCTCCTTAAGGTGAACCGCACTCATTTACTTACAATTTTAAATTGACACTTAAACAAAAGATCTGTAATTACCAATATCCTCGTGCTTTCCAGCTAACTTTTCTTTAATAGTTGCCTGCAACGCGATCCTCTCGGACTCGGTGAGGATGTACCCGGGCACGTTTGCAAGGTTCTTGGTGACGTACATGAGGCTGCCGGCCTCCGCGGCGCCGTTCACAGCCCACATGCCGTCCATCATGACGCGCGCCATGTGCTCGAAGTACTCCGGCACGTTCTCCAGGCACGGCGTATACACGCGGTCCAGTATGAGCTGGCACACCTGACGAGTTTCTTCCATTGTCCTCCGACACATGTTGTATCTGTAATACATTTCAACAATCACCTCTTTGAACTTGTGATTGAAGCACGAAGTCATGGAGCCGCTAGTTACATGATTACTGACCTATCTTCCATGCCTAACATACAACCAATTACTTTCCAAAAATGATTAAATGCCTCCCAATCTTCGGGCTCCTCTTGTCTGATGCCGAAGCGATCTGGCTTAAGGATACCAAGACCGATGGTTCCGAACATAGTGAGAGCCAAATCACGTTGAGAGACTGTTCCTTGTTTCTTCAATCGAGCCGCGCGGCCATTTTTTAAATGCCGAGATCGCACGGCATATAATGATCGCCATGATCTGTTGAATATAATAGGTACAGTCGGGAAAACTGGCGGTGGTCCACCTTAAAAGCTACAATTGTTTGAATTTTAACTTTTCAATTAGTGATACACGTCTAGTTTCTTTTTATTGTTATCACTTCGTTTGCATTCACTGCTATCTAATTAGTTATTTGTGGGAAGAGGCGGAGTTTGTCTCGTTGCAATGAACAAGTCAATTTTTCCTGAAGTGGAACAGTGCAAATATCTTTAAATTCGTAACACGTGTACGTAAGAAGCACATTTTTAATTTTAATATCTAAATATGGTTTGGTAAGTTAATGGGCTTACGCATTTTTCTGCAATCATAGTACTATATCGAAGTATCTAGAATTAGTTATATCCGATACTCACATGCTACCAGGCTTCAAATCATGACTCAACCAAGCTTTGACGTGTAAAAAGGTTGCAATATATCGCTTGAACGCGGTGTATTTTGATGAGGATCGTCTGGAACCGACCAGCACCTGCAGGATTGTGGGCACAGCGAATATCGCAACCAGACCCGGCATCATCACTGACCCGAAGCCAAAGCAGAACCGCCAGAAGAAACGACGACCTCTAAAAATATAATTTTCAATATTAATATCTCTGAACATAAGAATAATTGAAACATACACGTGCAAATTGCATTTTAACCTGTTGAAATAAGAACCTCCTCCTTGTTGAAGTCAGTTAAAAGATGCAAAAAAAATTTTTTACACTCTACAACAATATGCCTAATGGTAATTGAAAAATGTAATACCATACGTTTTTACTTTTCATAGTTGTTTGTCAGAGTAAGAAACATTTTTTACTTGTTATATAGCGTCTCATCGAACCATGATGGCAGCTTCATCTCCAGGTCCTCAGGATTGACGGAATCAGATGGACAATCGTACGCTTCATCATTGATAAGACCTTCCAAATATTGCTCCACTGGAAATGTACAGTTTATTAACTTATTATGACAAAAAACTGTCCATTTCTTTGTATTCTTGTTTTTGTTTGTTTTGTATAAATAAAAAATACCCTAATTACAATAAGTGGACAAACTATTTATTGTGATTTTAAAAAGAAAAAAATAAATAAGCAGTGTAAAAAAGAATCTTTTTACACTATAGTGTTTTTTTTATTTTCTTCCAAATATTGCAAGCTTAATAATTGTTTAGTCATATCCACGATTTCCTTTCCCAAAGCGTTAGCAGATGACCTTGTCAAGTAAAGATAAAGGCGTACATGACAGTAAAACGGGTTTGTTGCTGACATGACATTGTCCGGATGCGTTCATGCCGGTAAAATGTCAACGAGATCGTTTGAGACGACACATGTCAGTGCCAATTTTCGTAAACCTCTCGACCAGCCCTCAACTTGCTGCAAGTAGATGTCATCAAATCAAATATTCTAGCTACTTGTACGCCAGGTTATTGTGTTCACATGTGCCTGTAATTGGCGTGCAAGTGTGCCAGCTACGTGCATCTGTATTCCCAGCTTTATCTATACTAATATTATAAAGAGGAAAGATTTATATGTTTGTATTTTTGTATGTATTGAAATAACTCAAAAACTATTGGGCGGATTTCAAAAATTCTTAGCGTTAAAAAGCTACGTTATCAATGAGTAACATAGGCTATATTTTTTATTATTTTGTTATTTCACGCGAACGTAGTCGCGAGCAACAGCTAGTATCGCATATTCTAAAGTGCGAGACAAGTTTATTTATTTTTAGCCGCTTACACCTTTGTTAAGGTCATGTACATTAGGATTCAAATGTATTATTCTTTGTCTGATAAAGCTGGTTCTACTACTTAAGTCAACGCTTAGTGTAGTAACTAGGCGAGTAATTTATAATAGTTTTCACTAAGGGAATACTGAATCGAATGTTGAAAACTTCGCGTAGTAAGTGTTGCTAACAATCTGACATACGTCAAACTTTGATTTATTTCGGAGTTGTGGACATAACACCTACGATATTGTTATGTACCAATACGATCGATCCGATAATTTTATTCCGATAATTTGAATGTGTATTTTAATGTTGTTTCCGTATTCGGATGTTTGGAATTCAATAGACGATTTGAAGTGTAGCATTTTATCATATATTCCTTCGCTGGCAACTTCACTTAGTTCAGTTTAGGTGGGATCGTGGTCAAGCGCTGGTTTATTTATAACCAGCTTTCGCTCGCGACTCCATCCGCGTGGAATTAAAAAAATCAAATGTTATTAACCTAAGTGTTCTTCCAGACTATTCTCTACATCTATACCAAATTTCATCGAAATCCGTTCAGCCGTTTAGGCTACAAACATTAACATCCATCCATCCAAACTTTCGCATTTATAATGTATGATAAAAAAATCAATATCGCCTAATATTATTTCGTTGGTGCATGATAACAAACTATGAGCAAAAAAAAAAAAAGCAGTGTAGCTCGAAATAAAGTTTATTATTATTATTATAGTTTCTGCAAAATATCTAAATTAGGTAAACGAGTACAGTTTATGTGGCCTAAACATTTTAAACATGATTAATAAAAGACAAAGGATTTTGTAAATATTCTCGTAGTAAAAAAGAATGCTAATATTGTCATACTAAGTTCGTAAACCAAAAAAAGTTGTTAAAAATATTACCATACCACATTGTCAGTAAGAAATACAGTATTGTTTTTACGAAAATAAACGAAATTAACATTCTTAAATTTGTAAAAAGAAGTATAATGAAAAAAAATACAGAGTTACAGACAACTTAAAACTATGTACTCATATACACACATATTATATTTGTGTGAGATATTCTAAAAAAATCGATTTTTTTTGTATTATCGTGATTTTAATTTTCCCGTCGTTTGCGGAACTTATTGAATATTTTTAAGAGGCGGGGTTTGTCTGGTTTTAAGGAACAAGGTTATTACTGTGAGTGAAACACCTACGTTTTCCGCGACTGTACCTCTGTGTTCGTATGTAGCCTGTAGCCTAAATAGCCTATTTAAGTTTAAAATGTGAGGTCACTTGATTATTCAAATCAGTATCTGTGTTCCGGAGCTACTCAACAAACATCCATCCAAACATTTAAGACAGTAAAATTCCTACCTGTTAAATCCATGGTGGCAAAAATGTTAAAAAAAATCACACTTAAATAAAAAACTTTTCTTAATATATTTTTTGATACAACATTACGAATAGGCGTTTTAAAGACCACTACTCGTATTAAACACTGTGTAGAATATTTATCTCGCTACTGCAGATGCATACAGATAAATATATTATAATAAAACACATAATAATGAAGACGTTCTAAAAAACGATTCTAACGTTTTCGTTTTATTGTTTCGAAGGTACTGATTAAATGCTAAACCTACACTAAATAATACGAAATACTTAAAGAAAATTAACAGTAAATGCTTACTTTTATACTATACTAGCTGTCGCTCGCGACTTCGCCCCCGTATAATAAATATAGCCTATGTTACTCACAGATAAATTACCTTTCTAACGGCGAAAGAATTTTTAAAATCGGCCCAGTATTTTTTGAGTTACATAAAAAAATACAAATCTTTCCTCTTTATATCAGTATAGATATAGATTACTAATAAATAAATACTACGTAGGGGCACCATTAATTTTATTTTTCAATACAAAAATAAAATTAGGTCTACAAATATTTTAAGTATCAATATCATCGATAAAATTACCGATCATTAAAAGGTGTTAAATCCGGAACTATCAATTACTGGTACATTTACCTCAAATGTGACACGAATAAACAAAAAAAGAAAATAAAAAAAAACATACAGACGACTTGAATACCTCCTTCTTTTGGGAAGTCGGTCAAAAATCCACGAGCTATACTCAGAGGTGAACCAAACCATTGCAGTGATTACATGCGAGCAGCGCGTGCGCACATCTCGAGCTGTGTACACACCCTTAAATAATTAGACTCATTTGCATTCAGACATGGCGACATCACGTGTAATAGAATATGCAAATTTCGGATCTAATATTTGCCTACTTAACTCATTGCATCAACGCGATAATATCACAAATTGGTGGACATGGGAGTTATTATATTAATGTTACATGGCAATAAAATCTTGTTTTGCAGGTATAAAACTATATTATTATATGATTTTAAAATTTTACTATTAAAAACATTACGATACGTTCAATTGTCATTTGTTATGGTAAAAATGTAGAAAACCTTATGTAGAAACATCACTGCCTATATCAGCTGACACCAACATCAAAGTAATAATAATTGTTCAATATAGACAACAGCTACAATAAGGGAGGATTAAGTAATTCAAGGAATCATTTCGTTACTTTTTAGTGTATTGTTGTTGTTTTTTTTTTTGAGAATATTCTGTTTTTAGTTTATTTTGTTTTCTAAAACTGCAAACACCGGAGGAAGAGAAAAACAATATAATGTGAAAAATGACGTGTTAAAGAGACAAAGGTTAAAAAGGTGAGTCGAGTTGATTTGTACGATTAAAAATTCACAAAATGTTTTATAATGTTTTATTTTCAACTTAAATTTAAGATACTGATTACTATTTTCATATGTCTTTCCCTTTTGAATACAAAAAATGAAATTCAACTCGTAATCTCAGTAAAATGTAGTCGACATTTTATATTGCGTATAATTTTTTATAACTATTATATGATTTTTCATTTTGCTAAAACACCGTAAAAGAAAAATATTATCTCACTCTTTCCGAAAATAATGAATGAAATGGAAGCAATAACTTCCTGCAAGAGCGTTTCAGCGATGAAAATAATTTTGATATTTTTTTAACAATCTTCGATTACCAGAATGACACTAATACTTTGTACCAGGGTTCTGGTGTTTTATTTTTGTATTCAGAGTTAGGTATATTCCTTGTATTGTCGTGTTCAGGGTCTTTAAAGATATCTACATAAGATTTCTTAATGCCGTACAAAAAGAAGGCAACATATGGGAAATGTTCTGCCATATACATAGTTATTTTATAATACAAGTTAAGCACAAATCGACCAAAGTTCGTGGAGTAGAAAGCCATAAGTAAAGACAAAACAGCTAATTTGTATTTAGAGGCGTAGGAAAGTTTCTTGTATTCGGGAACACAGTCCAGGCTGTCGAAGTCCCTGAGGTAGAGAAATCGTGGCGGCAGGTCTGGTAGACCATCAACTCTGCATTTCTGTACCAACGATGATACATCTACTCCTGGAATAGAAAATGGCAATTCTTTCATATCGTAACGCATCACACGATCACTCCTCTACAGAAGTGACACAAACAATAAAGCTATAAATCATTTTGTATAATAGAGCTTGAAACATCCTGTATCTAGCAGGTAAGTTCGGTCTGATCCTATACATGTATCAATCCAATTCCCTTCTCGTCAGATTACACTTTAATTTGTGTACAGTTTTTTTAAAAATTTAGTGGTAGTAAGTAGGTAGCTTACCTTATAAATGTTATTTTAAAATTCTCGTTAAGAATACGTACCTCTATCCTCATTTGTTCCAGCCAACTTCTTCAGCTTTGCTTGCAGCGCAATCCTCTCAGACTCAGTGAGGATGTACCCGGGTACGTCGGCGAGGTTCTTAGTGACGTACATGAGGCTGCCGGCCTCCGTAGCGCCGTTCACAGCCCACATGCCGTCCATCATGACACGCGCCATGTGCTCGAAGTACTCCGGGACGTTTTCCAGACACGGCGTATACACACGGTCCAGTATCAACTGGCACACCTGACGGGTCTCATCCATTGTTCTTCGACACATGTTATATCTGTGCAATGAGAAAATCTCTTTAGGATATCTTAGCTTGCCTTCTGGATCCCCCGAAGGCCGAAGAACACGGATTGCAATATAAAATTAAATATTCTACTATAATAAATTAAACTGTATTCTACTAAATTGTAAGAGCGAGATCACATCTTTGACTAAACTATCGCACAACTATTGTGCGATTGTCGATTGTTTTTCAGCCAATTCAACTGTTTAGTTGCACAACTAAAAGTGGAGTAGTGTGCACCTCTATATAAGCTCATAGGAATCAAAGCGCAACTAAACAATTGTGCGATAGTTTAGTTAAACGTGTGCATGCGCTCTAAATAAAATTAGCACTAACTTATCTTCCAAGCCGATCATATAGCCAACCACTCCCCAAAAATGGTTCCACCCCTCCCAATCCTGTGGGTCCTCCTGCCGCACTCCGAAGCGGTCCGGCTTCAGGATGCCGAGGCCGATGACGCCGAACTGAGTGAGAGCCAAGTCCCGCTGAGAGATAGTTCCCTTCTTCTTCAAGCGAGCTGCGCGACCGTTTCTCAGGTGTTGTGAACGAACAGCGTAAAGGGATCTCCATGATCTAGTTTATATTATTTTTACAATTATTTTCACATATTTTATTACATTCTGTTAAAGCATAAGAGTTCAGCTTTATTTATTTCGAAAATTTCGACAAAATTTATTTCGATAAAACTTGCACATCATCTTGGGCTTAAACTTTTAAATACTGTCATTAAAAACTTCCCTCATATCCCTTTCTTAAAATCATATGAGAATACCAACATAATTTAGCTCTAAATGGGTTTAAATGTAAGCGACAAAGATAGACGAAGAACAAAGAAAGAATAGATGGATTGTGTGAAAGAGGAAACAAGAAGGGAGTGAATTCAGATATGACGCCTGATAGAAAAGAAGATATGATGGAAGAGTACATACAATGTCGAGAAGGTAATGATGATATTCACTATTGCGTAGTACTTACTCGCTACCCGGCTTTAGATCATGTGTCAACCAAGACTGGAAGTGCAGGAACGTTGCTACGTATCGTTTGAAAGCTGTGTACTTAGAAGATGATTTTCCTGAATCGGCCAACACCTCTAATATCGTGGGCACCGCGAAAACAGCCACCAGCCCCGGCATCATCACGAAGGATAGGCCGAAACAATGCTTCCAGAAAAATCGTTGGCCCCTTAAACAATACAATATAATGAAAAATAATTTATTATGTAACAATAGATTATACAAGTTATTCAGATGTAGGGACTTCCTTTTAAGTAACTGACAGGTACTTGTTATAGGAAGTCCCTATAGTCCATATAATAACTGCAGTCATAGTTGTTTAATGGCAAATACAGTCAATCATCAGCCTTTGCCGACAGTTGGACATACGCCTTCTCCAGCAAGTGGTCCTCCTCGCATCTAACGACTTCCCACCATGCACTAGGGGTATAAGGGTCAATTCAGACAAACCGGAGCGTAAAGCAGAGCAGATTTTTTTCCGCAATTAAAATTGAGCTCTACATGATTGAAACAAGGTTTAATTTTACTTTGCACGTCAATTATGTGTATGTAATTATAACAATTTTGGCAAATGGACATCAATACAACGTGACTCGGGTAGACTTTAATACTGAGATAGAACCAGCGGAAATTCACGATGTCCGATCTTTACATCTTACTATTATAAATGCGAATGTTTAGATGGATGTTTGTTAGAGTTTGTAGCCTAAACGGCTGAAATTAATTAATTTATTGTGACTAGATTTCTTACATTATATTATTTATAAAATGAACGTCATCGTAGTTTTCAATTTATAATTAATTCATACAAAAAAATTTATGAATTGTTTATTGTTTCAGTTCAAACACGTGATGGAGTTGAAATAAATCCATTGTTGAACACGTGTTTGTTGTAATAGTTACCTTTTAACACTTTAATTACCATAATCTGTACCTTTATAATATTAAATATTAAGTACTATAATTTATGCATGAAGAGTAAACTGTCTTACTTAACTATCAACCATTAACAACCGACGAAAACTAGGTCTAGAGGCTTGAATATTTGCGTAGAGATTCCTGTTACGACGTAAGTGAGCACTCAGATTTTTTTAACCTTTTTTACTAGATGACGCCCGCGACTTGCGTCCATGTAATTAGTAAAAAACTTAATTAGTATCTTATGTGTTCCAGGATTTATAAACTTTAACTTTTACATTAGTACGATGTAGGTGTTTAAGGAGTTTTTACATGTTTTGAGGTTTTAACAAGTTAGAAAAGAGGAAGAATTCAAATTATTGTAATTAGAACAGATTGTCAATGTCATCGTATTTCCTATGTCTTTTTCTGTACACATTTTACCAATACACATGTCTTTATAAGTTTTATTTCTAAACCTTTTACGCTTACATTTTGGTCCTTCGAGCCGGATTTATTACAAGTACAGTCATAAAATCTGTACTTTTCCGACCAAAATCGATGACGCACTTTTTTATTTCAAATTTTCTTTTATTTACTTACTTTTTAAATAGTTTCTCATCGTACCAATCAGGCAGAGTTAATTCCAATTTTTCCAGCTTCACCGAATCTGAGGGATGGTCGTAGCCTTCCTTACTTAGGAGGCCTTCCATGTATTGATCCACTGAAATCATAAACAAAATAAAAAATTCAAAAATCGAAGATAAAGATCGTTTATTTTTTTGACAAACATATCTCGTGCTGGGTTGCTGAAGTTTTCATTTATTTTATCACTAACTTTCGCCCGCGACTCCGTCCGCGTGGAATTAAAAAAAACAATAGTGAGTAGCCTATGTGTTCTTACAGGCTACCCTCTATATACCATATATATTGTTACGAGCGTGGAGGATAGAGTAAAACACCTTGGAAGTTCTTGTATTAATTTATTCGCGATTTACAGTATCAGGGATTCACGGCACTCACAAATCGCCCTTGACGCCTAACGACACACAAAACACAGAGTCACTAACACTGAGTACTTTACTGGCACTTCAACTACACTGTAACACTTGCACTATCACTCTGTGGTCACTTAATCTTCTTCACAATTCGCTCAGGACTTCTTCTTCACAGTTCACTTCCCACCGTAAGACTGCCCCGAGTCACGACTGACTCCCCTTATATACCCCGCATTTCGTTCTTCTTTTCGTTATTCATTTGTAATTTTATTCCAAAACTTTCGCGATAGTCCGAACTTCATAATGGAACATTTTCGAATATTCAAATTAAATTTTCGCGAACGTCATTTTCGCTACTCGCGTTAGATGACATCGCGACAATATATATAAATGTTTATACATAGAGTAACTAATGCATTATAATTGGTATTCAAGAACACAACAAAATTACTAATTACATATATTTGCACATTGCAATTCATTCAAATGATATCATCAAGAGAAAAAATCTATTAATATTATAAAATACAAAAATACAAAGTTTTCCTCTTTATAATATTAGTATAGATTTATGCAAATATATGAATTTATTCCAGACTCGAACGGCGTACATTTTAAGAATTAACAAAGAGTATATCTTGGTTCATTCCCTTCTTTGACAATGAAAGATCGTAATACCTTTGTTGTTATGCTAATTTTATAAAGAACATAAGAATAACAATTTACGATTATAAATAAAACACGTTTGCAAAATTTTTAAATTTTTAATTCATCGTTCTTTCAGCGAGAGACGCAATAAGGTTTCGATCAAAAAATCCATTTTCTACTAAGACCTTATGGTTGTTACCCACCCAGTGATATCACTGGATAACTCGTAGATCAAGCAATCTAGATTATATTCCCTCGTCATTAACTTGCTATACTTCCCCACTAAGGGGCACCCTAAGTTAGGGTAGGCATTAGTCAACCACGTACTTTTATTATGTTCCTTCGTTTAGCAATAATGTTTAGATTGATTTTTCGTATTGAATCGTCTAACAAGGTAATGTTTAATTAAATATCACGGTGACAAGCAGAATTCGTGAAGAAACAAATTGCCGTCTCCCTTTCTCTCTTTAAAAAAACAGAGATAGCAATATTTATTTTTCTGTTGTACAGGTTTTTGCTAAGGAAAATCACGGTTATATATTTGTCCAATTATTTAACATTCGTTAACGTGCAGACGTTTGTCGGACTTTATCTATACTCTATATCTATACTAATATAACAAAGCGTAAACACACACTTCTTTGTTGCCTAAGATGTCCGCAATCACAGCATATTTCTGAATAATTCTATTTTTAACAAAAAGCCCTACACTTACGTCACGCTTTAGGCTATATATTTTCACGCCATTAAACTTAGGGAGTAAATATTTTGGATAAAAACCCTAATGTGGGAAAGAGACCATAAATTGCTACCAACATCAAGGAAGCCAGATTGCCATGGTTTGTCATCATGTCATGTCATTTTGACATTTGCAATTGATAATTTGACAAATATAGGTAAACAATGAAATAAAGTTTTTATAATTTCATGCGGATGAATCCACAAGGGAACAGCTAGTATTTAATATATTTGTATTCTTTGTGCAAACAAAAGCAAGATACGATACTTTTGTTTATAATTATGTGTTTGCACTGTCAAAACAATTATACTCAGGAAAGCTTGGATTTTATTCATTACGAGCTGTCGCCCGAAAACTTCGCTAAAGTGGAATTTAAAAAAAATTATCGTCCCTAACATTCCCGCGTCTATAACATTCTTTGTATTATATATTCGTCTTAAAATAAGTTTTTAATAAGTTTTCCAATTATAAAAGCGATACATGACTTTCCACCGCCAAAACAAATAGACAAAAACAGATTTATCCCTGTTTTTTTTTCCAAAGAGAATGAAAACTACTCAGTTTCCAGATGCAAGTAAATATTGCAATTAAATGCACAAAATCTTACTATTATTATAAATGCGAAAGTAGAGATGGATGGATGTATGTTAGAATTTGTAGCCTAAACGGCCGAACGGATCTGGATGAAATTTCGCATAAATGTAGAGCATAGACTGGAATAACACATAGGCTACTTACTGTTGTCTTTTTAATTTCACGCGGACGGAGTCGTGGGCGAAACCTAGTAAATGAATAAAACACTATTTTTACCTGTCAAATCCATGAAGATAGTTTATATTAATCACTTAAATTAAATTAAAAAAAACACGTATCGCAGCTCGTTGTTTTTTAAGCTACTTTATAAGCGGTTTCGCGCGATACTGGTTTTGTGGCCGAATAAAAAGCCTTTATGTAACTGCGTACAGGTTAAAAAATGTGATAAACACATTTTTAGGTACTCAAAGGATGAATAGGTAATTATAGATTATTTTAAACGTCAACAATTCAAGTATCTAATCACTTATTACACAAATGATAAGATTGCAAATTATTGTATGTATTACATTTTTGATATATTGGTTACGGTATCCCGAAAATAAATCAATGTAGCAGATTACTGATTTCCTAATTCGCGCGGTTTTCGAAGAGGAAATTCAACGTTTCCCACATTACGAAGTTAAAACGTACTTCAATTCAATCTATATTATCTATATCTATACTAATATTATAAAGAGGAAAGATTTGTATTTTTGTATTTATTGAAATAACTCAAAAACTACTGGACCGATTTTTAAAATTATAATATTTCACCGTTAAAAACGTATTATCTACGAGTAAAATAGGCTAGTATTAAATCATTATCACAAATACTTTCGGATACCAATCTGAGAGATGTCAGTGAAAGTGCCAGATACTCCGATTTTGGATGATACCTTTTTCATTGGAAAGGTTACAGGCTTGGTTGTTTACAGACAGGACACCTTTTTAAAAAAAATAGGATTTGTTAATTTTATCTTTTTAATGCGTCACGACATAAGGACATATGCACATCATTCGTTTTCAGTACAAATCGTTATCCAAATAATTATGTTTGTAAACTTTAAGCTAGTACATTAAGCATAGATTTTAATTGCTTTTAACACTATATCATTCTGACCAATAAATCAGATATTATTATATCAAAAGATTAAAAGCTACGCGCAACCGATAAATGCAACAATGCGTAATAAACAAAACAATTTTGCATTCTTAGCTGACGTAAGCTAAACAATAGGACCGACACCGTATGCAAAATAACAGTACAGTCAGCGCCTAAATATGTGTGTATAGATTTACTTATCTTCAGAAACTTGTAAATGTTTCGGGTTTCAACATATGAACAGAAATGTAATTCGGTATTGGAGATATAAGAGAGTTCTCTTCTAAAGTTAATGAAACTTTAGTCCCTTTCCCGTTGTTCCACCCTTTTCTTATGAGGATAGGAATGGATGGGAAAGTGGATTTGACGGTGGAGGAGATGCATAGGAAGGGGAAATATCCTCTTTATGTGCGTCTCCACCTCCGTCGATTTAGGGTAGGCAACGCATCTTCAATTGCGGATGTCTATGGGCAGCGGTCGCTTCGCCATTTCGGCAGATTTAGGTGGCCGCTTGCTCGTTTGGCACCTTATTGTATTCAAAAAAAAAACTATTTTATTTGTTAATATTTTTTTAACAATAATGTTATAATCATGTAAAATATATTATATAGATGATATGAAATAAAGCTATATGTTAAAATAAAAATGTTACTATATACGAAATCGTAAACAAAGTAATTGTTGATTATAATTTTTATATGAAAATGTAATTATAACCGTTTTTCATAATAAAAAGAAGAATAAATACCGGTAACTTGTAAACCCCTCATTTAGAATGCAAAATGAATATTAGATTACGACTATTGATGTTATATTAATATCAGGCGCAATATTTTTCCCTCACAGTAAATTGTGTATAAATATTTTCAACGGACGCATAAATCTTTACATAATATGGTTCTTTGTAAAGGTTTCGTTTACAGTGGCGTAGCGAGGGGGGGGCAAAGGGGGGCATCTTGCCCCGGGCGCAGCTCTTAGGGGGCGCCAA
>LD689012.1:3364853-3401724 GCA_003118335.3 Papilio memnon
AATACACGGGGGGGAGGGGGGCGCTAAAAATTTATTGTGCCCCGGGCGCGAGTTAGGCTCGCTACGCCACTGTTCGTTTAATATGATTTCCTAAATAACCGATGGATAATGATAAAATGAAAACACCAGCGTAGGATTTGTGATTTTTCCACTAAAAATGTTTATCAGGTTTATTGAATTACACAACATTTAATAATACTTGTTTTAATTAATCTGGCCTGAATGAAGTACAGTGAGAATACAATAAATATGCAATTTTAACATTAATTCAAAATACATCAAAGTAAAGTTTTGGCAGAATGTTTACAAAACCATTGTCCATTGTTGACAAATCCATTTGTCACTGTCACATGAATAATCTTCGAAAAAAGTTTGTGTTTCTTCAAAAACATTTAACTTTGTTTTGATCAAAGGAGAACTGTAACAGTATTTTATTACATACTAATTAAAACGTATTTTAAAAGAAATGAAATGTTATGTACCAGGTCCCAACGTAAAAGGTTATCAATGTTCTATCATCTTAATTAATTTCTTTCCCAGTAAATCTTTAACACAATGTTTTTAGTTTTAGGAAGAACTATACATGCATTAGCAAGATTTGGCGATGAATTATATTTGGAATCCCTTGTAGATTGTATTCGATTAAGAACACTAAACTCCGCAGAGTCGGCTTACGCTATGGTTAAATTCAATAAAAACTTCTTTTCATATTTTAACTACAATTATAACTCGAATAGCGATACTGAAGGTCCGCGTTGTAAAATATCGATGAAGTCTGCTTTAAATTCTTTTAAATCACCAGCTCATATGGATAAACAAGTTGAGAATTTAGAAATTAAACTAGATGTAGACCAGTGTAAGTTGATCTTCCAGTTTAAATGTAAACATGGGATAATCAAAACACATTATGTATCAATATTAGACAGTAAAGTAACACAAGCAGTTTACACAAAGGATTTAGTACCAAATCGGTAAGTATTCAAAGTATATAAGACTTTCTGGGGCTGTCCCACCAAATTGTAAATTATCTGATAACAATCCATGTAAAATATGTGATAGAAATATCGGATTTTGTTACCTTATCTGACAGTGACGTCATTTTAAGCTCTCTGAGCCTCTATCAGCCAATGGTGGTACAGGCCCTCAATCTTCTATATTTTTTCATGATTTTCAAATGTCAAATTTTTGTTTTTAGAATAACATCATCACAAAGGATACTTACAGAAGCAATTGGTAATTTCCAAAGTTCAGACGACCAGGTCACATTAGAAGCATTATCTCAGTCAATACTTTTACGAAATTACATTGATGATAAAATTGATTTATCAAAAATTATACGAACTCAAATAAATGTTAAAGCGGAGGAGTTTGATAGTTATCTAGTAGGCGAGGAGACCGCAGTAACATTTACTATGAAAGAATTCAAAGCTTTGTTAACATTCGCTGAAGCCCTTGGTTTGCCTATACAAATACAATTTGAAACAACCGGGAGACCAATAGTCTTTATCATTCACAACGGTACAACTTTAGAAGCACATTTTGTATTAGCAACTACTAAACCAGATGTATCCACACAAATATCAACACAGAAAACAACAGAAAGAAATAAACGAAAAGACTTGAGCGGTTTATCAGAATCTGCAAGTAAAAAACCTCATTTAGATGAAATATCAAAATGTCTCGATGAAGATTCACATCTTTTTAACTTTGTAGATATTCCTAATGAAGTTTTAAGCAATAAATGTGATAATAGTGTTATTGACAATAATTTAATGGATGTTAAAGATTGTGATAATATACCAGCCTCACCAACATCTAAGACAATGATAAAGTCAATGTTTAAACGATGTTTTGAAAGCACGTTCGATCCAAGAAGCATACAAAGTGTTGTTTTAGCAGATAACTCTGATGGTGAATAGAACTTACGTTAAATGTTAATTTTTCTAATAGTCTAGGTTTTATAACTGTAATATATTGTTAACAGGTTAATTGTTATGTAATTATTTCTTTATAATCTATTCAAACAATAGCCCACATTTAATGTAATTAAAAATGATTCCCGAGAAATTGAAAATTTTTTTGCATACATTTCTTCTGGCTTTCCAGTAAAAGGAAAATATTCCTTTAATTTGATACTCATGTCTTATGAAATTATACATGTGTAAATCAGCTCAGAACTGGTTCAACACACCAGCTCACAGCCTGGAATTAAGCTGCGATTCAACAACTAAATGATCAGCTCACAGAACATGATGTACTATAGCTATGGGAGCCAATAAACTAAACTGTCTGGTGACTCAAAACTCGCGTGAATTACCTCTGCAGGTACAAATTAAGTTGATCAGCAAGCCATTTCACTGATCTGCAGGTAACCAATTTTAATCAGGTTACCATAAACATTAAATAATCTTTAAATTATTAAATCTTTTTTATTTTTATTTTACTGTTTACGTGATGAGCACCTCTGAACGGGCTCAACGCTGCCCATCGGGACAGGCTGAAAACCAGCTCCGCATGACTTAGGCCATGCGGGTCACGCTGAGCCTGCAGCCCATTGTTGTCAATTTTTGTAAACATTAGTGTATAAGAAAATGTATTCTATTTTTTATGACAACAATAAAGATGTTTTATAATTTTATTATTATTATTAAATAAAGGTTAATTCAGTAATGTCTAACCATAAATAGGGTAATTGACAAGGCTTACCAATGCCTTTTACTTCAAGCCATTAGGATCACTCTACATATGTTTGACTTCGTCAGTGCGTCATTTAATAGAATGGCGTATATTCCTGCGTGCATCAGCTACCTTCCTGGTAAAATTGGTCCAGCTGTTGGTAAGATTACCCGAAATAAACACCCTTGTTACCAGAAGAAAAAAATAGTTTTTCATCAACGGAAGTACGTTTTCAATTTTTTTTTTCAATACTAGATAATTTAATTTCATTACATGTTTTTTTATATATTTCGATTTCAAATGATTTAAAAAAAATATAGATAGGCGGCCATATTAACCGTACTTGTTAATTACTTTAAAACGAATACAAAGGCAACTACGTAAAAATATCGAACGTTCCGTGGTGACGACTAGAAATGTACTGAGCGACTGACTGAATACGACTGAGATGGATTGATGACTGCCCGAATATCAGAATGAGCTGCGCCACTGCTTACAAGTGTTTTATATAAAACTACCCCCCACTTTTCCTTCCGTTTCCTACTATTTCCTAAATTGTAAAGAAAAGGTTGGTAGAGATTATAGATTTTCCATTTAATGAGAGGCTGGCACACACTTGTCAACTTTTGCCATAAGTGTTGGTCCCAAGTACTTCTTAAAATTTAATTATTTTTTGTTGAATATCTAGTAATTAATATAAAATTTGAAGCATACTGGGTGCAAATGAAAAAGTATTAGCACTGCATTATGATTTTATAGTAAAAAATATACATACACAAGAAAATTGAACATTTGTCACAAACACTTGAAGGCTTCGATTTTTTTCAATTGCTTTTTATAATGACAAATTATTATTAAAGAACATGCACTAATGTGAAATTTTTGCCATGGATAGCTAAAAAAATATAACAGAATTTTGTTCGAAAGCATTTTATACCTTCAAAATAATTTTCATTAATTTAGTATGTGTATATTTAAAAACAAAAACTGCATTACATCATTGAAAGCTATTCCATAAAATAATTTAAACGGCTGTTTTATACAAAATGTCTCCAAAAGCTATGTATTTAAGGTACACTTCTTAAGTTTTCTTAAAACTATTATCCAATTGATTTTACAATTCAATAGAAATTTCTTATTTCTATAAAATAAACGAAACACCACAGTTGTGTGCAAATCATATAACCAAGTGCTAAGGGCAAGGTGGACCAATATACAAAGATAAATTTACAAAATATGCATTTATTCAGACAAAATTATTATTAAAATTTCACTACTAAAATGAGCACTAGCGACATGCGGTACGGAAGAACGTATTCAGTAAATCAGTGTATAGCGGTAACAAAACATTTATTCACAGGCACAATATTAGGCATTGCATTTTACCATTTTTATACAATTATGTGCTCGTAAGCAATATAATATAAACATTTTCCAGTAATAAATACAACTAAATTATTTCAGATTTGGTTTCTATTTTAAAGAGATCAAACTTCAAATATGCGAGAAGGGAACAAATGCAGATTCGTTTTTTCTATAAAAAAAAATTATCGTACACTTTTATATCATAACAATAGCTAGCTAACATGTCTTAAAAAAGATGAAAAAGACCTCGGATACTACTTTTAATTTATTTATAAAATACGGCAGCGATACCATTTTATTACAATAAGTATTTATTTTAAAACAATTTCAATATTGTCTCTAGCCCGGGTGTGAGGGCGCTCGCACTGTGTCACTGCGGCCAACCTCTCCGTTGCATCACAAACACTCACTATCCAAATAAATCTATGAAAAAGGGCACTATTATTTAGGAACAATCCTCTTGACTCTTTCTTACACACTGTGCTACTTTTCTTTTAAACTCCGAATATGATTCTCTCCACTCTTTCTGCAAAAAGAAACAGAATGAGGACTCGGCTATCACTGGCGGACAACTGTCGGATGGGCAAATGTCGTGTGCAACCTAATGTGTTATGTTATCTCAATGTGTTTTGTATTGTATAGCCCTTTTCCAATTGCAAAATTCTGTTATATTTATAATCCCTCCGCTCCTAAAAGCAATCTTCTTGACTTTTCCTAACACATTTGGCAACTTTCTTTTTGAAATCCGAATATCGCTCCCTCCATTCTTTCTGTGAAGACAAACAATTACATGTATGTTATTACAAGTGTCTAGTATTAAATATTAAACCATGCACTTAGAAGTGCATTTTGTCTCCAAAACTCCATTTCCAGTAAACAAAAACATACATAATGATAATGACAAAAAACCATACAAACAAATCCAAACAGTTTTCATAGTAACATCAAAAGAAACCTGCTTATCTAATTTATTCTATTCAACAGTAAAATTCATTAAAAAATCTAATGATAGTTTCAAATGAGTTTCTTAAATTAAATAAAAAAATATCAAAAAAACAGTACCAATATTCAAATAATTATAATATTAAAAAAACTTACTGCAGCATCAACATTAGCAGGACTCTCGTCGTTGGGATCAGCCAGCATAGAAATGACACTTATAAGAATTGTCTCCACCGTATGTACAGGTAACCATCTCTCTGATGCCTTCTCGTAACCCCATTTGTCATCTCCCGGCTCATGCAATATTGATATACACACATCACCATTCTTTTCAACTGGAATATTTATAAACATTGTTAAAATACTCAGTAATGATTTAGAAGAACATAGGTAAGTCAAAACTGACACTTGGAAATACTTAATCTACCTGTATTACAATTAAAAAAAATTTGAAATGTTTTCAACTCAATAGCACTCCAAAAAATATTGTTATACACTGTTTATTTGACCCTTAATAAAAAAAAAAGCTTTTTTAGACAACTGTAAACTAGTGACAAGTTTTTAGGTGTGTGCTGTGTTCAGTGATGTGTATAGTATAAAAAAAACATTTTTAACACGTTAAACGCCGATAGAAAAAAAATTAAATCGTAAAAATACTTTTGGCCATAATTTGTTTATGTTACGATACATATAGAAAATAAGTTTTATTCAATTCTGTACATGTAACAATATGTTATTTTGGTTACTTTTTTTTTTCGATTCCTTACAAGGTATGTTTGTCCCACTGCGTAGTATAGTTCTACAGCGCCGTGCCGGTCAGGGAATACGAATAAAGTAACAATCAGTATGGCCGGCGGCGAGAAATAGTTTGAATATGACTATAAGTGGAGGTCACCGGTGACCCCCATGGCATTTAATGTGTTAAGTAAGGTTTATTTTCTTGAGGTTGGTACTGATAGTTATAAAATAATGTATATAAAAAAAATTGATTAAGGGTTAACCATATATTATAGCTGTGACCACCGCTGATATTATTAACATAGTTATATTTTTCCCATAAATATGTATCACCATAGTACATTTAATATTACTACATATTTTATTATATATTGGTTTAGATTGCATATTGTAAGACCATGCATGTTTCAATTTCTATGACTTGACAAAAACATGCACCTGGTGTTGTCATGGTATAAAAGGATTCACAAGTCAGTAGCACTTAAATTGTCTATGACATATGTATTTGTTGCATTTATTGAAATAAAATATATAAGCTGTAAAATTTTATGAAACAATACTTATACAATAATTTAATTCATGTTTAAATTATTATTGATTTGGATGTAAAACTTTTTATTGTTCTAATTAGAAGAGTATAATAAAGTATAATAAATCAGTAGTATAATAAAGTACTTGTATATTAGTAAAGTACAAAGGAAATAACATAACTTACTATTTGGATGCCAAATTTCAGTGACAAATTTCATCCGTGGTGGCCTCAAAGGATACTCTTTTGGAAAATGTAAGTGTGCTTTGAAGAATCCACCCTCACTGTAAAAATATCAAACACTTTCTAAATAAGACATAGATAATAAAAAAAATTATACAAACATAATTTCTAATTTTATGCTATTTCAACTAAAAATATTAATGAAATTGAACCTCACTCTGCATACATCATAAAGAGACTCATGCTAGATCAAATTTTTTAATGTCATTGAAAGTTACATGAGCATAAGAAAAAATTTTTATGCACCCAGTGCTCAATCTACATGTATAGGTTACATATCAAACTGTCTTCCAGTTAACCAGTATTAGTAGACAAAATTACATAAGTTTAATTTATTGTACAGAGAGACTTTTACAATTTATTATTGATGTGTAGGCATACATTTACCTGCAAATCAAACGTTTCTGATTTTCATATTTTGTGAAATGAATCAAAACTATGGACAGGAAATTTCTAATAAAATAATTCAGATGTTTTACTTACTACAATGTGTCTGGAGGCCCGATAATGAGAACTTCCCATCTGTAAATGTCATTGTCGTCTATTAATCCAGCAGAAAAACCTTCCACTGGATTTTTGTTTAGTTCTGAAAAATCACACGTAAAATTTAAGCTAAGTCTTCTGTAGTAATTTATAAAACTATACCTACTTTTAAGTATTCTACTATTATAAATGTAACGTGATTCTTTGCCAAGTTAGCGTAAACATTTCGAAACACCTAGTCATTTCTTTATTTGACTTTGGCAACGAATGTCTGTCATTGCGAATATTGATTTTGCTTACGCGATTAGCGATATACTGCGGAGTTTTTTAATTTCTCGAGATACGCAATATAAGTGTAAATTGTATATGATCTCTACTATTAACCATTATCGTCTCTAAATTTCGGCACAGTAAGGTCAATGATTGCATGGATACATGATCGCTTGACGCTCACAATGATGGTTCACAAAAATAATTTATGACTACATACTACATTTACCTGCTAGCTGCTTTTTTAATAAAAGCGAAGACTGTGGCTCTGACATTAATTACAATTATGAAATTTACCCTGACGACACGAAATAAATGATTTTCCCACAAAAGATGGCTGGCTGAGTTTTGTGCAGTTTGTGAAACATATGAGTTGTTGCTTGTTTCCGGCGAAACAATGTTGCCATTACCAATATTTAAAGAAACTACCATTTTTAACTTGACCACAGATAACTTTTTGCAAATTATAAACGTTCTAGTTATTTTTTTTTTATTAAAACGAAGTCTACTGTTTGAATAAACTAGTTCAAAACAGAACTTACTCTGGGATACAAAATATTAAGATAAAGTGGACCTCTCCAACATTTGTTCTAGTGACTACCTTCTACCCATACCTTATTCTCTCTAATCCTGGTCAACCAACAGATTGATTGTTTTAACTATGCTGTCTATGTCGAAATCTCGTAATTTATTGCTATTGCTTAGTGTATTATGAATATTTAAGTCGGGTGTTTTCGGAACATTTAACCCTTTGACCGCCAAGTCCATAATAACGCTACAAACCAGACAGGCTGTGTTTAATTTTGAGGTCGTAACAAAAAACTTATTTGAATAAATTAATATGCGTAATTTGTAAATCTCATCTTAAAATGAACTGATTAATAAAAAAAGATATTAAAAATTTAATTTTGTTTATTAAAATCATAATCATTGTTAAGATTTATTTAACTGTCGCGTTAACATCTGTTTTAACTTTTTTCACTGGTGGTTCAGATAGCCGGTTTTGTGATTGTTTTCTTTTATTTTTCTTCTTTTTACCAGATTTTTGGGGGTTTTGATGATTTTTATTTGCTTGATTATTAACATTTTCACATTTACCAGTGGTCTTTATTTGACTTAACAAATTAAATAAAGTTTGGAAATTCAAACTTGTTTTAATATGACTGCTTTCGTGGAATCCTTTCATTGTATTAATCATTTTTTTTAATACAGTTACGAAATTACTCTTCACTTTGAACTCATCACCAAGTGTAACAACAGTTGAAAGCTGTTTCTCAAATTCACTTTCTATATTATTTAATTTCGTCAATAGTGTTTCTGTACAAGGCTTATTCCTATTTAGTGCTCTATAAAATCCTGACAAAAGTTCGATACCTTCGTTACGTCGAAAATGGCGAACATCTTTATTAAAAATATTTTCCAATGCTATAGGTACAAGATCGTATGTATCGTCCCATTCAGTTTGCAGGACATTGTGGAAGAAAATTATTGGAAGTAAACAGTTTCGATTTCGGAAATAATTCTGAAGAGCATCTTTAAAAATGTCAAGAATCGGTGATAGCTTTTTCTTTTTAGGTGTATTGACTGTCACTTTAAGTGAACAATGTATTATAAACGTCGCAAAGAAAGTCACAACATCACCTAAAGCTTGGAACATGAAATGCGACCTTCCACCTTTGTCAATAATCGATTTCAAGCAATCACTCAATATGTCAATACTCACATCCTGTGTGGAAGAGAATTTTCTAATTTTACATAGGTTCTTTATAGTTTTTCTCACTCGATTTTCCAATTCTATTAATTGATTGTCTTGCATACAGAATTCTAGACACCTTGTTAATGGCGCTATCATTGCTAGACAAACATCCATCGCTGGATCCTTTTCCAAATAAATGTCAATTAAATCTAACACTCTAACTCTAAAATCGGACAAAGCTTTTTTATCTTTGCGATCTTTTTTAGATTTCTTATTCTTGCCTTGCTGAAATTGTTTAAACGCTTCTGCGAGAGCATCATCGAGTTTCTTGCCGTCTTCTTCATTAATTGCATCGGCATCTATACTTTCTGTGTCCGTATCAGGCGCTGCGCCACCCAACGCTTTCTGAATTGCCATTCTTAATTGATCTGGTACTTTCATGTCTCCATCATCATCATCATCATCATCATTTTCATTTCCGTCACTGCCACTATCATCGCTGCCTTCAGAATCGCCATTCATTTTTGACGTATTTTCATCATCATTGTCAGAATTTTCATCATTATCAGATTCATCGTTATCATCTTCAGACTCACTGTCTGCAGTTAATGGATTTGCTTCACTTTCTGGATCTATAACAGACACTATTTGTCCAATAGATGTTGGTGTCAAATACTCCCAGAGCAATCTAAAAACACATTGCACTACGGAGCGAAGTACACTAGATTCAACTGATAATATGGAAAGTAACACTTCTACCAATACTTCAATCCATTCAGGCTCATCACTTGTAGTTTCTTGCTTCTTTTTGTTTACTTTTAAATTTACTTTCCTATAATGTTCATAGCAACTTTTCAATTCCTTTATAGAACTACTAGCAACTTTAACATGGGCTGGCTCCGAAAATAAAAACAGTCCCAGCTGATAAAGTAGTATAAGAAAAACATGATCTACTTTAGATTTTGAATCAACATCTTGTATTTTCTCACATATATCTGCAACCATTTGCCAACATTCCATATTTTCGGCTGTGAACTGCTTTTCAATTTTTGCCCTGACTTGTTCTTTTTCCAATATTGTTGATATGAAATTACTTAACGATGATAAAACAGTGACTAAGTTATCTACATTCGAAAAGCGAGACGAGAAACATCTATAGAAGCAAGACTTGATGGAACCTGAAATAAAAATTTGTTTAAAAACCTTAGTTTCACATAACTTTGAAATAGAGTAAGAAACCTTACCTGCTAACTCACTGCTTACTGCAACAGTTTCGTCACCTCCGATTTTAAAGAATCCAAAACACATTAATAATTTCATGTTAGTAATTTTAAACTCTGTGTCATCTTTCACAGTTTCATGACTCACCAGAAACGAGAGAAGCTCCGCTGCTTTAACTCTCTCATTATTATACCAATTTCTTTCAACATCCTCTTTAATTACTTTCTTCGAAGTATTCATGAGAACATTTTTTAATAGCTTAGCAATCGTTTTCACACCATCGGTATCTAAATCAGCGGCAATAGATTTAATTATAGAAGTTCCTGTGACTTCAGAGAAATTGATCTCTCCAGGATTGAATAAGAGTTTCTTTAAAGTCTCTACTCTCACTTTACTTGTCACTTTCTCTGATTTTAATGATTTCGCTAATGCATTAAGTAGTTCTTTTTGTTTTTTTATCATTATTTTATTGTCATCTTCATTGTCACGTTTATTTCTTATCTTACTGGCAGTCTGTAGACCTTTGAACCAATCCATGAATAGTTTAAAAAAGTTCGCACCTAATAGTTCAGGAATTACTTCAACGTTTTCATCTAGATTTTGTAGTATTGTAGTTAGCATGGAAATACAAACAAGTTCTCTATTCCTATTATGTTTTGTAAGTTGGCTATCAATGCCGGTCACCCAAAATTGTACTAAATGTGATGTTTTTGCTATTTGTCGTCCAATTTCTTTATAAATAGGATGATGTACTGTACTGAAGTCGATTCCCGCCTAAAACGAATAAAGTACAATAAAATAAACAAACATTTTCTCACTAATATTATAAATGCGAAAGTTTAGATGGATTTATGTTTGTTAGAGTTTATAGCCTAAACTGCTGAAAAGATCCCGATGATATTTGGCACAGATGTTGAGGATAGTCTGAAAGAATACATAGGCTACTTACTTTTGTTTTTATTTAATTCTATTCTGATGGAGTCACAGGCGAAAGCTATTATTAATGTAATTCAAAAATTGTATTTTTAATAATTATTGTAATTAAATTCTTACCAGTAGTTTTTCACATATTATTTGTAAATTATCTTCATGTAGTATTTCAGGTACTGATAGTAATTTTTTTACTTTGACCTTTTTTGGAAACTTTGTACTGGCAACCAGTAGGAAATAAAGTGAATCCAAGTTGTATTCTTTTAAGTCTTTTTTAAAATCCTCTTTGATGTTTGACCATACTACTAATGAGAATTGTTCTTCATCAAGCTTAAAAGAAAATTAATATTACTTATATTTATACATAATCATGGAAAAAACTAGCTTTATAATAGTCTATACTAATATTATAAAGAGGAAAGATTTGTATTTTTGTATGTATTGAAATAACTCAAAAACTACTGGGTCGATTTTAAAAATTCTTTCACCGTTGGAAAGGTAATTTATCTGTGAGTAACATAGGCTATATTTTTTAAATTCACGCGGGCGAAGTCGCGAGCAACAGCTAGTTTATTATATAGCTCCTACATTAGTTATCGTGATTAAAATGTATTTTGCAAGACAAACTTTAATGTGATTTATATACCAAACATGGACATACTATGGACATTAAATGTGGATGGCTACAAAGGTAGAGGAAGACCGAAGATAGTATGGATGGATTGTGTGATTCACTTAAGAAAGGAGTGGATTCATATATAACGGCTGGCATGTATGGAAGAGCAGCACATACTGTGCCAATCCTCCATAAGGTATAAAGGCAAGTTGATGATGATGATGATGATGATGATGAAACATGGACATACAATAAGTTCTAACATTACTTTCAAATTGACATAGAACTTAGTAGTTATGTAGTTATTTGAAAAACTAGACAAGGTGTAAAACACAAAATTTTGGCTTACTATAGTCTACATAGGAGCCATCGATTCAAGAACCTAATTGTAATACTTACACTGTTGATAAAATCTAATAATAAAATATATGCTGCTGTGTTCAAATAAGATTTTTTATTGCTGGCTTTCATTAATGTTGTCAATATTTGTTTTTGTTCTTCTTCAGTACATTTTAACATACGGCCAGATCGAAAAATGGCACTGCATACTAATATCTGACCAAGAGCTACATCTCCAACCTCCTGAAAATCAAAAAATTACAATTTATTAAATAATAATAGAATGTTTTAACATATCACACCTTATCAGTTCAAGGGTTAAGAGTGCATGAGATATAATTGGATAACAAATTTAGTTTATAGATGGATGGATGAATGTTTGTTAGAGTTTGAAGCCTAAACTGCTGAACAGATCTCGATGAAATTTGGCATAGAATAGTCTGGAAGAACATGTAGGCTACTTACTTTTGTTTTTTTAATTCGACATTGACGGAGTTATGGACAAAAACTGGTATAATAATGCTGCAAATAATACTTACACTTTTAGATGAACCATTGGCATGTAGCTCTTTTTTAATCAGTTCAAATAGTTGTGTGACAGAAATCTGTTCAAAGTTAGTTAACAATGCAACAAGCATAGCAAAATGTCCCGTTCTCATGTCAGGGACATTGGCACCCAAACTTCTGACCACTCTCCGTAGTACATATTGAATTTCTTTATCACCCTGAAATAAAATATATTGAATATGAATCAATGTTTTTTTGTATAAAAGGATCTAGAAAGGGCATAAACCGAAAATTATTAACAATAAAATACTAACAAGCTGTGATTAGGTTAGGATTTTAAATATGTATATGATTAACCTCTCTACAAAGACATATTATCAGCCTCTAATTTTAATTAATCTAGCAGTAAATGCGTTATAAGAGACAGCTGAATTAAACGTTCCAAAGGTATTCTGTGTATTTAAGATCAACTAAAGGCTAAAGGCCTGGTGTATTAAACATGCACTTCATTTGAGAACATACCAGCTTGCAATTTGTAATACAAATTGCTCATTTACACCAGATAATTCCTACTTTCGTTTAGAGTATTAACATATAGAAATATTTTTAAATTTCACGTGCCTTTTTCGAATATAAATAAAAAACTAACCTCATCGTTCATAAGGCGTGATATTATTCTAACACCGCCATTTAGTTTCACATCATCTTTGTTTGCTTTTAATAACTCAAACGCATCTAATAAGGAAGATGTCACCTCTAACGGTTTAGTATTTGATATTTCATTCATTTTATTAATATAACATTGCTGTACTACTTAAAATCACTAAACTTATTGAAGGAAACCCTCATGGCATTGGCATTTGGCATTGACATTTCCATAAATCTTGCCACAGTCGAATATTAAAAATATTACCATTACCACAACATTTATTACCATCACATTAGCTTTTTAGCGGAATGGGTGATCATCAGTAGGAAAATTGCCTACGCACTATTAAAGTATTTCAGCTAACTTCTTAACATTAGATTGCTGTTGAGTAACATATAGAACTCTGGGTCTTAATGAATATTACATTAATCCAAATTAATACTAGTTTTTCTTAGCTTGGCTAGTTATGAATGAATTTTAAATACTTAATGGTTTCTTTATAGCTTCTGCTAAAATGTTACAGAAACGTATTTAGGCCTAAGAGGCTTGTAAATAAATTATGTTCTATCATTCGTTTTTTTGAAAAAAATTCGGAAACAACTTAATATATTATCTATATTTTAGGCATATCCAGAAAGAGATGCGCGCGCAATTATTATTCCATGTTTCTAAACATGGCAGGACGTAGTGGATTTGACGATGGTAATCCCAGGTATTTAATTTTAAAAATACATTTAACACTTCTCCTCAAATTTACTTGCAATTGATCGGAAATAACATAAATGTTCTGGAAAAACAAATATTTCCTTCGCGCGCAGTGCTTTAACAGTGTTTTTTCACACCGTTAAATTCACGTTGTAAAAAAGTGATATTTTAGAGAATCGTGTGAATATTAATTATTTACGTCACTACTTAACAAGCCTGTGCACTGTTGTATGATTGGATTTAATCAAAATGCTGCATTTAACAAAATTTATAGGTTATAAATTCATAATGCGTACAGGGACTTTGGAGGCGGTAGAAGGACTCTAGGCGGGCGTCCGCTACCTACCGAGCCTCCCTACAAGGCGTACGTTGGAAATCTACCTTCTGGCCTCATCCAGGGTGATATTAACAGAATTTTTCCTGTGAGTAATTTTAATTTGTGTCCACTTTTATTCATTTAACACACATTTAATGTTGTATGCTAATGTACTAATTTTAGGTAAATCTGTGTGTAACTATTCTTATCAGTGATATTATTGTGTCCGAATTCTGGTTTTTCATATCAGAAAGTTTGAATGACATTGAACTTCCATCCTTTGTTTATTATCCACTTTTTGTGCTGATTATGTCATCATAGTTGACTATTAACCTTGCATTTGATAGTTACTATGTAGAGTAATATTATTGAAAGAATGTTAGGATTCAAACATCCTTTAAACACCTCTATCAACATCCAAGTAGTAAATTTAATAAAACTTAATGATACTTGAGCCATTACTATCTGATAAAGTGGTTAAGCATTACAGCAAGTATTCCTTACTTGAATATTGTTTAGAACTTAATCCTGAATAATTATTTTCATTGGAATAGTTAAAAGAAATGTTATCTAATTCAAGAATCTATTAATATTTGTATTTTGTTGCAGGATCTGGCCATCAAAAATGTTAGGCTTGTTATGGACAAAGAGACAGACAAATTCAAAGGATTTTGTTATGTTGAATTTGAAGACTTGGATGATTTGGTCAAAGCGATTGAAATGAACGGTGTACTAATTGTAGATGGGAATGTTGTAAAAATTGATGTGGCTGAAGAGAAACGAAATGACAGGTGGGAATGGAATTTATTTCTCTTTTTACCCCTTTGTTAATACGGCCATAACTAATCTATCTATCTATCTATTTCTTGTTTATGGCTCTCCCTCAGTGGATTGGGCCTGTGTCGAGTGTTTATGGTTATTGTAATTGGCCCATAACTTGGAGATGTCTATGAGCCGTTACTTTGATAACAAGTGGCTTGTTCATTTGACATCTTTTAATATTAAAAATATTGTATTATCCATACATTGTAGTTCCATATTAAAAATTATGTATTAAGGCGGCTAGTAGCTATAACTTTGGGTTCTGTTTTTATTTCAAAGCTGCAGCGTATGTTAAAATTAATTGAAAGAGACTAAAAATGACAATGGACAATTTTCACTGCGGAAAGACTAGTACAAAGTATGTTTTCATTAGACAATACTATTATATAATACAAAAACAATTAAATATGATTATTTAAGTTAAATTCAATTTTCATAATTAAGTTAATAGTTAGGTTAGATTGTAAGCATGCATATATTTCGGCCTAAGATTTTTGTCAAGTACAACAAATTTATTATAGTTAAAGCCGTAATTTCAATTTTGTAATTTAAGAAAATATTTGTGGTTATAATCGCAATACCATATTGTTTTTTTTTAATAACTTTTTTATTTAAGCTGGCGATAATTGTTTTAATTTAAGCAAGGATTACTTTGATTTAAGGAGATTTAATATATTTTGATTGTCTTATTTCTATCGAATTATTGAATCACCCATAGACTAACTGAACATTTTATCTGTAATTGAATTCAATAGAAAAATATCTAAATTCTACCTTTGTAAGGCAGTGATCGCAGGCTTATTAAAAACAGATATTTGTATTTTCAATTTAAACACTAAAATATAAAATAATTCCATAGACCATAGTTTAATATTTAATCTTTGTAGTTTTGACATTTTATATTGCAACACTTACGTGTATGTACAGTCACGGAAGTTCGCTATGTTCCACTAACAGAATAATTGCCTTTATCCTTACGAGTCGAACTCCGGCTTGGATATTGTTCCGCGTCGTTAATGCCAATATTCAAGGGACTTTTAAGGTGGAACCGTTAGTTTACCCGACTGTACCTATTCTGGGTGTAATAAAATTTCCAGAGGAGGGGGTTTCGACCGCGGTCGGCGCGACGGTCGCGACGGTCGTGACGGGGGGCGCGACGGGCGCGGCGGGTTCCGGCGGGAGGGCGCGGGGGGTGCGGGTGGCGGCGGCGGGGGGCGCGGTACGTACGACCACTTCGACGGGCCCGATCGCAGAGGACCGCGCCAGGGTGGAGGGTTCACACATGGTAACACTAACCACTCATTTATAAATAGAGGGAAGACTTGATGCCAAATGTCAGTGTTTTCTGCGTGTTCTGACTGCCGAAACATTAAAAAAAAATTATGGATTTGTATTGTATCAGATAGCATAAGATTGTCTATTATGGTTTCATTTATATTTTTAAAAGCAAGTCTTCTCTCTATGCTTTCATTAATTAAAACTACAAAGTTAATTTTCATCAATTATTATCTAATTTCTAACTTAAACTATCTTTACATATTTAAACTTTAAAATTATATTTTATATGTTAAAACTAGTTGCTAGCATTAACTAATCATTCGTACAGGCGTTTTTTACGCTTCCATCACTATTATTTCATTCGCCTAGTGCAGGGGTGACGAACCTTTATGCATGAAAGTGTCATTTTTTTAAGAAATGATTAATGTCTTCTTAGACATGCCATCAAATAATTTTGACTGATTATTACGTCAATTTCATGATGCATGGTAATGGTCTCGCGTTCGCATTTTATATAAAACCTACTTCATACTTATTCGTAATGTTTTTATGATCATCGACGTGCCCAAAATATCGTGTCGTGTGCCATTTTTGGCACGCGGACCAGTGGTTCGCCATCTCTGGCCTAGCGTATGAACAGATTTATGGAAATGTACTTTTTGACGCGTTGTAAAAACGCCCGTGCGAATGAGTACTAAGTAATTCATTAATGCTTTACTCTCATCAAGTAACAATCTAAATGTAAAACTCATATTTTAGTATTTAATAGCTCGAAATCACTAAGGTTCATGCACTTTTGAAGGCATTGTTTATATTCATTGGTAATGGGTACTTCTAATATCATTATTTCCTGAATTTCGTTAATATACATAACCTCACGGTTTTCCAATTAACATTTTACACTTTTAGATTAAAGGTAAGTGAGGTAATAGCGACCATATTGTATTTAATAATACCAAATATTTAAATTATCACTTAAAGTTTAAACTATCTAATTGATTCAATAAACACTGGTTTAAGAACAAAAACTAAGGTTTTTAATTATTCTTTTGGTAAATTTCATACTCAGAAGGACCAAGTTTTATCACCAGCTCACTATACATCCCCACTAAGGGGCTCGGAGCCTACCCTCAGTAAGGGACTACGCCATAGTCAACCACAGGCCCACTGCGGGTTGACTTCACACATACCTTTGAATTTCTTCGTCGATATGTGCATCACGATGTTTTCCTTCGCCGTAACAACGTCGGGTAAATTATGTACTTAGGAAATTCGAAAATGGAAAATCACATTGGTACAGTGGGTTTCGAACTCAAGACCTGTAAATTACAAGTCAAGTGCTTAAACCCCCGAGTCACCGATGCTTTTAGTCAAGGTCTAGATCATCGTCTGGCAACCCCCTTGTTACTCAATTTAGTTGTATGAAAATGATTCAGATTTATTGATATTCCCTGTCCGTTTCCAAGATCAAAGTCAGGCTACCTAGCCTCTTAAGTGTGTCTCTATCTATTGTGTATGTTACAGAGCGGGAGCGGGGCGGATCGTCCGGCAGCGGCGGGGAGCGGTGGGGCGGCGGCGGGGGCGGGGGCGGCGGAGAGCGCGGCCGCGGCGGGGAGGAGCCGCGCGGCGAGTGGGGCCGCATGGGGGCCCGCGGACCCGCTGCGCCCGCGCCAGCCAAGCCGCGACGACAGTTTGATGATATGCCGCCCGCGAGACCAGGTTAGTGCACGTAGTTACGGAAATCGGTGTTCTACTTATAGAAAAATTGCCTCCACGAGACAAGCTCCACCCCTTTTTATAATAACCAATTAGGTACCAGTGAATTGCGCAAACGACGAGATTATAACAAAGCAATTGGCAGTGTATAACTGATTGGCTTTTTAAATGCTGTCCTAAAGTCAAAACTTGCTAAAACCGCTGTAGGAAGCTCGTCCAGGGAGCTCATCATTAAAACCTCCTTAGAACGCTAGTAGCGCTAATACTGTTTATGTAAAAGGTCTTTCAATTTCCACTTTGCGACATTAACTTTTCTATAGTCATACTACCTTTCGCCCGCAACTCTCCGCGTGGAATTAAAAAAAAAAGTGGGTAGCCTATGTGTTCTTCGAGACTAAGCTCTACATCTATGCCAAATTTAATCCAGATCCGTTCAGCTGTTTCGGCTACAAATTCCAACAAGCATCCATCTAAACTTTTGCATTTATAATATTAGTAAGATCTTAGAAATGTTTGTTTTGTTCAATAAAAGGGTATACGAAGGATGTTTGGTATGTGCAGACACGACGGGCAGACCGAAGCTGCAGCTGCAGCCGCGCACGGTGAAGGAGCCGGTGAACTCGCTGGCCTCCACCAGCCAGGCCTCCTCGATATTCGGCGGCGCGCGGCCGCGGGAGGAGCGGCTCAAGGAGCTGGCCGGGGAGTAACCGCCCTCAGCGCCCCGCCCCCGCCCCCGCCCTCCGCCCCTCGCGCCACGCCCTCTCGTGTATATGATTCGTTCCGACGCCCGCTGATCATCGTGTACGTACGCAGCGCACGCGGCGGTATTGAAGGCTCTTTGTTAGGTTGTAAATGATTATCATATTTGTATTTTGTTAGCTTTATTGTGTCTTTGATTCTCCTTGAGTGCTTTTCAAGTGATCGTCGAAATTTTCGATGTCAAATGCTAGTGTTCTTTTATCAATTCGGCTTTGAGCGGATTCGGATTTATTGCGTTCCAAAATATAATATACATATTTACATTTCGTTTATGCTATGTGTTGAATACATAATTATTTTTTTATCTACACCTTCGTGGCTATCGAAGAGTTCTCTGATAGATTCTCTGTTGTAATAAAATGATTTTTTTTATATTTCGTTCCTTAGGTCGTGAAAAATTAAACATTGATTAAGTGATTTATAAATACTTTTTAAGAGTTGAGAATATGATGATGTAATTATTGTGTCATTAATAAATTTAACTTCCACGTACTTGTATTTCTACTTTATTAATAATGAAATATTGTTTAATTGTAATAAAATGTATAAGTAACGTGGCGGTGGAAAAAAAATCGCAAAATTGTAATGGATAATAGAAAAATTAATAAAAAGTGAACTCTTTGTAACCGAGAATTTGTCTACCATATCCTAATGAAATCATTCATTCCAAATTTTCTACCCCCTCACTACAGAGCCTCTGAGAGGTTATGTTGTTTACCACTCATTAATCCATGCAACTAGAACTGACAATACATCTGTTAATCTTCATCAAGGAAAATGCATGATTCTAAAAGATGTATAATCCAGTAAAAGGCATGAATGTATTATTGAATCTTCCACTAACAGAATATTTTAATTAAATCAGTATTTTTGGACTGGTCAAAACTGTTACTTTGACAAAATATTGCGGCTGTAAAAGGTAAACCGAGTTTATTCTATCTAAAAACTTAAATATGTAATTCAATTGCAAATTGTAAGCAGTGCTTATGAAAAGAAGTGTTGATTCAGTCATTGGCTGTAAACTAGCCAAATGATGCTAGATGTTAAAAAAAAAGAAAATATTTTAATAATATATTTAATAAATTTAATAATGTATTTTAGATACATATTGATTTACATCAAATATCAAGATCTTCATCCGGGTCTTCCTCATCCCAGTCATCAACTGCATCTGGTTCGTAATAAACTTTGCTGTGTCCTTCATTTATTTTACTCATGTACGGTAATTTCAGACTATGCTTCTCCAATTGCTGTGTTTGGTCTACCTCTATTTTGAATGTAGATAGTTCACCAGGATTCAGTTTAACTGGCTCATCTTTTACTACCACTTTTGTTATCCTCTCACATTTTAATACAGATGTAATGCCATCATAGGATAATATTTCTTCTGATTTTACAAATTTATTGGCTAATTTTATCTGTACTGCTATGTTAAATGGGTTACTATCCCTGTAAGTAACTGTTGCGTGTGCCAAGTGTATTAAATGCTTTTGTAATTTAGAATGTGTTTGTAGACAATCTTTATGCAATACTAGTATCAGTTTAACATTTTCGTGATTTTTAAGCTTCCTTATATATGTTAAACATTTATGCCAACCCATTCTCATGGCCATTTGGTTTATAGAATCAACGAAAACAAGACAGGGTTGTTTTGTATATTCAATAAAACTCTCTGAATCAAATTCTTTGTGATATTGAACATCTTGGTTTTTAAACACTTTTTCCCATAGTCTAACAGGTTGGTCATAACAAAAAAGGTTCATTTTTAATTGGTCTCCAACTAAGCTATGTAAAAGAGGCAAAATATTGATGTTATAATCATCTTCTATCAAGACCATTGGTGCTGAACGTAATTTAAATAAAGTCATATTGAATTCAATGAAGTCTTACAAAAATATGTTATGAAGCTCAAAAACAACATTAAAATATCCTATTTTTGAGGTTATATGTCATCAAGGGTCCTCGATCAACGTCAACACGTTCATAAATCGTATTTAAGGCTCGTCTTTAATCTCGATTTTAATTTAAATCTAAAAATTATATAAAATTATACTGTTTTCATTCCTGTTATTTATAAATATGAATTCATTTAGTATGACGAGTTCATTTTAATTAGAGATAAAACAATGTAAAAAAATTCTGTAATGCTTTCGGCGTGAAATGGAAAACGTGTGGATTTGTTGTCATAGTGACAATGTCAATGTCATTGATCTGTGATCTGATAATAAAAGTTTATTAAAATATAGAAAACTGCGCTTTAAATAATTGAAATCTAAAATTAAATATGAAATAATTTTAGAATTATTGCTTTATATGTAAATATTGTTATATAGTAAGGGAGGCGTTTAATTGCTCAATTAGTGGTAGAATAAATTGTATCCAAAGATCAAAAAAACATTCATAATCATGTTGAAACAAATTAGTCCACTTAAAATGCTAATAAGGCAGACAGCATTTGTCCCTGTCTATAAACCAGCTGCAGAAAAGGATTTTGAAACAATAAAATACTTTATAAGCCGCAATAAGAAAATACTTATACTAAGTGGAGCTGGAATATCGACTGAATCTGGTTCGTACGTGGATAATGAATCATGTAATAAGATTTTATTATACAATACAATTTTAATAACAACTCTTTTAATAATAAAGGCCTTTATGGAAATATTTAGTAATTTATTTGACAATGTTTTGAGTATCTCACCATAACAGACTAGCATTCAGAATAAAAATATTGTAAAATGATATTTTAACACAAGTTCAATCAATATATCTTGCTAATATAGTATCATGAGAAAATACCAAAGAAATATGATTTTCTTAAATTTGTATTCTATAATATTTCTCTAGGAATACCTGACTACAGATCTGAGGAAGTAGGTTTGTACGCAAGAAGTAATCACAAACCAGTGCAGTATCAAGAATTTGTGAAATACCCTAAAGTGAGACAGAGATACTGGGCCAGGAACTTTGTAGGGTGGCCAAGGTTCAGTGCAGTACAGCCAAATGCTACCCATTATGCTATTAGAGAATTAGAAAAGGTATAAAATCTCTATTATTAAAAGTTACCCACCTACAATCCTACTGTATAGTGGCCTGGCAATTAAGATATACAATCAATGCTATTATGATTTTCATATATTAAGAAGTGCTAAGGGAAGCATTTTATTAGCATCCTATGTTAATATTTTACATAAAATCTCTTTGAATCTACACATATAAATCAGTGTGCCTGTATGTTAATAAAAAAAAAAATTGGCTAGGCCCATTTTAACAGTAGTTTAAAGGGAAGGTAGCTGCTACATGCAAGATTGTAGGCTATTTTTTTTTTAAAAGTACAGCTTTGATAAAGTTTACACGTAAAATAAACTATAGACAGAAGATTGAGAGAGAATTTATTAATTTGCAGATCAACAAAGTGAGTGCAATAGTGACTCAAAATGTTGACCGTCTGCATCACAAGGCTGGTTCAGAGAATATTATTGAACTTCACGGTACTGGTTATGTAGTGAAATGCTTACAATGTACTTATGAAGTAGACAGATATGAGCTTCAAGAGACAATGATGCAGCAGAATCCGGATATGGAAAGTAGTGTTACAATGATTAGACCTGATGGGGATGTTGAATTATCTAGAGTAAGTAGAAGTGGTTTCATTTGGTTTATTTATAATTTAAGGGTTAGGTTAGGACTATTATTTCTATGAATATCACCTTATTGACCGACTCCCCAAAAGGAGGTGGTACTCTATTTGTCTGTTTTTTTTTATGTGTGTTACACGATATCTCCGGCCCTGGTGGACCGATTTTGAAAATTCTTTTTATAATCTACCCACCTCTTACCATAGGATTTTTAATCATATTAAAATAGACATCCGTAGCTCTCTTTGATAAGAACGAAAGTATATGAAAACCCTAATTTAGAGTTTTTTTATTAACAAAGAACTAAAACACAGCACATCGTTTTCCTTTATTAACCAAGTTGCCAAAAGGTTATCAATTCGTCTATATTTTTTTTTAAATGTTTAAATTTGGCAAGACATTTTTTTCCAGGAACAAATTGAAAAGTTTCGAGTACCATTGTGTCCGAAATGTGAAGGTCCTTTGAAGCCGGATATAGTGTTCTTTGGCGACAATGTGCCCAAAGAAAGAGTAGAAAAGGTGAAAAGTGTAGTAAGTGAAAGTGATGCAGTATTTGTATTAGGTTCAAGTCTAACTGTGTATTCTAGTTATAGAATAATATTACAAGCTAAGGAAGAAAAGAAGGAAGTGGCCGTTTTGAATATTGGACCAACTAGAGCGGACAGTATTGTGGATATTAAAATATCAACAAAATGCAGTGATATATTGACATATTTACATAATACGATGTAGCGTTATATTTTAATGATTTTTATGTTTTATTTTGTGACGAATTGTTAAAAACAATTAAAAAATTCTAGCAATACTAGTAAGTAGACTTCTTTCAGACTTTGTTGACATCTGTGCCAAATTGAGATCAATTGAGCTGTTTTGGAGATATATAGTAAACAAACATCCATCCAAACTTACACATGTATATTAGTATGATTTCGAATAATGTGATTATATTCTACCTCTGTTAAAGTGTTAAGCAATGTGTTTTCAAATAAAATACACCATAAAATGGTCTTATAGTTTTTTATTTCGTACCAAAATGTATCATTACAAAAATCAACATATCAAATCAAACTGCACAGACATTCCTCGCTTGAGCCGTATATTGAGGTAATTAACAGTTTGTTCAAACTCAAACATTTGTTAATAAATTAAACATATATACTACTCAGGCACAATAACATGAGACGAGTCTGATGACGTCAGCGTAAGTTTCAAGAACAAGATAAACAGTACAGAGACAAAACATGCTAGGGAAGAAACATGTAAAATCACAATCAATCAAATTTTCAATTAAATATAGGATCATTAATTAATCACGTGAAGCCTAAAAAGGGGAAAAATCGAAAAAAGATACAAACAACCCCTAAGTCTAGATTTACGATAGTGATTCTACACTAAGGGACAGCGTGTGCAGTAAACCTGAGATCACATTTTATATGAATTTTAAAACAATTTCTTGTACACTTGAATTAATCGATTAAGGCATTTTTTTTTCAATTATAAATGTCTAGTTTTCGTCAAAAGCCTAAATATTTAGTGCCGATTTCCTTATTAATATTTAATAACTCAAATCTCGCATGAATTCACGTTTTAATAATTTTTAAATATAACCGTGGGATAACACGGACGACACATTTGTGCAAAAACATTTTATCTGTATATTACAGAGTATATTTTTGTACAGTCAGCTGCATAATACAGTTATGAAATTTAAAAAAAATGTACGTATATTTTAAAAATAGGTTTGCAATAATACATACAAATGTGTTGGCGACGCAATAATCCTTTTTGGTTTTATATTTTATATTTTTACTTTTTCGTATAAATTCAAAGTTAGAACGTAAGTTTTTAAACTTTATTCTTTTTTGAAAATATTCCGTAACACGTTTGCTAGGTTGTTTCTTTTATAATTTTTCCTCTTTTTATTTTCATTTTTAATTCTTTATTTTCCGAGAGTTCCTCCGCCTTCCTGTGCGTCTTTTTCTAAATGTATATTTAAAACCGATATCGTATATAGGTTTCTAAAGTTTTATAATTGTGTAATTCTATGCAGCCGACTGTACAGGTCTCCCATCAACACTCAATTAAGGAACAATTGATTATAAAGTATACTAGAAAAATCATTTAAATAAATTTTAAGCAACAAGTGATTATCACATTCACAATACCAAATATCTGGAAATCTTAATTACATTAATATTATTTAATTGAAAGCATTCCTTAATTTTTTTTATTAATTTTTTTATTTTTCATTTTCAAATTCTCGTCATTTCAAATACAGTCACTGTCCAATTTGAACTCCGTCATTTTACAATAAGACTAACAATTGTTTTCATACAAAGCAATTCAGCATTTTACGCTAAAACAGGTTAAAACAAATTGGTTCATATATAATATTGAATTACAAAAATATTAACTTTCTTACAATTTCTACAAATTTTACCTCTATTAACATTTCACGAAAATACGGAAGTAGAAAAATTATGGAAGTTTCGACTAAGAAATAGTAACGGAACAAATAATTACTACATATCTACGAGAAGAAATTAGGGCTCATTCACACCGACTAGAGTAGATATTTTTCGAATTAAATTGAGATTTACACGATTGAAACAAGGTTTAATTCTACTTTCTGCATCATCATCAAGAGATAACGTTTGTATGGTAAAAAACTTTTTAAATTAAATATAATTTTATTTGCGACAAAACGTTCTTCTCTCCGTCAAAGCGTGAACCCTAACTCTTATTTGAATAGTAAAAAAAGTTTGACATACAATATTTTGTTTATGGTTTAAAAAGTCTAGTCAGATTATAAACTGGCCAAGTTCACAACACATCAGTGACAACAATAAAGGCTCACATTTTACAACAAAAAGCTATAGCAGTTCTTACCTTTCTATTTTGTACCAGAGGTTAGCCATTAAATTTCTTTTATCCTGCCCCATTCATTTCCACTAAGGACAGCTTAAATGGTCATCAAACGTCAGTATGGCAGTAAGTCACTTTGAACAACATTGTTAATAAAGTGCATTTAATTTATTAAAATTTACCGATTTTGAAGCACCTGATGAAAGACTTACCAGAACATGTTTGTTTCAATGTTATTCCGAACCCCGCAGTTACTTCTAACCATAGATATATAACTTATAGAATCAGGGCTGGTTTTACGCCCTGGGCGTAAACTCCGGCGCCCTGGGCAGTTGACGCCCTACCTTAACGCCGGTACTGGCTCTAATCCGGACGATAATGAGGCGATAAAGACCTCCTGAGGTTTTTAGTTGGGATAAATTCCCTAAGTGTTGTATAAAAACGAGTCTATCAAACGCAAACTAGTATTAAACAGCTGTAGATTATATATCTATGACCTTTAGATGTTTTATTAGGTATTTCGACTTGATATTTGACAACATGAATAATTAAGTTATTCTCTAATATAACGGCAGTGAATTGTATTTCGATAAATCGTTTTACTTATACTAATTATAGAATATACAATTATTTTAATGACATTGAAAAATAGTAAAAGGCATTAAAGTAGAAGGTACGTGAATCGAAACTGTACAGTCAGGGAATCTGGCGGTGTCCTATCTTAAAAGTTAGTCGTTTGTACGCATAGAGATGACGTGGAATATTAACCAATAGAAAGTCAGCTTTAAAATGAGACCGTACAAAGAGTTTGGTCACTCATCATCATCATCACCAGCTCACTATACGTTCCCACCAAGGGGCTCGGAGCCTACCCTAAAGTTAGGGTGACTAGGCCATAGTCAACCACGCTGGCCAAGTGCGGGTTGACTTCACACATATCTTTGAATTTCTTCGCCGATATGTGCAGCATCGCGATGTTTTCCTTCACCGTAAGAACGTCGGGTAAATTATGTACGTATGAAAATCGAAAAATCATATTGGTACATGGCGGTGGGATTCGAACCCAAGAGGTTTAAGCACTTGAATGTACAGGTACATTCAAGTGCTTAAACCACTGAGCCACCGACGCTCTAGTACACGGTAAATTGCTATTTTTGATTATCCTAATTATTTTGTAATAACAGGCGAAGTTTGTCTATTGCAAGGAACAAGGCAATTTTTCGAGGATTTCCGCGACTGTACATCGGTGTATCGAGCTGTAAACCATAGTTGTTATAACCAGTGCGGTTTGTCATTTTCACTGGCGGGATTGTTGACAGTCGTGCGACTGATCGCTTTGTGAAAAAGGGATTTAATTGTCGTATGATCTACTGAAATGTCTTCCACTATACATTACATTAGTAACCGTGCAAATATCGTACAACTCTACTGCAGTGACTTGTATTAAGATTGTCATCTTTTTCCTTCTCTTTAACAAAATAGAGACAACATGTGTTTAAAGTCAGTACAATGGAATTCTACCGTTATCCTAACAGAGTGCGTAAAAATGTTTATTGCTAATTATTTTTCACATCAAAACGATCAGAATTATTAAAAAAAATGGTAAAGAAAAAAGATTTAAATTGCATAGCTATTTGTTAAAAAAACAAAATTATTCTAATAATGAATTTTTATATGATGTATAATGAAATATTTACTGTAAGTACATTTTATTCATATAAATTATTGTTCAAACGCATTTCGGTTTAGTTTATTTTCTTTTTCAAGATGCGTCACCGACAGCGAAGGGGACTGTACATAAAATTTTACAATTTTGAGTGTTACTTCCAATTGGTTTACAAGTTGAAAATCTTTGTTAATCTAAATTGGTGTTGGTAATATTTTCAGAACGGTAATATTTCAGATCCATCATATAAAAACCATTATCCTAACACTACACAGAAATCATTCACATTGGTCTTAAACACTTGTTTCACTAAACACGTTAAAATGTTTTATCACTACATGGAGATACGTCCGGCTTCAATTGTCTATTGGACATTATAAGAAGTAATCCGCCTGAGGTTTCTTCGAAGGCACACCTCGAGATTCCTGCGGAGCTGCCTCGAATATTGTGAACTCTCGCTGGAGATTCTCATTCAGTTCTAGGATTGCTGCTACATTGCCACATCTGAACAAACATATTATTTTATAGTATACTAGCTTTCGACCGCGACTCCGTCCGCGCGGAATTAAAAAAAGCAAAAGTAAGCCTATGCGTTCTTCCAGACTATCCTCTACATCCCTTCAGCCGTTTAGGCTACAAGCTCTAACAAACCTCCATTCATCCATCCATCTAAACTTTCGCAATTATGATATTAGTAAGAAGGTGTCAACCGAGCAAACAGTAGGAATTCGAATAAAACCCCACATAATGTATTAAAGAACAAAATTACACAACTAAAGTCAATAAACAATCTTTTTTTTTTAAATCATCTATTCATCAAATAATTTGATAATAAAACTTATAACACAAAAACTGATTACCAACCCTTAGAGAAAGTTATTTTCAATTAATTATATCGTTAGTAGAGTCGACAAAATGTGTCAAAACGTAAAACAATAAATATGTGACAAGCATGTTATCAAAAGTTGCCAATTCCATACATTTTTGATTTTTTATAATCAGCGCCCTATATGTCTCTACTGAGGGTCTCGGAGCCTAGCCTAAGTTAGGGTTGACCAGGCCTCAGTCAACAGTGGCCAATTGAAAATTCACTTCACACATATCTTTGAATCTACTCGTATTTCTTCATCATAAGAACCTCATATGTATTATATTATACATAAATTAATTTTGAACCTAAGACCTGTATAAGTCTAATCCTTAACCCAATCCTTAATCTAATGTAACTTTTTCTAAAGGCCGTCTACTAACCTGTAACAATAGTTAGGTGCGGACCAGACGGTGAGCACGGTCTCATTGAAGTGCCACTTGTAGCCCTCCATGACGAGCTGGTGCGCGCGACAGATCATGTCGATGTCATTGGATACATTGAACTGTGCTACCACGTCCGACCCGAACAGGTAGCCCGCGCCACGCGGCGACACACCCCACCCCTGAGTGTCTATAGAAGGAAAATACACCTTCAAGTAAGCAAGACCAGTGGTATTTTACACAAGTCAATTATCCACAAATTGACTTCTGTCAAATCAGAAGTTTTGACTATTCAGAACAGTTCCTTCAACATCTGTAGTGAGAAAAGTGTAGTTTTTCTTCTCATCACAATATATACAGGAAGTCCTCGACTTACGTCGTGTATTTCGAGAACCTAATATGCCGTAAGATCGAGGACGACATTGTTCAAATACAAATCCGAAAAAATAATTTTACTAACTCTATTTTTCACAATGAATAACCATTAGTTACTCTTGTTATATAATAGTTTATCTTACAAATTTCACATATAACAGAAAAAAATGATATAACGTGATAGCCACTATAAATGATATTAGATGTCTTACCTTTTTTATTTAATTAACTTTCTATTGGCAATATGCACAAAAAATATTGCTATTCCTGCTAGTTCTAAGAGAAAGAGTAGGATAGGTGATTTAACCATACCTTCAGGGTCGCTCCATAATAAATCACACATTGGTCCATCATGCGGTACTTCTTGTTTACGATCGATCGTACGTATCTGATCTAATGTCTGTATGGACGGACTGAGACCACCGTGCACACAGAATATCCTTCCATCAATTATTGCGGACAGAGATAAATAGTCGAAGATTTCTGTACAGTACCTTTAAACATTTAATTCATCATATTGAGCTTACAGCCAAACATTACTTTAAATAATATATAGACAAAGTGAACAACAATTTTTCACCGGTACTTTCTCTGAAAGGTACTATATCAGTTGTCAAGATTAGTGCCACCTCATGTCCTTGTATTGACATGTGAAAGTTTTTTGAAAGATGGATCTTTTGTTATAACTAAACTGTATTACAAAATAAAATATAAACATTTAAATATTATTTAATGACATCTATTGGCAATTGGTAAGTTATGATTATGTGAAAAATATTTCAATTGTCAACTATGCCTCCTCTATATATTTGAATGCCTTTGGGTTTAAACAATCAAGTGCTTCAAACTCCAAATTCTACTAAATTGACAGATGACATTATAAATTGTAAGAATCACTTTTGAAGCAGTTTGAAATTTATTCTAGAATTCTACTGTTAATCACATTCGAAACAACAAAAATCACACCGATTCTCTTTCTTATATCTTCTACTTATATAACTGTCTATATTTAAATACAGATTAATCTCTAGTTACCTCCACACAGTAATTGAACCATATTTCCTTAAACATTCATCATAGAATCCATAAACTTGTGTGATCTGACGTGACTCATGGTTGCCACGGATCAGTGTGATACGATCTGGATAACGAACCTGCAATTATAGAATTTCTTGAACCAGTAAATGGTCTTCTAACATAAAGAAATTCAATTGTAAAATAACCTCAATATAAACTTTTGTGAGACATTATAATTATTAAATGGCAAGCGCTTATATCGATTTTTGAAGCTAGTTGGTGCCGCTACCGGAAAAATTGATAATTGTTACTTGAACTTCAATATGTTAACTTTTTAAGTGAAATACAGTATTAAAACCTAGGTATTTAGGTTATAGGGATAGGTGGTATAACACATTTTGTAATAAACATTATAAAATAACAATGTTTACCTTCAACGCAAGTAGTAGTAAGAAAGTTTCGACTGAATAAAAGCCTCTGTCAACGAAATCACCCATAAACAAATAATTAGTCTCAGGAACATCACCACCTACTTTAAATAACTCTTTAAGGTCATAAAATTGTCCATGTATGTCACCACAAACCTGTAAATGAAATACAGGTTTCTAAATTTGTCAACCTGAAAGTATCACAAATACAACACAATCATATCACTTATTCAATGTAACATATACAAGTTACGTCCTGATTAACAATGAAAGTAATGTATGCGGGTTTGTATGAATGTTAAATATATTGTAATAAGGCAAAATCGAGTCCAATTCTTTGAAATTTTAACTTTCAACAAGCTGCATTCAATGTATGTTAAAGTAGAACAATTATGGTTTCAAACAAGGAGACTATATGAAATATTGATATATCTGTAATGTCATTATTGTTGTAGTTAAAATTTACCGTAACTGGTGAGTCTACTCGCTGCACGTTACTTTCTTCGACAAGAATCTCGCGGGCTTTCGCACAAAGTGCCTTAACCTCCGCCTCCATTATTATTTCGCATCTTTTCAATTGTTCTATTTGACGGTCCAGGTCACTTGTATCAGACATCTTATGTATATTTAGTTTACTTACAGCTAAAATTCAAATAAAAACGTTTATTCTTAGAGGGTATAAGGTGGTCAAATAGCTTCGTGGTCGTTGTTGCATACCGTCAAATCGTTCTGAGGAAGAGTTGGCGTGTATTATTCTTATTGAAAATAAATTATTCTATAGTATTGTAATACTCACGAAGACTTAGATCTCTCTTAGTGTTTAAGAAAAGTTGTTGATAATAGCATTAGCATTAAAATTCACAAAATAGTTCACACTTCACAAACAATCACAACTTGTCTGCACCATAGAGTCAAAATTATATTTGGAGGCAAGAATATAATTTTATTTCAATGAAATAAATTTAATCCAAAATAACAAAATGTAAAGCCTATTGTATGTTATTAACGTAGTTAGCTCAAAGATTTTGTTTTTGTTCTAGTTTACCAAGAAATAGTGCAAGAACAAATATGAAGTCATTTTTGAATCGTCGTCATCACATAGTCTTTGATAAGTGCAAACCATAAACTTATTTTGCAAACTGTCATATGACGATGACATATGATAGGAAAAACAATATGATGCACGGAAAGAAATAAGAAAAACATTGCTCGGTAACGAAGATGATTCAATGTTTTATGGATATTTCTTTCTTAAGGTAGTAAATAACAATTGTCAAAACTAATATCTCAATTGGAATTTTATCTAATTTATTATGTATGCGTACGACGCAGTATATAAACATGTCTGACGCTGTGGTATGCGCGCGCATGAGTTTTGAATGATTTTTTTTGACATTCAATTCAATCTGACAACTACGAAACCTACTATAGCTTTATTACGATACGATTTTTTAGTTCTTGTGTAAATAAATCCGTTTACATACTATTGAAGTCGAGATTTTAAAGATTAGCGCCGTGTATTGTGATTGATAATTGATACAGTGTTAAGTGTTGAGTGTATCTTGTGGAGAAATATGGGCAATATTCACACTGTTGGGCCAAACGAGGCACTCATAGTCTCAGGTAATTAACAGTGTTTTCCTTATCATAATATTCTGAATATTTTATCATGATGTTGACAATCGAGATTTTATGTTGAGAAGTGATTTATATTGTTTTTGTACATGAAAACATGTTCAATGTTTTATAATTTATTTATTACTTAGTCGCTTTTATAGTTATGAAACATACTCTTTTGTTTATGTAAAACTGGTTTGTAGAAACACTTTTTTTAACTATAAGTAACGATTAGTAAATTTTGTTGTGATGTTTCTACGACCAGCGCCCATTCCACATAAATGACTTAATTACGATTCTTTTCAATGTCAGTACCGTCGAAGGTCACAGTGGTAGTACTAAACACTTAAGTTATGTTAATAGTATTTAGTCGTATGTTTTTGTACATTGTACAAAATATGTACACGAAAAAATGAATAGGTAAGTAACTAGTGTATCAAACATCTGAAGTATGGTCGATCTAAATTGGGCATAGCATCTATGAGTCAGAAAGTACATTACAGAGTCTATAGTCAATTACGTTTTTATGACTAGTGTTTTGTTTATTGAGGTATTTCAATGGTCAATTGCAGTTACTACGTAGGTATGACTTACGTCTTAAATGAAATAAATTATAAGTAAGCTACCAGTGAATAGCTACTGGAGACTAGACTAGAAATACTGTCATCTCAATTTTCGTTAGGAGGATGAAAGGGTTGATAATATGATTTTCGGCAGTGGAAATCCACACTTATGCATAGTTTGATGTACACTCTTAAAGCTTCCGGTACGAGGTATAGGAGGTGGAGACATTCAACATCAATAGCCCAAAAGGAAAGAAGTTTTGTACGTCGTATTCCTGCACTTGCTATTCCCGAAATTTAAAGATTTATATCGTAGTCATAGACCCGCCTAAAACAGAGTTTGATAGCGGCAGGTTGATTTAGTTCTATGATAAAATAATAGAACTGCAAATAAACTGAATAACTGGAATCAAATCGATGTTAACCGCAGTTGAAATGCCACGGGTTTGTACCACTCTTGAGGCAAACGACTACATAAGTATTTCTTTTTACGAACGTTGTTCGTAATATTTCAAGTTGATTTTGATTAGAACTTCCTCCTATTGTTTTACAAATGTCTTAACCTTTAACCGGTCTCGTCTACGTTATTCATTAACAGATATGGTTACATGTTCGTTTTGATCATTATGATATTTTGTTTCGAATTGTACTGCGGTTTCGGAATCTTAGATATGCGGTCAATAACTTAAATTAATCGAATACCAATAACCAAATAACCCAGGTATATTAAGAGTAACGTTAATAAAAAGAGCGACGTGGCTCGAAGAGTTGGTCTAAATTACTAATACATGTTTCGGTAAGAAATAATATATTTGATCAAATAATAGGATATTTGGTCAAATTATTCATCATCATTTTTATATCGTTACTATTTCATATAATGATAGTATCCATTACGACATTAGTCCAATAATCGACACATAATGACTTAGTATCTATTAATATATGACATACTTTTCTATGTATAAAAACAATCTGCATTTAAATACACATGTTAGGTCAAAAAATTCGATAAGGTATGAGATTACGAAGGGGACTACGCTTGATGCGTCCGCCATTTTGATTTCATCCTATTGTTTAGTTCACCCTTCATATTTGGAATCTGCATAAAATATACTAGTAAAAGTGAACTAAGAGGTTGCCAGATGCGTTTTGTTTGTACTAAATTAATAAAAACAAATTTAACTTTAGGTTGTGCTATCTATACTTCTATACTAATATTATATAATAAAGCGTAAACACACACTTCTTTGTTGCCGAAGATGTCAGCAATAACAGCATGTTTTGAATTATTCTTTTTTTTTAATAAAAAGCCCAACACTTACGTCACGCTTTAGGCTATATATTTTCACGCCATTAAAGGGGGGGGGGGGTTAATATTTTGGATAAAAACCCTAATGTGGGAAAGAGACCATAAGTTGCTGCCAACATCAAGGAAGCAAGATTGCCATGGTTTGTCATCATGTCACGTCATTTTGACATTTACAATTGATAATTTGACAAATGTAGGTAAACAATGAAATAAAGTTTTTAAAATATCATGCGGATAAAGACGCACGCGAACAGCTAGTTGAATATATAGGAGAAATAAGTACTTCTACGTAATGCGTTAAATGCATGCTCTCTATGCGTTTCGAAGTACATCAGTGAAAAATAGAATTTACTGCATTTCAAATAACACACATAAAAAATAAATAAATAAAAAAAACATACAGACGACTTGAGTACCTCCTTTTGGGAAGTCTGTCAAAAAGGGAATTGAAGAGTGTGATAGTTAATAGTTGTGACGTCCATAGGGTTGCGAAAAAATGTCCTTCAATCAACTATAGATAGCTAACAAAAGATTCCTGATAACCACCATACATGCGTCATTAATGGAGTTGATATTAATTCTATATGAATAATTATTGCCTACAAACTGCATGACGGAACCTAATGTGCTGTTTATCAAAAAGGGAAACTCCCACTGCAATTCTGATTACTAACTGCAAAATAAAATTCGTCTAGTTTATAATAAACATATGTTTTGATCAAATTTACTCAATAATCCATCGGTACGTGTAGTATGTATTGCTTTGTGTCGCTGGTATTTCATATTTTTGGTAACGTATTCTGGCTCCATTGACAAGGTTTACATGCAGATAAACGCAAACATACGATATGATCTCTTATCAAAATCAAGATATCCCGATAACATTGGCCACTAAAATAAAAATAGCAACTATTGCGAATTTGCGTTGCTATGTCAGAGGTTAGCAATTTTTACAATGTTTAGTATACGAAATCTAAGATTTTCATCCATTTCTCCATTGACATTAACTGCTAGAATCTCGTATCTCTTCTAATATAATTTATTATGTACTAATATTACTTGATATTTATAAAATGCACAAAAAGTTCTTAAAATAATTTATCCACGAGGCATTCGCGCTGTGTTACCTAGATTTTTAAAAGAAAAAGAAGCATAATTAAAGTCTTTCGTGTATTTTTTTAAGCGTGGAAGATCACACACCACTTGTGGTTTCCTTAATTTGTATATTTAAATCAAACCCCACGTGTTCTTTATCATGTCTGCACCTTTCTCGCCAATCATAATTGCGGGGGCGTTAGTATGCGCAGCGATCGTCTTAGGTATAACACTGCTGTCTATCACACGAAGATTCCTAACTCCATACACTCTCAGTTCTGGGTCCACTACTGCATCAGGATCTGTTGATGGACCCATCCTGCACGTAGATATCTGATGATGCAGTGTCGACGTCACAGTACGAACCGCGCATTCCCAATAATTGTCACTGTCGAATTTATATTGTTTGCAATTGGGAAACTTCTTCTTGTGTAATTTAGCACCGTACTTCTGAAATGGAGGTGTGTCGACTAATTTGTTTATGTATCTGATAGAAGCGATTAATGTTGCGACGTCTTTGGGATGCTGCAAGTAATTTCCGTATAGCGCCGGTTGTTCGAAAGGATTTCTCGATTTTAGCTTCATGTAGCCTTTAGATTTTGGATGTAGTAACATCATTAATATCGTGAAGCTTTCTGTTTTTTCCAAAGGTTTGTATACGTCGTTGTACAACCAGTCCGCTATCCCTAAGCCTTTCGAGACCAACTGTCCTTCATCAGTTGCCATTGATGCGCAGCTTCCAATTAATTCAATGTCAGGGTAGTCACCGACTTCATCAGAGACGTTCGTTTTTAAATATCCTATGGTTTCTACTCCAGCTAGTGATGTCATAGGACCGTCGCCGAATTGCGTCAACTGTACAGCAGTCTCAACGATTCCAATATTTCTCACAGCGATAGTTAATCTCGTAGTATTAAGAGTGTACGCTAAAGCGGGAAAGGATATGTGGTCGTAAAGCGTTTGACCGACAGGCAAGTCTTGTATCACAGGTATGCTTAAAGATTCTAAATGGGCTCTTGGTCCAACGCCCGATAGCATTAACAAATGCGGGGATTCAATAGGACCGGCCGATAATATGACTTCTTTTTTTGCTCGAATTTGATACACTTGGCCGTTCCTTTGGAATTCAACACCATAAGCAGTTTTTGTTGTAGGATCGATTAAAACTTTTGTGACTCGACTATTTGGAAGAATGTGAAGGGTCTTTCGGTTTTTATGTTTATGTAAAAATGCCTTTGCACTACTCATCCTGACTCCGCGGTTTATTGTTGCTTGTATGTAATTAAACCCGAACCCGTCAGGGCTATTGTAATCAACGATTCGATGTCCCAAATACTTCACTCCGTCTAAAAATGCTTTTGATAATTTTGATCTGAAATAAGGTAATTTTCTTTTACTGTGAGTATTGTAGGTTCATATAATTTGAAATTAATAATTGTTTACCTGAATGGTACATCTTCGACTGTAAGTTCGCCGTCTCGTCCGTGCCATGGTGATTTAGACTGGCCTTTGAGAGTTGCACTTTCCGACTTCATATAATATGGTAATATGTCCCTATAAGACCTGAAATTTTATAACATTTTATTGTAAAACTTATAAAGAACTTAAAGTAAATTGTTACTTTCGTGATATTGACTGACATTTCCATAACTCTGTGATAATTAAGTTGTTTTTGGAGAAAGAATTTTTGAAAATGATTCAGTAGTTACCGAGTCTATTCAATGCAAATAATCAAATCTTTCCTGTTTATAATTTTAGTATAGATTGGTTTATTATGTACATATGATGAACACAATTGAGAGAGGAATGCGTTGTTAGTCGACAAAAGATAAAATAGTCAAGTCCGATAAAGGAATAGTATGACGTACATAATGTACGTCGGCTATCTAATTTATTGTTGCGAAATAATTTGTAAAAATATATCAAAATGATGAAATTCTATTCATACATGTTAAGTGATACCCTTTATATTTCAATTTTCTATACTAATATTATGAAGAGGAAAGACTTGTATTTTTGTATGTATTGAAATAACTCATAAACTACACGGCCGATTTCAAAAATTATTTCACCATTAAGAAGCTACGTTATCAGTGAGTAACATAGGCTATATCTTTTTTTTTTTAATTTCACTGGGAAGAAGTCACGAGCAAGAGCTAGTCTATATCTATACTAATACTAGCTGTTGCCCGCGACTTCGTCCGCGCACTATTAAAACAAAAACGAAACACTCGAAATCATCAT
>LD689012.1:3404557-3429716 GCA_003118335.3 Papilio memnon
TGGGCCGATTTTAAAAATTCTTTCACCGTTAGAAAGGTAATTTATCTGTGAGTAACATAGCCTATATTTTTTAATTACACGCGGGCGAAGTCGCGAGCAACAGCTAGTCTTTTGTATACATACTTTTTATTACAGCTAAGTAATGTTAGTTTATGTTAAGTGCGTAATAATTAGTTGCTAAATATAGGGAGAGACCCACCATCCGTAATTTCCCGCGGCAGCGATTCTGTCCCAATCCTCAGGTAGCCCACGGGTATATATCATGTAATTGACAACGCTCGTGCCTCCAACTGCCTTGCCTCTTGGCCAGAAGCAACGCTCATTTTCCATACCTGTAAAATCAATTGATAGCTTGAACCAGAAATATTAAACCCCACGCCACATAGCGGAAAAATAAGGAACTTATTACTTTGCTTATTGGAAAGTTATGTCATAAAGAAGCCGAGTCAAGCGCTGGAAATAGGATTTTTATTCTTGGTTAGGTTGAAAGTAATGATTTATGTATTTGTAAGTATGCAAAATTTACATTGAAAGTAAGTTATCTTACTTCTTACTAATAATATAAATGCAAAAGTTTAAATGGATGGATGTTTGTTAGTGTGTGTAGCCTAAACTGCTGAACGGATCTGGATGAATGGCATAGATGTAGAACGGAGTCTGGAAGAACACATAGGCTACTTGCTTTTGTTTTTTTTAATTCCACGCGGACGGAGTCGCGGGCGAAAGCTTCTTTATAATATTTTCGTAAAGTTTACAAATCGAAATATATAAACAAAAACATTAAATACGGAAGAAATCACTGAATATGATGATGTTTTTTTTTTAATTAGGCACTTTGTAATGAAGATATTTAAATGAGCAATTTTTTTCTCACTAACTAGATTATTAGCAGGAAAAATAATTCGTTTTGAATGTTCCTGGTTAGGTTTAGAAAACATTCGGATTAAAAAAATTAATGACAACGTCTGCAATAAAACTCAGTTTAAATTTGGTGCCTAATAAAAAAATGAACACTGGTACTTACCCATACAAACTCCTGGTTGTCGTTCCATAAAATATGGCCATACGTAATCCGTCTGCTGGAACAATGGCGCTAATACAGGTACTCCTGTCAATATTGATTCCCCTACACCAGCCTCTAAGAGTAAGACAGTCGCCTTCTTGCGCGCACTAAGTCGGGAAGCGAGCACGCTCCCTGCCGACCCCGCTCCGACCACTATGAAGTCATATTCAACTAAGGGTCCATTAAATCCTGAAAGTTATACAAATTATACCTATACAGATAAATATTATTATTATAGGAGCGTCGGTGGCTCAGTGGTTTTAGCACTTGACTTGTAATCTACGGGTCTTGTGTTCGAATCCCGTCAAGTACCAATGTGATATTCGATTGGTATTTAGAACATGGTCCAGACCACTTAGATGTACCCTTCTTCCAGAAGAACATAGGGTACATCTAAGTGGTTTTTTAATTCCGCGCGGACGTAGACAGGCGAAAGCTAGTATTTTAAAAATATGTCTGAATATCTTACTTCTTACTAATATTATAAATGCGAAAGTTTAGATGGATGGATGGATGGATGGATGGATGGATGGATAGATGGATGTTTGTTAGAGTTTGTAGCCTAAACTGCTGAACGGATCCCGATGAAATTTGGTATAGATGTAGAGGATACTTTGGAAGAACACATAGGCTACTTGCTTTTGTTTTTTTTAATTCCACGCGGACGGAGTCGCGGGCGAAAGCTAGTATATATATGTCGGAGGAAGCTACAAACACAACGTTATTGTCTTACGTTTTAATCATTTTTAAGAAAACATTATTAATTTGATTCTTATTTTCGAAAGTAGAAACTTGATATCCTTTGTATTTAGTTCGTCTTCAAAATTATAAGTATGGCACCTTGCATATGACCAATGAGAGCAGAGCAAGCGCCTCAAGTGGCTCTTAACAGCTCGAGCGGGGTCGAGGCGCCAGTACAGTGTTGAGAAGGCGGCGTTTGCGGTGACATGTTGTGGTGCGTGTTGGCAGAGTGGCGAGTCGATTTAAAAGAGTAGTGTAGTAGAAGTAAGAGCGGTGCCCCGAACCTGCTGCTCGATCGGTTTTGTTCATATGCGGGGTGATAAGTGTAGATTCCGAAATATATTGTGTTAATCCGTGTCTCTGGTGTTTTAATGCTCGCACTTCACCCAAATGACGCCCACGAAACCAAGACCCGGTAGCAACGATGTCGTGGAGAAAGACCCAACTCCGACATATATAAGAAAAGAATTGTACTTTGGACAAGAGCAATACAGTTAAATTAAATGTACCCTCTTATTCAGAGTCATTAATTTTTTTTTGGTTTCTGTAATAATATGCCAGTGTCGTGTCATTGAACCTTCGCGTTTAAAGTTCCTTGTTACTTTGTTCTCAAATTACGTCGTCTTATGTAATTTACGTAAAGTTAATAAATCTTACATTATTTATTTATCTTATTGAGTAATGGCAGCTAACTGATTACAATTGAAAGTGTAAAATTTGCGGTTAGACAAATTGTGACAAAAATTATAAATTGTATCATATCTTGTAAATATTTTGAAAGACAATTTCGATATTTCTCCGAAATCAATTTCAGCTACAGATCCTTCTAGCGATAAGGCTAATAGCCTAATGGTTAAGGGGATGACCACGCGGTGGCGAGTCGAATCTCACTAAAAAATATCTTATGTTTTAGATTGCAATAACAAGGATCGCATTTTGTCGAAAGCATCCTATGTCCAATAATGGATTGGCACAGGCTGATGATATCACGTTAAAACGATGAACATGCATGATTAAAAATTATTACTTGCCTTTAGGGATATCGTAATTATCCCGTAGTATTGAGAAAATATCCGGTTCATTGGCATGCGTTCGCAAAATGGTTGTCTTTAACAATGCATCTAAAATTTGACTCTTAGGTCTTCCTCGTATCTCCCTAACATTCCTCTGCGGCTTAGCACAGAATACACACGGTCGGGAAGTAGCATAAACTTCGTCTAGCATAATTTCTTCTTTTTCATATTTACTGTGATTGTTTTCAGCCAGTACACTATTTAATATTAATGTTATTATTACTGTATTTAGTAACATTATGAAATAATTTTAGAATTCAATTAGAACACGAAAAATTATATAAATGAACACATTTTATCAGTTCTTTAGGAATAACTTAAATTATCCTTAAATTAAATCACTATTACACTTTTAATCACCAGACTAAAGGACTACCCCGTGTCAATTCATATTTAAATGTGTGCTCCATCTAAAAGATTCCTTGTGATATGTATTTTGTTTACCATGTTGGTTACTTCGACCGGTTTAATTTTTTTTTCACATGGAATTAAAATCGTTGAACTTAATTACTGTGAGGCCATCATTTAGTTACTTGGGTAACAGAAACTTGCCGAAAATAGCTAGATAAATAAATTGTATTTTATGATGTTTCATAGGCGATATTTTTAATGGTCCTAATATAAATTTGCCCCTTTTTTTAGTTGAAACCCGGCACTTTACAAAAATACAAATAAAATATCTGTCAGATATCGTTAGCTATTTGATCATCGTCATTTTGGTTGTAACGGTCTCGGTTGGTTGCGGTGGTGTGGATCCTAACCAATAATACAGACAGAATTAATTGTTGTTAACACCAACAGTCGTGTTCAACTCGGAACAAAGTTAAAAGCTGTCATTTCTGAGCAATACAGTTCAAGAATTAAGCATCGTAGAAATATAATAATTAGCATCCAGTAAACGTTTGTATCCTACTAACAAGGTAGTTTATGGATTTTATCTTTATTGCATTTAAGGACGATGCTTGTGAGAATTTAAAATAATACACCGGTTAGTGAACCTGACCAAAGAATAAAAATTGAAGCGACGGTCGTTTCTTTAAGTTTTATCGATCCGTGGTCGTTTTTAATCCAAAATTGTATAATTGAAATATGTTGATGTGATATGTGCATAATACATTTATATGCAACGCCTGATAAATGTATAATAGCAACATTATGATCAAATGTTATTGCTAACTAGCTATTCCCGTACGGCTTCATCCGCATCAAATTCTCAATTGCAAATGTCATAATACCAATTACCTTACTACGGCAATCTTGCTTCCTTGACGTTGGTAGCAGGTTATGGTCTCTGGATCTTTATCCAATTTCTTTACCCCTAAGTTCAATAGCGTGAAAATATATGGCCTAAATCGTGACGTAAGTGTAGGGGCTTTTATTAAAAAAAGAATTATTCAAAAATGTGCTGTTATTGCTGACATCTTACACCACAAAAAAGTGTGTGTTTACGCTTTATTATATTAGTATAGATAGGAACTCTTGAACTTCTTGAACGGACAAAGTTAAAAAAAAAGTAACGGAATTATTAAAAAGTTAAGGCTGCAAACTTTGTTTATACATACTTAAAATGTATAAGTGATCAGTCAGTTTATGTTGACCAATGCGGCGATTCGTTATTGACTAACAAATACGAGCGCCTAAATTGTGATTTTTTTTAATACGGATTGTAATAAAAAATATACAATTTTCGTTTTTAAATTTTATATTTAATCGGAAAAATATAAAGAGCATCTTTCCGACTCAAGTTTAACATTAAATATTCCAAGATAGTTTTATCATGTCAGCTGCTTTTTCACCTATCATAATACCGGGGGCATTTGTGTGGGCGGAGATTGGGACCGGTATTACACCGGTGTCGACGACACGTAGCCTTTTTAAACCGTGCACTCTTAGTTCAGGGTCTACCACAGCCAAGGGATCGCTCCTAGGTCCCATTCGAGTAGTCGCCACCTGGTGATGCAATGTCGCCGTAAGAGTTCGTACCGCACACTCCCAGTATTCATCAGAGTTAAATTGTAAACCACGACAAGTTGGATAGTTTGCCTCGTACAGTTTAGTTCCATATTTTTGGAACGGTGCAGTCGCTGTTAATTCTTGGACATGTCTAATCGCTGCTACGAATGTAGCCACGTCACGAGGATCAGTCAAATAATTGCCATACATTTTTGGATGACTGAAGGGATTATTATCCTTCAATTCTAAATATCCAATAGATTTTGGTTTTAATAACATAGGGAAGGCACTCCATGTATTGGTATTGTCTATCGCTCCAAATGCACTATTGAAAACTTTCTCTGTTATTCTCATTCCTTTTCGTACAGCTTTACTTCCCTGCGGTCCTCCGTCGGAAACTATTGATCCTCCAATACTAATGAGTTCAATATCTGGAACTAAATCTGGATCATCGGAAATCGGAGTTTTAATATATCCAATTCCTTCTACCCCGCCTGGCGATGATATTGGAGTGTCTCCATTTTTAAGCCACTGCACAACTACTGGTATACGAGCTACTTCAGATTCTAGGAAGCTAATATTTGTTTCATTTATAGTAAATACGAGTCCGGGGAAACAAATGTGATCGTAAAGAATTTTTCCTACTGGAAGATCTTGGATAACGTTTATGCCAACTGAGTTCAAGTGATCTTTGGGACCTACGCCAGATAACATTAATAGTTGCGGAGACGCAATAGGTCCGGCAGACAGAATTACTTCTTTGCGTACAGTTACTCTATGTAATACGTTATTGCGCACATACTCAACACCGTATGCTGTTTTGGTTTGAGGATCTATCAATACTTTAGTTGCTCTAGTTTCTGGTAGAATGTGCAAATTAGGTCTGTTTTTGTGGGTATGTAGAAATGCTTTTGCGGTACTATATCTGCGACCCATAGACATTGTCACTTGGACTTTCCCGAAACCTATTTTTCCTGGAGCGTTGTAATCGACTGTTGGATGTCCAAGTATTCTTCCAGCGTCTAAGAACGCTTTTATTAATTTGGTTCTGAAATAAAAACATTTAAATTAAATCTTTGTTTTAGATTGACGGTGTTGATGTTCTTCTAATGCTGGGTTGCTGTTTCCATATATTTTATCATTATCTAGTGATTCATTAGTGTTAGGTTAAATTAATTTCAAAGGAATAAAACTCAGTTACGTAGTTCCGAAACGCATTTCAAGAATTTCTCGTACCAAAAATACTAACGAATGGTTAAACGTAACTGGGAAACTGGCCATAAATGTAATAAAAATAAAGTATAATAAAAGATTTGAACAAACTTAGTTGGCACAAATTCCACAGGAAGCACTCCATCTCGATTTCTGTGTGGTCTTTTTTCGAACCCGTCTAATTTAGCCATTTCTGATTTTTTATAGTATTCGACAACTTCATTATATGACCTGAAAAGAATAAATTTTTGATTCTTTCTTATTATAGCAAAAAATCTAAACACAGAAGAAAGTTTCTGCTTAAAGTTAGACTATTTTAGATCCCAGCTTAATTAGACTCTTATCAAATGTTTATGCATTTAGCACATTGATTTTAAATGATTCATCGAAGGTGTATAAAAGTTTACTATTATTGAAGTCAATTGAATTAATTTACCGGACAGCGACCCTTACTATCAACACTATTTCATGAATAAAAGATACATGTTTTTTTTAAATAACAGGTTTTCTCTTGTTTAACTTCATTGCATTCCGCCAGGTAGTAATTGAAGTTAAAAATAAATTTAATTGTATGAATATTTATGACCGAAGCCAAATAGGCCGTTGATGAATACAAAAAATAACTGCCGGCAATCCTGCGCAGTTAGCGGATTTTAATATAAGAATTTTTAGTACATTGAACTCCAGTGATGAACTTTTATGTTTCCGCGTTCATCGTTTTTAATAAATGCTAACTTTTTCCCGCGACTCCGTCTGTGCGGCATTAAAAAAGAACTTGTAATTAACCTACGTGTTCTTCCAGACTATGTTCTACATTTGTGCCAAATTTAATCGAGATCCGTTAAGCTGTGGAGATACTTTCTAACAAACATCCATCCATCCAAACTTTAGCATTTATAATATTAGTAAGATTAAATTTATTGTGCCTTTAAAGGTATCACTAATCTATTATGCCGAGTAATTAAGAATTTAGATACATATGTACGTGTTTAGATAAAAACAGATTAATATAGCTGGACTAAAACAAGGTAAATAGTTATTTTTCCACATTAACAAATACGCACCAGCCATAATTCCCTGCAGCAGCTATTCTGTCCCACTCCTCTGGTCTGCCTCTCGTATAGATCATGTAGTTGATCACGCTCGTCCCTCCGACCGCGTTGCCGCGTGGCCAGAAACATCTACCGTTTTCCATACCTGATACAAGACATTTAAAAAAATAGAGACGAATTGCGAACCTCTTTTTTGAAGTCTGTAAATAAATAAAATCGACTGACTGTACCCCTACGATAGTCCGGGTGTGATGAATCCTCATCAAAAATCGAAGAAGACATTTAGATTACAATAAAATGGAATGGAAATACAAGAATACCCTAGTCAATCGCGCAACAATCATTTTTTAAATTAGTTCTAGATACATTTTTAAAACATGTTTTTTATTCCTGTTATTCGATCGCTTTTTTAATGAATTCTATCTAAAGATTAGAACTGCAATGTGGTTTGACTGCGATCTTTATTTGTAACTACTAAGGCCAAGGTTAATGCACTATTGCCCTGTATCTATTATACTCGTATGTAAAAAATTTTGACCTCCCAAGCCTAACCTAGATCTATTTAAAATATTTTCTGATTCAAATTATCTTCCGGAGTCTTAGTATTCTGGGGCTTCTGTATTTACTTCATTATTATTTGTTAATAGTCAATGATAGTCACCTAAACAAACTCCAGCCTGCGGTTCCATGTAATAATGCCAGACGTAAGGCGTTGATTGAAAATACGGTGCAATAGCTGGTACATCTGTTAACAGCATCTCCGGCTTGCCGGTCTCTATCAGGAGCACTGTCACATTTCTATTTTCAGTTAATCGCGACGCCAGCACGCAGCCGGCGGAACCAGCGCCGATTATCACGAAGTCGTACTCCGGTAGAGGAGTTTGACGACCTGGAAAGGAAACGTTTTCATAGTTAAAAACCTTGGTGAAATTCTTTATAGTATGGTCATAGAAGTTGGAATTCTAAGTGGTTTAAAAAGAACGATCTCAATTATTTTGTATTTCGGCTAGCTCTGCATGTGTTTGTGGTTAGCATTTGCCTTGGCTTTTGGTATTGTGGTTTTGGGCAATATCGTGGGATTACATCTGAGGTTTGGTCTTTGCTCTCTTTAAGTATCGAATTTCTAACTGTACTAAAACAAACATAAAGAATACTGCTTTGTCAGATTTAACTAATATGTTTCTAGTTCTCTTCTAGTTTTCTTGTCTTTTGTAAGATATCAAGTCTACGTTGGTCGGTTGATACTATTTATGGATTTTAGAGGTTAGAGGAAACAAACAAGAATGTTTTGTGTGTTATTTTCATGGAGGATTACCATAAACGTCTCTTGTATAATTTTTAGTATTCAGCCGTGTCAAGGCAACAAGCAATCAAAGGAAGATTCATTTATTAAGGCGTCAAGATATTTAATTCAACTCACGTGTTTTGTTTTACCGTCTTTGCTTTTGGTAAGTTTTAATTTTATGCAGTCCAATGACATCATCTAATCAAGTACTTGAAACACCTAGACATTTGACTGTATCATCATCAGCCTTTATCTGTCCACTGCGGGACATATGTATGTCTAGATATAGTTATTATTACTTTTAAATAATTTTTTTATTAATTGCAAGTAAGATATTAGCCGGTTGTGTATACAGTAAATATAAAATGATTTTTAATTTGCATTAATTGCCTCGGCAAATGACCTCTGCGAATGAATGTTATGTCTTGAGTATTTTGTTTGAGTTATTTTTTAAATTATATGCGACTAGCTTTCGCCCGCGACTCCGTCCGCGTGGAGTTAAAAAAAAACAAAAGTTAGTAGCCTATGTGTTCTTCCAGACTATCCTCTACGTCTATGCTAAATTTCATCGAGATCCGTTCAGCCGTTTAGGCTACAAACTCTAACAAACATCTATCCATCCATCCATCCATCCATCCATCCATCTAAACTTTCGCATTTATAATATTAGTGTGATGAATTATGATTAAGAATGATAAACATTGAATAAAAAGTAAAACGCGCTAGTTAGAAAAAAGGACATAATGAAAAATAATAATGATATATATTGCAACTTTATTTTAAGAACTTATTTAGAATTTAGCCATCCTTGACTTTAACATAGACTCAAATTATTTGTAAATTATAGAATATATCAAAATTAATAGATGAAGAAAAAGAACTCTAGTAGAAGTTTTTGTAATTTGCAGGTCCTGGGTTCGATACCGTGATTAGATATAGTGATGCAACCTGCACATATCGGCGAAGAAATTCAAAGATGTGTGAAGTTTTTTTTTTATACAATAAGGTGGCAAACGAGCAAGCGGCCACCTAAATCCGCCGAAATGGCGAAGCGACCGCTGCCCATAGACATCCGCAATTGCAGATGCGTTGCCTACCCTAAATCTACGGAGGAGGAGACGCACATAAAGAGGATATTTCCCCTTCCTCTGCGTCTCCTCCACCGTCAAATCCACTTTCCCATCCAAACCATTCCTTAAAAGAAAAGAGCGGAACGGGAAAGGGACTAAAGTTGGGCCTCCGGCATCACACTCATTAGACGAAACGCGGAATTGCTCCCGCTTCACGCCTGTCTTCTGTGTGGTCGTGGTATTGCACCGGGCGAGCCGACCCTACAGTACTAAGATGTTAAAGCGGGCTATACCACTGTTAAGTAACTTGAGATTGAGTTTTACAAATAATTATAAAGATAATGTGATCAAAGAAGTGGGATGGATTCGCGTTGATTGTTTGTAATTATTTATCTTTCCCTAGAACAGCAGGAGTGCTTCAGAATTAAGCGGTACAAAAACATATTGTTAACCTTATTTTATAGGAAAGGTTGAGAAGGTTAATATTTCTTACACCGTCGATGTCTCATTAGAACTTCAATAATTTATCGATTACAGTCAAAACCTGTTATTCCTAGAAGGGTAATTAATTCATGTATCTATTCATTTTATTCCCCGGAGTCTTCGAGGATATTGGTCTTTAAATTACTAGTGAAACTAACTGAATAAGCTTACCTCCAGGTAAAGGATATTGATCCTGCAGGAAGTTGAAGAAGTTTATCGGTTTAGAACCTGAGTGACTCCCTATAACATTGGCGATTATATCTATGAAAGGATTGTTAAATTGCGAACGTTCTTGCCGTCTATTTTTACTCTTACTTCTTACACGATTGCTATAGCCAATATTCGTTTTAACTGTTCTTAAGTCAAACGGCACAATATTTTCGTTATAAACATTTTCAACGGTTATTTCTTCGTCACTGTTCACAGTTTCCACTGTTATTTCATCAGAACTGGTTAATTGTGTTCTTGAAATAATTGAAAGCACTACAAATAATTCTAACAACATTTTAATCTGGCTAACTTATACAGTACACGTGATGTCAGGAGTGACTGGACCTGCGTTGAGGTCGAACGTCTATCGTACTGTGATACACAGTTCAGCAAACCTGTAGATAAATACTCGAATGCAAGATTTCACGTTTGATACGAGAGAAGAATTCTATTAAGTGAAATGTTGCGGACCATATCTATACTTCTATACTAATATAATAAAGCGTAAACACACACTTTGTTGCCTAAGATGTCAGCAATTATAGCATATTTTTGAATAATTCTTTAATAAAAAGCCCTACACTAACGTCACGCTTTAGGCTGTATATTTTCACGCCATTAAACTTAAGGGGTTAATATAATATTTTGCATAAAAACCCTAATGTGGGAAAGAGACCATAAGTTGCTGCCAACATCAAGGAAGCAATATTGCCATGGTTTGTCATCATGTTATGTCTGTCAAGTGTTATGTCATGTCATTTTGACATTTGCAATTGATAATGTGACAAATATAGGTAAACAATGAAATAAAGTTTTTATAATTTCACGCGGATGAAGCCGCATGGGAACAGCTAGTCTTTGATAAAGCTTTTTTATATAACTTAAGTGACAGTTCAGAGTTTTGTAGGATTCGATGATTTCACATCTAACGTTAAAGTCCAATTTATGTTTAGAAAAGGGGAATAAAAAAAGTTATTCGATTTTTTTGATAAAATTGAATGTTTTTTTGGTTAGGTCAAATACGAACAAAATAAAAGAATCAATCTTTTATTTGGAAAAATTTTGAAATGCTGTAATTATTTTTAAAACCCAAAAATGATTACTAATCGTTTAAAAATTGCGACCAAATATTTCATTCGTCTTGTACAAACGTATTGAAACAGTTAATGGCAACAATTTCAGTTAATCTTCATACAAAATGTCCTGAAAATATTAGAGAAGTCTATAAAGTACACACATAAATATTCTTACCAAAATAATATGTGATTAATTTATAAAACTTACATAAAAAAAGCTGTTTTCCGTTTTCCGTAGTTTAGAAAATGAATGAGATGTAATAACTTTTTTAAAATTTAGACATTGTTAAATTTGGTTTCGTGCAATGTATTGATGCCGTGACACGTGCAAAAAATTGCTTTAAACTTTTTTTGTACTAACACTTTAAGTAAATTTAGTCTTTGAGAGGAGCAAAGATGAATGTGTCTCATATATTATTCATACTTTTTGTAATTTTTGTACAAGTTTTTTATCTATACTAATATAATAAAGCGTAAACACACACTTCTTTGTTGCCTAAGATGTCAGCAATTACAGCATATTTTTGAATAACTATTTTTTCAATGATAAGCCCTACACTTACGTCACGCTTTAGGCTATATATTTTCACGCCATTAAACTTAAGGGGTAAATATTTTGGAAAAAAACTCTAATGTGGGAAAGTGACCATAAGTTGCTGCCAACATCAAGGAAAAAAGATTGCCATGGTTTGTCATCATGTCATGTTATTTTGACATTTGCAATTGAGAATTTGACAAATGTAAACAAAATAAAGTGGTTATAATTTCACGCGGTTGAAGCCGCACGAGAACAGCTAGTATGATAATAAAATTCTGTACTCAAGAAGATTTTGCGTACTACAAATATTGAATTTACGTACTTCAAAGTTTCCTTATTATTTAGGTCCTTATTATCATATGAACAATTTTTCTAAAGCGACATTTTTAGAATTTTTTTTTTAGTCGAGAAATATTATTTATATTATAATTTTAAGTCTACTGTTGACTTTAAACCTTCAATTGTAGTTTCTAATTTTTTAATTAACTAATTAAAAATATAACTATATTGGTATTTAAAACTGGTTTTTAAAATTAACTGAGGTTGCTTTATTTGTTCTCGATATCAACGCTAAAGATTCTCCGAAGGACGAAATAAATCCTGTTTGCTTTGTCTGATGCGACCTGTCTGGCAATATTTTAGAATTCGATTTATTTATGAAATATAATTATTGCAGTATTATTTGGTGAACTAGTCGACCTCAATGCAAGGTAACAGTTTATTTCAATTGACATTTCGATTAACTAAAGAATTCTAGACCACAATGTTGGGCACTAATTTAATTTAATGTGATATACATTGCTCAAAAGTATTTGGCCACATATTAAAATTGTTTTTTTTTTAAATATCGGCAGACTCTGGTCAAATGATCGTAATTAACGGACAAATATTTTAGTAGTTATTCTATATTTCACTTGTTTTTTTCTCAATCATTAAATAAAAAATGCGACTTCAAAGAAGAACTTTTAAGTTCAACAATAACCCTATCTGGTTTTATGACCAGGAGTTGACAAATGACAATAAACTGTTTTAAAAACTGTTCTTTGTGTTATAGGTAATTACTTTTTACTGTTCTGCAAGCAATCTACTATAATAATTATTATAAATGCGAAAGTTTAGATGGATGTTTGTTAGAGTTTGTAGCCTAAACTGCTTAACGGATCTTGATGTAATTTGTCATAGATGTAGAGGATAGTCTGGAAGAACACATAGGTTACTTGCTTTTGTTTTTTTTAATACCGCGCGTACGGAGTCGCGGGCGAAAGCTAGTTAAGAATAATTAACTGTATTTTGGGAGCTTACAAAATGCATGGCCTTTTGGGTTAGTGTAGCTATTATTAGAATGTACAGTAATAATAAAAAGGCAAGTCTGTTCGGCGTACCTCCGGGCACAAATCTGTCAATGAATCTATTGGTTTAGTCGAGTAAATATAATATTAAATGAGGTCGGGTTAATAGGTGTAGCGATATTTTAAGGAAATTGTTTGAACTGATAAACGTGTATTTTATTATGTACATTTTTAAACCGGTGAATGCTTTATTAATTATAAAATATATTAGTATAGGTTAATTATAAAACGCGGATTAAGTTACGTGAACAGGGTTTCGGGTCCTTCATCAGGGTGAGTGATTAGGCGGCTTTGTTCGCTATCGCGTCGCGCCATATAACATGTCTCACGAAAGTTTTAATTCGTTGATGAATACTTATGTTCATAAAGCAATTTTTCATCAAAAATAAAAAAAAAACTTTGATTACGAATTATAATTGAATTTCGACAAATGGCAACATTAGTGGTTCTAAATAAATAACCAAACCAAACCTAAACCAATCGTATGGTTTTTGCGGGGCCATATTTGTATATTTATTTAAATTGTTTTTTTGTAAAATTTTCAATGAAATAAAAAAGAAGTTAAAATCTTTCAAAAATTATTTAAGACTAGCTTTCGCCCGCGACTCCGTCCGCGTGGAATTAAAAAAACAAAAGTGCCTATGTGCTCTTCCAGACTATCCTCTACATGTATACCAAATTTCATCGTTTAGCCGTTTAGGCTACAAACTCTAACAAACATCCATCCATCCATCTATCTAAACTTTCGCATTTATAATATTAGTGTGATTTAAGATTTCTTTATTAGAAAGTTGCAGTTTCAACTGCTTTAGTTTTAGTTAATATATTTGCTGTCAATGAAAGGTTGCTCGAAACGGTCTTGTGCTAAATTCGCGCTTGATTTTTATCAATTGCGAACATTACTTCTTAAAGTTAGTTTCCGTTTGTACAGAGCATTAAAGGTCGCCAGATAATTTGTTTATGTATTCCGACCAAAAACTTGAAGTTTAAGTTAAGGTACAGTTTTTGGTCACATAAACCCAAGGATATTTAAGAAAGACATAGACTAGACATTGTGAACAAAATTTTTTCACCGGTAACTTCTTTGAAAGGTACTATGTTAGTTGTCAAGTGCCACCTCGTGTTCTTGTATTGACATGTTATAAAACATTTTACAAAATTATAGTAAGCTCCATCTTTTGCTATTTTTTGAATCTCTTTGCCTAAACCACACTTTTTCCACTATTGTTTACCTCGCGGCGTACACGTGTACTCCGCTTTGTTATGCCTTCTTGTTGTTATTATTCACTTGTTTTATGGTGTAATCGCTGACTTTTTAATTTGAATATTCACATATTTTACTTTAGTTATTCTTATTTTTGGCATCGTTTCATGTCGTTAATATGCGCCTTGTGCAACAAACATAAAAACTTACGTTTTATGCTGACGGTATAAATTACTTAGGTCAAGATCACGGCATTGTCATTTTTGGGTCACTAGTTTAAACTGTCGAAGTTAAATAGCAGAAATGTCAACTGAGTTTTGTTTGCTCGGATTTGATTATCAGTTTGGTGGATTTTTTATATGACCATGCATTGTTACGTACAATGTCTGTTATGCAAGAGAATATGGATTAAAATACAAAATTGACGTCTTGATCCCTTTAATTTTTCTAACATTGGGTCATCAACATCAACTGAGTTTGATATGATTTGTTCCTCCATAAAAAGACCGAGCAAATGTTACTTAACAGTATATTTGCTATTAATATTTGCAAGGAGTTGCAAAGCGGATTGTAGTAAATTCTCAAAGGTTTTTTATTCTGGTTTTAACATAAAGATTTGCTAATAATTTTTGTAAGGCGTTACAATCGCGACATTTACATTAAAAAAATTCGGGATCCTTGAGAGAAATAACTACCAGTTTTCCATATTTTTATTCCTTTAACTGATTTTAATTTTTAAAATACATTGCATCTTTGTGTCATCGTCAGCATACAATTTACAAATAATTTTAATTAAACAGCTACAGTGAATCTCGAATTATTTTCCAAGATAAATTTTATTAAAGATGCATGAATATTTTGCCTTCATTACCGTATGTATGGAAAAAAAATACAGTTTTTTCAAGTAAATCTTTTTCACCATTTTAAAAAATCAAACCCATTATTAATGTTTACAAGATTTTTAATCTACAAAACTTTGGTAAAGGTTAACAAACTCTTAAAATTATAAAAAAAAGTTCTTATTACATTTTCCGAGAACCTATTTAAATTATCAATTGTCATGTACAAGTTGCCCTAATTCTTCCTTACACTATATTCCCAATGGCTTAACTATTAAATACATATTACTGTACTTTTTGTAATATTACGTATGTATTTTCCATACTAATTGAGCAGAAATTACTTATTTATTTTAATAATTTAGATAAATAATAATTTTTATCAGGACATATTCCATTAAATCTTAAATTACAAACGTCAATACTATACAATAGTTTACCCATCAATAACTTAAATCACAGATCCTTCTTATTCTATATAACCTAATTTTCATCACCTCATCCTTTTCCAATCTTGTTTTATCATATCCGCACCCTTTTCAGCTATCATGTAAACTGGAGCGTTTGTATGACTCGATACAATGTCTGGCATGATACTAGCATCAATTACCCTTAATTTTGCAATACCGTGTACTCTCAGCCTTGAATCAACAACGGCTGTGGGATCGCTGGCCAGCCCCATTTTACATGTACCACTTTGATGGTATATTGTGAACGTAAACATCTGCGCCTGACAAGCAAAGTAGGCGTCACTCCCGAACGGTCCATACTTCAAACAGTCTTCTATCGGCACATCGTACAATTTAGTACCCAATTTCTTCATTGACGGCTGTCTTGATATTTGTATCGCAACTTTAATACCTTCAACTATCTTCTGCAAGTCTTCTGGATACTCGAAGTAATTTGGTATCAAAGTCGGATGAGCTTTCGGATTTCTGCTTGACAACATAATTCTGCCTTTCGATTTAGGTCGCATTAACATAGGGAAAACCATAAATACATCATGTTTTTCCAAAGCTGCGTATGTATCCATGTAAATCTCTTCATCGAAGCCGAAATTCTTTCTTAACAATGGATCGGCGTTTAATCCTCCGCTAATGAAGAGGAGTTCCATATCAGGCCAGCCGGTGGAATTGAACTTGTCTTTTAAATCCATGAATACAAGTGCTTCACAGCCGCCAGGGATCGATAGTGGTCCTGTGTGCGTTCTCATCCATTTAAATACTAAATCTAAATGATTCAAGATGTACTCCGTGTTTAGACTGAAGTTTTGTTTATTAACCATAAACTGGACACCGCCAGCTGCTATATGATCCATCAAATTATATCCAACTGGTAAATCTTTGACAACAGGAATATTCATAGCTTCTAAATGTTTTTTAGGGCCAATTCCTGACAACATTAACAGCTGTGGCGAATTGATGGCACCAGCAGACAAGATGACCTCTTTCTTTGCTAAAATTTTGTATTTTCTGTTACGTTTTTCCATTTCGATGCCAATTACTTTAGTTTTTGTTTTGTCGAAGATGAGTTTCGTCACCATACTATTCTTAGACAGGTGAAGGTTGTTTCTTTTATTAATGGAATGTAAGTAAGCTCTACTTGAACTATGACGTGTTCCGTTTTTCATAGACAGTTGCAAGAATGATACTCCCGATGGGTTAACACCGTTATAGTCCCCATATTTGAAGCCCATTTCTTGTGCCCCTTTCACCCATGCTTTTGATTTAGTTGTACGATATGGAGAGTATTCGATATTAAGAAATCCGTCGTGTCCATGATATTTAGGATCATCTAGTGATGGTATATTGAAGTTTTCCACTTTTTTAAAATATGGCAAAACGTCGTCCCATCCCCAACCTCTGTTACCCATTTGTTCCCATTTATTGTAATCGTTGGATGCTCCTCTCGTGTATATCATGTAATTGAGAACACTCGAGCCACCGACTACTTTACCACGAGGCCAGTTGCATTGCTGATTCTCAAATCCGGCGCAATATTTGCTCGAGGGTTTCGTTTTATAACCCCAATTCGCAGTAGTGAATTGAAGATAGTTTGCTAAAATTGGTATATCCATAACGAAGTTCTCATTATTACCAGCTTCGATTAGTAATACTTTCCAGTCGGGTATTTCTGTTAGTCTATTAGCTAGTACACAGCCTGCGGTTCCTGCTCCAACGACTATGAAGTCATATTCTGTTAGCATATTATTTTGGTCTGGTGGTTCACTGTCAAGGTGGATTGTGCCTTCTCTTAAAAATTGCATGAAAGATGAAACTGGATTTGCGTTCTGTGTTCTCGTTGGTAAAACGATAGTTAGCAGTAGCCATATCGTTGGTACTGCTGGATTTGGATACCTCATCTGAAATTAGAGAAATTCAAAATTTAATAAAGTAATCTTAATTAAAAACTGTATGTAGACTAAACTGCTAAATGGATATCGATGAAATTTGGCTTAGACGTAGAGGATAATCTGGAAGAACATGTGTTCTTGTATCAGCTTTTGTTTTTTTTATTGCACGCGGTCGGAGTCGCAGGTGAAAGGTAGTAAACTAATACGATGCGATTATTATTTTTAATAAAACTTTAAACTAAAATGGGTAAACGATTTGCTGTTTATTACATTTATTAATTGAAATAAAGGTACATCGTTTGACTTAACTTCATGTACATTACATAATGTTACATTACATTTAAGTTAATAGATTGAATAGAATTGATATGAGGTAAATTTCAAGTTAAACGTAATGATATCGTGAAGTTCACAGAAGACTAATTAATTACAGGTCAAGTCACGTAACTTAGATGTGGATGGACTGCACAATGCTTCTATGACCATCCCCATTATTTACGAACAGAATATAAATCGTTTTGGACTTGAATTCAACAAACACGTATGCCAAATTTATTTTATTATAAGACACTAGTTATTGCCCGCGACTCCGTTCGCGTGGAATTAAAAAACAAAATTGAGTAGCCTATGTGTTCTTCCAGATTATCCTCTACTGCTATACCAAATTTAATCGATATCCGTTCAGCAGTTTAGGCTACAAACTCTAACAAACATCCATCCATCCATTTAAACTTTCTCATTTATAATATTAGTATGAAGTATGATTAGTATGATTATTTACAAATTAGTAATATTATTAAAAAAAGTAAAAAAAAATCACTTGATATTGATCTACTTCGCTTTATTGTTTTTAATATTGTCATTTAAACTATGTGCACACAGAGCTCTATCATTTTGCAGTTTTTACGTAGGGCTGGGTTTCCATACGTCATTGTGTGGACGGACATTGGTAACTCCTTACCATTGTAAACGAGAATATTTTCGTACTGTCTTGTACGGGTCGTCCGTAGAATGATGTACAGTGGAAACCAAGCTTAATACTTCTTGGTGCATGTCTCTGAATACTGATATTAGTGTTTACGATGGATGATAATTTTCCAATGCTTGGCTCTCGTAATGAGACGGATGCGTCACGCGCCCAACTCTATGTTCATGTCAATAAAGTATTCGCATTATGTCGGAATAATATAGCTATAGTAAAGAACTTTATGGTTATAAATGGCTCCCCCTAGCCGGACCGTGGATAAACTAACGTAGATTCCACAGCCCGGTTGGGCGAAGGAGAACACCGCGCGGTTTAGTGGGTAGTCCGGCTGAAATAAGGACGGTAGTCCCACACGAAACTATCCCTGCTACCGCCGCAGCACGGACGGTGCAGTGCGTAAATACATTCCCCGCGACAGCAAAAAAAAACTTCCAAATCCGTTAGGCAGTACATGATTCAAACGCAGACATCCATCCATCTAAACTTTCGCATTTATAATAATAGTAATACATTAGTAAGATTTGTAATATTATAATATTATAATACAATAAGATATTATGTACTAAATGTAAATAGGTAATTTTATTCTATTGTATGAATATGTAATATTTGTGATATGAATAATTAATAAATTACAATTATGTAATTAAAGTGACGTTTACGGAAAATTTCTCATGAAAATGAAAAACTTTTTGTTTTCTTTTATACATTTTTTCGGACAAAGGTTTTACCAAAATAAGTAGAGGTTTAGAAAGACGAATGTATAATATATACAAACGATTTATTTATATTGATTTATTGTTACAAATACGAGATAAATAGATGTACATACATGAACATTTACCTCGACGCGTCTTGTTCTGCATTTCGTAACAATGCAGTAATTGAATGGTCAAACCGGTATGTTATTTTTCTACTTTGTCTTTTACAATTGTTTGGTTAATCTTGAAGATGTATAGAGAATTCTTATAGTGAGTTTTTACTGTAAATCGCCTAAATAATGTTGAGCAGTGTAATTCCACGTTAAAAGTTAAGGAACGCAAGGCGAAGTTATTAGTCATTTTTAGTGTATTCGTATATACTAATATAATAAAGCGTAAACACACACTTCTTTGTTGCCTAAGATGTCAGCAATTACAGCATGTTTTTGGATTCTTTTTTTAATAAAAAGCCCTACACTTACGTCAGGCTTTAGGCTATATATTTTCACGCCATTAAAGTTAGAGGGTAAATATTTTGGATAAAAAACCTAATGTGGGAAAGAGACCATAAGTTGCTGTCAACATCAAGGAAGCAAGGTTGCCATGGTTTGTCATCATGTCATGTCATTTTGACATTTGCAATTGATAATTTGACAAATGTAAACAATAAAATATTTTTTTTATAATTTCACGCGGATGAAGCCGCACGGGAACAGCTAGTTTAATGATATTAGCAAGCCGGTGCATTTAACAAGGTAGTCTTGCTTAAACGCACCGACTGCGACTTCGCTTGCGTGAAATTAAAAAATATAGCCTTTATTAACCATTGATAAACGTAGCTTTTTAATGGTGAAAGAACTTTTGAAATCGGTTTGGTTTTTGAGCTACTTCAATACGAACAAAAATACAAATCTTTCCTCTTCATAATATTAGTATAGATATGTAAATTATCTCACAAACACTCGACTTTTTACTAATGTTTTAATTCGTGTATTGACACAAATGTATTTATTCATAATTATAAATTAATGTTATTCAATGTATTTAAACGTAATGTATAAAACAAATTACCATTATGGTAATATTTATAGTAAGATATTTTTTTTGACTGGCTTCTAATTATACGAGGTATACCGTCCAGAATGTTAAAACACTGAAGTCGGAAGGTATGAGGTCACGGGCCCCTCGCTAAATGGACATCCATGGTCTCTTTGGGTTGCGTGAGTTATGTAGTTTTTAATCAACTGACACAAGTGTATTATTAATAAAAAAATGAGAAAATAAGGAGTAAAAGGTTAACTTGGTATGGGCATGTTATGAGAAGGGATGAATCGCATGTAACAAGAAGGACGTTAGTTATGAATGTGGAGAGGTACATCGGTAGAGTTAGACCTAGAAAGAGATGGATGGATTGCGTGAAAGGTGACATGATCAAGAAGGATGTGATGACTGAGATGACGGATGACAGAGTTATTTGGAGGACGAAAACCCGGTGCGCCGACCCTACGGGAGTAGGATAAGGAGGAGGAGATGATGACAAGAGTATTATTAATGGAGGGAGTCAAGGCAAGAAAACAGTCGTTATCGGATAAATGTACATATGGAATTGGAAAAGCACAATGGTATATGGGGATCGAACCCAAGACCGACGCTTAAGAGTCTAACGAAGACATGATATTTAAAGACCTTATTGGAGTTTTGCTATAATGTCCTTTAGGTTAATTAAATCAACTAGGCGTTTCAAGTGGCATGAAAGTTGAGGGAAATACCAGAATGCGTCAGTATAGTTGAAATCCTTGGCGATCGTTGATTGTAATGTGTTCGAAAAGCTGTTAGTGGAAACGTTACCAGACAATTTTCCACTATAAAGAAAATTACTTGACTTGTAAAGATATCTATTAAATAATTTCTTGACATCTCTCATGTTACCGCTAGTTTGTACTAACTTATGAAAAAAAAAATAGTTGTTTAGCATTTTTAAATCAGTTACAAGATTGGGTGTTTGTTAGCTGAAATGCGGTTGACTATTTCTGAGTTGGGAATTAAAAAAAATTACGTTTTTTAAATCATACTTCATACTATCCTACTTCTTACTTCTTACTAATATTATAAATGCGAAAGTTTCCATGGATGGATGGATGGATGGATGGATGGATGGATGTTTGTTAGAGTTTGTAGCCTAAACGGCTGAACGGATCTCGATGAAATTTGGCATAGACGTAGAGGGTAGCCTGGAAGAACACATAGGCTACTCACTTTTGTTTTTTTTTAATCCCATGCGGACGGAGTCGCGGGCGAAAGCTAGTAATATTATAAATGCGAATGTTTAGATGGATGGATGTTTGTTAGAGTTTGTAGTCTAAACGGCTGAACGGATTTTGATGAGATTTGGTATAGATGTAGAGGATAGTCTGGAAGAACACATAGGTTACTCACTTTTGTTTTTTCTATATCACGCGGACGGAGTCGCGGGCGAAAGCAAGTATACTATAAAAATTGTATATGTTAAAATTTCTCGAAACTTCCGTTCCGAAGTAATACAGTCTTGTGCAAATTTTATGTAGTACTTTAGACAATGAATTCATGTAATTTATTTTACTTTTTGTTTACAAATGTAAATATTTTTATTACAAGAAATCAATATTGCGGTTGTAAATTACATAATTGTATATTATAAAATACCAAGATCAAATCGATGTATCATAAGGGCATGATATTCCTACTTTGGGTTAAGTTAATAAAGAACAGAGGGTCTATCACGAATATAGTTCTAAGAACGTATTAGTATGACTTTTATTGATTTACGTCCTATATGGGAGCTGTCCAAATCTACATCGATACTAATGTTATAAAGACGTTTATAAAAAGATTTGTATTTTTGTGTGTATTGAAATAACTCAAAAACTACTGGGCCGGTTTAAAAAAATCTTTCACCATTAAAAAGCGACTTTATCGATGTATTTTTATTATTTTTTTAATTTCACGCAGGCGAAGTCGCGAGCAACAGCTAGCCTATTATAAATTTTGTCGATAATGTTACGAAAATTTTCTCACGATTATTCGTGATAAGACCTCAGAAGAGGGAAGACAGGATATCTTATACATGATGATCGTATAACTACAATAATAGTAAAGAAATAAGGAAAACCTAATATTAACGTAAGTGAAAGAATATCGTGTCGTGTATCGGGAAGTTAACAAAATGGTAGGGAGAGAGAGAAAGAGAGCGGAGCATGTTCCACCGAAAAGGGCGCTATAGTCTTTGAGGTAAGATAGTTAGTGTCTATTTAGAGGTTTTTAACAGTGGTAGAGCCCGCTTTAACATCTTCGCACGAATGGGCCGGTCGGTGAAATACCACGTTCCGGAGGCCCAACTTTAGTCCCTTTTCTTCCCATCCTTTTTCTCATAAGAATAGGATGGTCAGGGAACGTGGATTTAACGGTGGAGGAGACGCATACGAAGGGGAAATATCCTCTTTATGTGCGTCTCCTCCTCCGTCGATTAAGGGTAGGCAACGCATCCGCTATTGCGAATGTCTACGGGCAGCGGTCGCTTCGCCATTTTCGGCGGATTCAGGTGGCCGCTAGCTCGTTTGCCACCTTATAATATAAAAAGAAATAATTCATAAAATGCGTGTTAGCGTATCCAACAATGTAGTCGATACACACGCAATATAATTATAGTCTCCTTCGGAGAGTAATCACAGGATATTGTACTTTTTCGGAATGATATAGTTATAATTTACATGAAGGTTACTTAAACAATCGCTTAGTGTAGATTTCTCCGATATAATCTAAGGGATTCTCATAATCGCCCCTATATGAGTGAATGGGTGATTTCTTTGAATCCATAGAATCAATCGGTCCCATGGGAAAATTCTTTCCGATGTTAGTTTGCGTACTGTTGTAACTTCATATTTACTTTAGATACAGTCTTGTATTATACCAATACTAGCTTTCGCCCGCGACCCCGTCCGCGTGGAATTAAAAAAAAATAAAAGTAAGTACTCTATGTGTTCTTCCAGACTATCCTCTACATCTATACCAAATTTCATCGAAATCCATTCAACCGTTTAAGCTACACACTCCTACAATCATCTATCCATCTAAACTTTCACATTTATAGTATTAGTATGATAAACTGTATTGCGCCAAAAACGTATCGAATTTAATTTTTAATTTGAATTTTTAGCGAACCCCGTTAAATTTATTCTATTTTTCTCTGAGTCGTTAATGGATGTACTATAGGTGTTTCAATACTATCCACTAATTATGGGACACCCTGTATAAGTTGCGTTTTATTATTATCGCATTGTATCTAATAATACTTTTCGTATTATTGAGTAGATGATGACATAAGTTTTCTTTTTAAATTCCGCACGAAGTTGCAGGCAAAGGCTAATTGATGGAACAATGTGAGAAAAGCAGTGTAATGTAATTTAATTATTATGTGCGCTTTTTCATAATGTTAGGTTTTGGAACGATGTTTTTTTAAATTTATGATAAAGTTATTTTTCTGTTTGCATTTTTTCTTTCTTTTGTTATTTTTAATATCAAGATTTTTTTTTTATGATTTTTAAAATCAGCGCTTGACCACGATCACACCAATAGTTAAGTGGTAACGTGGTCGAAGGTACGCGCTAATTTAATAAGTAACCATTCACCCTTCTCTTGAAGGCACCCACGTTGTAATTGGTTGGGAACACTGACGCCGGCAGTTTATTCCATTCTTTAGCTGTGCGCACGAGAAAAGACGTCTCAAATCGTTTCGTACAAATTTTCAGACAGAATATAAGACTTTGGTAGATGGTATTGTAGAAGAAAACACTAATTTGATCTTTTTACTTACAGTATGTATCACGTTGTTTCTATTATTAATTTAGACCTTTTACTTTGAAAATTAAAGATTTGTTTTTACATGTAATGAATGAAATAATAAAATAATAGACCGATATTAAAAATTCTTTTACCATTAGAAAGGTATGATAAACATGGGCTATATTTATAACTAGATGTTTTAAATTCCGCTAAGGGGTGAATTTCGGGCAAAAGCTATCTTTAAAAATAATAATTAATGTTTTTATATTTATTGTTTCATACTAGGTTTTTAAGTATCAGTTATATTAAAAATCTACGGTTTCTTAAAGTTTTTAATACAATATAATTGCAGTGTTATAAATGTATAATTAATGATTTATGAAATTTGTAATTATTGTATTATATTTTGAATATTTATGCGTTTTTCTTGTTATTTCATTAAAAAAATTATGTCTATTTATATCGCAAGTTCATAATTATTTTCGAGTTTTCTTAAATTATGCTTAAAAAATTGCGTTTATTTTATTGCTTGTTGGAAAATTAATTCGCAATATTTGAATTATTCCATTGATTTTAATTAAAATTACTTACGTTTTGTTAATTTTATATTAATCCTTGTTAACACGGCACATGTAATCAATTGCACAACACTAGCACTTTAGAGCTCGCGAGCACAGTCAGGACCTCGACTCCTTAACCGCCACTGTTGCAGTGAGGGAAGTCCACGCATGTTTTATTGGTTCGAACAAATCGCATCACCGAATGACACTCACCGTGACCTTTCTTTACAAGTACAACGTAAACTAAACAAAAATATTTGAATATCTTTTTTTATTTTTAAAACGTTAATTTATTTTTTATTTTTTTTCAAGTTTTAACGCGTTTGTCACAACAATTGTACTATGAATGTCGAATGAAACGGAACGCAATTCAATGTCTATCAAACTAGTTTTGATCGTTTATGATAATTACGTTTAAAATGATAATGAAAAATAAATAAAGTGCATACGATTAGTAATTCTTATGCAATTATTGTTCTAATTGAATTGATAATGATTTCTGACTTATTGTAGTGGAATTTGGTATTTTTGACCGACTTCCCAAAAGAAGGAGGTACTCAAGTCGTCTGTATGTTTTTTTTTTTTATTTTTTTT
>LD689012.1:3431000-3563118 GCA_003118335.3 Papilio memnon
TTTTTTCTAGAATGTTTTGTTTTTAATGTATTTTGTTTGGAAGTCGGTTTTGTTTTTTTATTAAAATGTTTTTTGTTTTGTAGAATATTCGACTGATAGTTGTAATTTTTTTTTCTGTAAAAAGTAACATGTTATGTAATTCCGGAATGCATTAAATGTTCAAGGAAGATGCATTAAATTATTTTGAACTATTTTGTTTGTTTCTTACCTTGACTTTATACGAGCATTATTAATTAGTTTTACTCTTGTTATCTCATAGTGCTAATGAAATGTATTTGCAATTTTCTTATAGATTATTGGCTTGTTATAGATTGGAAATATCTTCTACATACAACTTCACACATACATGATCTTAAGTTCAATGATAACTTGGTTTACCGCATACTTTCCAAAGAAGCCAAGGTTTAGATGAGTTTCCTCTGAGTCCGAAATACTAAAGCTGCAGATTAGTCATCAATGTTAGCAATGCCAATATGTATATTATTATTGAAATTAGAACTTGCGATGTCAAATAAAACAGGAATAAATTCATTATTATTAGATTTTCGTAATGAAAACTGCTTCGACTGTGCATAGTTTTGACGCATGGTTGACTAGAAAAAATAAGAGTGGTAGAGCCCGTAAAATCCTTTACTCGAACCGCAATACAGAAGATAACAGTCAAGTTGAATTGATTCGGTATTTCGACTGATGAATACTAACTTCTAAATACGGCCTTCAGAACTTGCAGGCCTTATTTTAGTCCTGTACTCTTTTCCACTCTTCGCACAAGGAAAGGATAGGATGAGGATTTAATATGGGATGAGACGAATAGATATGTGCCCATGTTAAATCCACTACCTACCTAGATGAAATATTTTTCTGTACATCTCCTTTTATTTTTAAATTAGCTAACACATTTACAAATGCATATGGATAAGGGCTATATGTCGCATCTTTGGCTAATTATTTTGGCGATTGTCTCGTGTAATTTTACAAGCAAGAAAGGGACTGTTTGTTTCCGCTGTTGAAAGATCCACTCAATAACATATTTTTGTCTAAGTTTCTTTAAGGAGAGTGACAAGGATGGCAATACATTTTTATAGTAGTGTTTTGTCAATGGAAACGTGTGTTTGGAAGATCTCACTTACTCATATGTTTGAAATTTATGCTAACGTATATTTGTAAATGTAACTAAACAAATTTGTAAATATAATTTTTGAAAAAGGCCTTCAATATAAATCTGTTTAAAGATAATAAATTATCATACTATTATTTTAAGCGAATTCCTTACAGTTTATTAAAGCTAATTTTGATATTGCGAAATTCTTAAAAAAAAAATCTCGATTTGTTTTATGTAATTCTAATAATACGAACCACATTTATAATGAACGAGCTGTCGCCCGCAAACTTCGTTTGCGCAGAACATTCCCGTGTGCATCAACCTATTAACAGCTACCTTCCAGTCAAGGTCCCGTCTATAATATGCTCGATTATGTCAGCTACCCTCCAGTGAAAGTCCGGTCGAAATCGGCCCAGCCGTTTCGGAGGTTACCCAGGAACAAACGCGGCTTGCAGACTGACAGACAGATAATTTTTTAAATGCGATTTTCGTTATCAGCAACGCAAATACATCATCTTCCCAAAATCAGGATTTTTTTCTTTTAATATTACAGACACTCCAATTTTATTATATGTATAGATGTGTTATAGTGCTGATAATGACTGAAAATATCTCTCCCTTTCATTCTCTCTGATAAAATTGAGACCACAATAGGCAGCGCAAACTCATTAAGCAAAAATATCTCGAAAAAGTTTGAAGGACGTAAAACTTGTAAAATAACTGCGCTTGCGGCACTGTACATACTAAAATTACTTTAATGTACAGTAAAGTGGATGATGGTTTACAATTTTTACAATGTCGTTTTTGCAAAAAAACAATAATTTAAAACGTTGATATTGACTTCGACTAATCTAGAATACTCTTTACAGATAATCTTACTAATATAAATGCGAAAGTTTAGATGGATGGATATTAGATTTTGTAGCCTAAACTGCTAAACGGATTTCGATGACATTTGGCATAGATGTAGAGGATAGTCTGGAAGAACACATAGGCTATTCACTTATGTTTTTTTTAATATCACGCGGACGGAGTCGCGAGCGAAAGCTAGTAAATAATATTTTTACTTGGCTTTTGGTACGATTACCTTTAAAATTGCATAGGTATGTAAATCAGGTTAATTTGTCCGTACCAATGCCATCTGTTACCACATTTATTTTTCTTATTACCCCCTTTATTTGTTCTGAAATACTTATGTATATTATATTTAACTAGCTGTTCCCATGCGGCTTCATCCGCGTGAAATTATAAAAACTTTATTTCATTGTTTACCTACATTTGTCAAATTATCAATTGCAAATGTCAAAATGATATGACATGATGACAAACCATGGCAATCTTGCTTCCTTGATGTTGGCAGCAACTTATGGTCTCTTTCCCACATTCGGGTTTTTATCCAAAATATTTACCCCTAAGTTTAATGGCGTAAAAATTATAGCCTAAAGCGTGACGTAAGTGTAGGGCTTTATATTAAAAAAAGAATAATTCAAAAATATGCTGTGATTGCTGACATTATAGGCAACAAAGAAGTGTGTGTTTACGCTTTATTATATTAGTATAGATAACATTGAAATTTAAGAATGTCAACTTTGTATTTGCGATATTTTATTGATAATCGTAACATGACTTCCGTATGATTATGTTCTTCCTTAATAATGTCTTATTTATATATCAATGTTTGCAAATGTCTTCACAAGATGATTATCTTGTGATTGTTGAACGTGATTGTATTGAATAAAGTCAATTTCGATAGTAGCTAAGTAATAGAATTTAGAATTAAAGATCAAAATAAAGAGAGAAAATCTGTATGAACTATTAACAGAAGTAGAGACAAATTTGTGGGAGTCCAAGAAGTTAGCTTGAGTAGTAATAAAGAGGAACAAGACATAAATTAAGAAATAATGTAAATATAATAAATGTAGATTTGAAAAAAATATTTTAAATAATAAAGAAACGAAGAAAATAAAAGTACCCAGCCCAAAAAAATCCCTGATCCTTATGTTAGTGGTACGAAAGGGCGGCACAGAGACGAAAAAAAAAAATGAATTTAACTTTTGGTTTTAATTTGTTTTCGTTTAGATATGATTAATATTTTGTTTCCAGTAAACCAATCGATCATAAGAGCGTCGGTGGCTCAGTGGTTTAAGCACTTGACTTGTAATCTACAGGTCTTGGGTTCGAATCCCACCGCCATGTACCAATGTGATTTTCGATTTTTCGAATTTTCATATGTACATAATTTACCCGACGTTCTTACGGTGACGGAAAACATCGTGATGCAACCTGCACATGTCGGCGAAGAAATTCAAAGATATGTTTGAAGTCAACCAACCCGCACTTGGCCAGCGTGGTTGACTATGACCTAGTCACCCTAACTTTAGGGTAAGCTCCGAGCCCCTCGGTGGGGACGTATAGTGAGCTGGTGATGATGATGAGTAAATCACTTTCAAATTTAAAAGAAAGTATCGTATCTATCGCTGAAGATGAAAAAATAACTACACAAAGTTGTAAATAACACTAATCGTTAAGTTGAGGAAAACTAAGCTGCAACAAAGAAAAAATAACAAACATTCAAATAAATCTATGTTAGGAACATGGACTATTAATGTTAAATGTGTTTATTAATGGCTTTTGATAGATCGTTGAACTATGAACCGTTGTAGAGTGTAACTAGGATGAAAAAATAGACAGTTAAAGATAGTCTCAACCTACAATTAACTACAGCTTTTTCTTTGATACATTATGACAGGTAGCGAACCTGTCACGGCTGATTTGGCCAATGATACTTCAATCTATACTAATATAATAAAGCGTAAACACACACTTCTTTGTTGCCTAAGATGTCAGCAATTACAACATATTTTTGAATAACTCTTTTTTTAATAACTTACGTCAAGCATTAGGCTATATATTTTCACGCTTTTAAACTTAGGGGGTAAATATTTTGGATAAAAACCCTAATGTGGGAAAGAGGCCATAAGTTGCTGACAACATCAAGGATGCAAAATTGTCATCGTTGTCATTTGTGCATTTGACATTTGCAATTGAGAATGTCACAAATGTAAATAATAAAATAAAGTTTTTTTATAATTTAACGCGGATGAAGCCGCACGCGAACAGCTAGTGTTTTATAAACACTTACGATATGAAATGTACACTTGGCCCAAATGATACTTATGACCGGTTCACCAGGTACATTAAACCATTCGTTAGTGTTTTTGGTTCGATAACATCATGATATGCGTTTCCGAACTACGTTAGTTGATTTTTATACCGTTAAAACTTAGGTCAACCTGACTCTAATGAATCACTAATGTTAAAAGAAATGGACACTTCAGAAACCCGGCATAAATGATGTCAAAAGATGGTGGACCTTTTGACACCTAAATCGTATTTGGACACAATACGCCCCCATTATCCTAAAATTTTATATTATACATCATCAAATGAAAATGAGAAAAAGTGTTAGGGAAAAGTTTGATGTTAGTGTTTACACGATTGTAATGTTAATTTTGTAGTGCTAATTTTGTATAACGGAATACAGTTAATTGCCTAGACATTTCTTAACATTACTTAGAACTATTAATGTATGACTTAAGCCCGTTACAGCTCATTAATTCCAAATTGACACAAACCGCAAACGAGTGACTTTGGGTTTTAAATGTCGCCTCATCCTCAATGAAAAAACAGAGAGAACAATATCAGTACAAGTGTCATGGCCGTGGAGTTTTTATGTTCTTTGACACTTCTATCTATTGCCTCGATCTTCGGAAACTTGATATAATTTACACATGAAATTGCGGTTGTAAAATATTAGCATTATAATACTGTCAAGCGAACAAATGTGTCTTGTTTGTACGTTTTCGATTTTTTCTCTCGAACGTATTCCTGTGTGAGATGGTAAATATTTCTAATTTTATTTAACGAGACAAGTTCTTAGTTAATGTTTTATTTGTTAACTAGCTTTTGCCCGCGATCGCGTTTGCGTGAAATAAAAAAAAATTAAGTAGCCTATGTCATCTTCCAGACTATACATCTATGTTATGCGAAATTTCATCAAGATCGTTTACCAGTTTAGGCTACAAACTCTAACAAACATCCATCCAAATATTATTATACCTTTTAATAATAATACGCCCTGGTTACAATGGAAGATGTTCTTAGGGTCCTCAAAAAAACCCCTACTATTCCCTTAAAGCCCAGAATCACGCAGTTCCCCTGGAGTTGTGGATGTCCTGGGCTTCGGATCAAAAACCATTAGACTATCCGCTGCTTGTTTGCCCCCTTGTGTTATAAAAAAGATAATTGTTGCGAATGAATTGATAAGTTATCGGAATTACTAATTATTTTATCGCTATGATTGCATTTGTTATTTTCACAAAATGTTGTAATTTTATCGTTCTGTGATAAATGATGTTTGAAAACTACATTGAACTGATTTATTGTTTGACTAGCTGTTGCTCGCGACTTCGTCTGCGTGAAATTAAAAAATAATAAAAAAACATAGCCTATGTTACTCACATATAAATTACCTTTGTAACGGTGAAAGAATGTTTAAAATCGGCCCAGTAGTTTTTGAGTTATTTCAATACATACAAAAATACAAATCTTTCCTCTTTATAATATTAGATATAGATTAATATTCCAGTTTTGGATTCTTAAGTAGATTTATGACATTAGTTGCGTTTTTTTTTGTTTTTTTTGGAGCGGAAATTATTGTGATGTCGTTAGAATTTTTGCACAAAACGATGACGTCAAAAGTATGTAAACGTCTTAACCATCAAAAACCTCTCAAGTTTTTATCTCTGTAGTCATTAGGTGATTAGAAAATTGTCGGGAAATACTGCGTTTACTTGTGATGTTTAGGTCTGCGTTTGGGTTATTTTTTCTTAATATTTGTACACGATAAAAAATTACTGATGACCAGTTGTACCACATTGTAAAGTAAATCAATCGTAATTAAACTTGATAAATATTAATATTGCAAATACCAAATGTTAAATCACAGAATTAAATAAATAATATATTTAAATACGTCGCAGTTTGTTGTTACAATATTATATGACCTTAGCGAGCTGTTCTAGACAAATGTCAAACCGATTGTTGTACTTACTGGTAAAAAATTATTCGCATTTTTGAGGTCTGTTTTTTTTTCTTACGTTGGTAGACAGTATTTTGTTCGTGGATTATTTACACATTCAATGCCACTAACTCCATGTACGAATTTAATACAAAAGCACGTTTCGTCAGAAAACTGAGAAAAGATATAATCTGTTAAGCCGATAAACTTCTTATGTTTTAACAGTTTTGCTTATTTAACGGATACTGATATTTAGATATGTTCTTTGCAATCTCCTTTGAGGCAATCATAGCAACTTGGACTGGACACAACTCGAAATATAGAACGCGTACTTTTTTAAATGTTTAATAGGGTGTTAATGATAAGACCACGCTTAAATAAATACCAAGAAAAGTGGTCTATCACGTTGTAAGCTGCGATTACAAAGTGTAAGGTTCGTTTCAGTATTCAGCCTTAAGATACTAAGGTATGTCTGATGCTTATTTTAATAGTATTGTTTGTTACAATTGAGTGGAAAATTGTTATAATTATTGAATCAATGAAACAATTTATGACCGCAGAATACGTGTTAATTTCACGGTCTCGGGTTATCCGAGATGTTTAATGGAGTATAATAACCTAGATCCTATTAGTATTTTCATAGCTGTCGATGTTATAGATTGACGAATTTATTTGACCCGGTTACAGAATTACAATATCCCAATGTCAAAAGATTCTTGCCGTACTGTGTCATTTTCTTTTTTTTTATATTATAAGGTGGCAAACGAGCAAGCGGCCACTTAAATCCGCCAAAATGGCGAAGCGACCGTTGCACATGGACATCCGCAATTGCAGATGCGTTGTCTACCCTAATTCGACGGAGGAGGAAACGCACATAAAGAGGATATTTTCCCTTACTATGCGTCTCCTTCACCGTCAAATCCACTATGTCTAGATAGTTGTATATATTATCTGACACTAATATTGGTAGTACTACTAGCACTACCTTTTCACAGGGCCAGTTAAGATCGTCTCACTATATGATTACAGACAATCAATTGTCATTTCCATAGACAATGCCTTGACAGATGTAATCACTGGCCATAGTATAATAGAGGACATAATTGTCCTCTATTCGATGTTACCATTTAGAGTAAGTTATGATATAAAGGGTATAGTCATGCCTATCCTTTGTTAAATATATTTGGATTATGTATATTATTTCTGTACAACTACAGTGCCCATATACTAGCTGCCACCCACGACTTTCGCGCTGAAAACAAACTAAGAGCACGCGCACAACTTTGACGAAAGAATCGCACTGTTTAGTCGCACTTTGATACCTTCGGGCTTATATGGAAGTGCGCACACTACTGGATTTTTTAGTTGGACAACTAAACGGTTGAATGGGCTGCGAAACAATCGACAATCGCGCAACAGTGGTGCGATAGTTTAGTTAAAGGTGTGCTCCTGCTCTAAGGCTAACTGAGTTTGATCTTCCAGACTGTTCTGTAGAACTAATCTAAGCCAATTTTAATCGAGATTCGTTTAGCCGTTTTGTAACATAAATCCATCTAAACTTTCGCATTATAATATTAGTATGACTAGCGTTGCTGTGTAATTACATGAAAAACGAAGGCAGATTTATTTTTATGCAGATGCGATCCGCCATTCTAGAGTTTCCTAATTACAAACATCCGTCCAATCGTTTACGATATTAGTCTATATTTATTACTATACTAGATTTCACCCGCGACTCCGTCCGCGTGGAATTAAATAAACCAAAAAGTAGCCTTTGTGTTCTTCCAGACTATCCTCTACAGCTTTCCCAAATTTAATCGAAATCCGTTGAGCTGTTTAGGCTACAAACTCTAACAAACATCCATCCATCCATCTAAACTTTCACATTTATAATATTACTATGATTTTTATTCTGTACGGACGAAGCAAACGCTAGTAAGAAATAAGACATGTTTTTGCAATATTTTTGCATGCCCTTTACCCTACAAAATTAAGTTCATTTCCGTGTAAATTATTTTTTTACCAGGACTGACCTTCAATGTTAACTGAATGGTAACAGTGACAACAGCACTGGTGTATTCGTGAAGTGAAATGAGATTGGAATGGCTATTTCTGTTTAACAACGTATCCGGGTTTTAACTTGTTTTAATATTATAACAAGAAGATATACGTAAGGCGTTTTATTCTATACTAGCTGTTCGCGTGCGGCTTCATCCGCGTTAAATTATAAAAACTTTATTTTATTATTTACATTTGTGACATTCTCAATTGCATATGTCAAATGCACAAATGACAACGATGACAATTTTGCATCCTTGATGTTGGATGCAACTTATGGTCTCTTTCCTACATTAGGGTTTTTATCCAAAATATTTACCCCTTAAGTTTAATAGCTTGAAAATATATAGCCTAAAGCGTGACGTAAGTGTAGGGCTTTTTATTAAAAAAAGAATTATTCAAAAATATGCTGTGATTGCTGACATCTTAGGCAACAAAGAAGTGTGTGTTTACGCTTTATTATATTAGTATAGATGCATTTACGTATCAGAAAAAATGCAGGTATTCGAAATGTTTGAGACCGAAAATTCACCCTTAAATGCATGGTTTTTTTATTGCACACTGGAGTATTTAGATACATGTAACATAATATAACAAAAAATAGGTATTTATTATGAAAAAAATATGAAAAAACACTCAATATATTTATTATCTATGGCCGTCAAAGTGCGTTCGGAAACACATACCATACAACTTCAATAAAATAACGTAAAACGTGGTATGTAGACATTTGGCAACAAGATGCATTTAAGGGTTAAGACCTCTTTTCACTAGCGTTTGTCGATCTCTCTGAATGTAAAGTAAAATTTTCTCCTGGATAGTTTAAGTGCTGGTTCCGATGAATTCCTTGGTGATCCAGGAACCTTATTGCACTTGAGGTTGGCCACTAATATTTTAGTGGGTCAAATCTCATATAAGTTTGTCTTCCAGAAGGCAGGGTATCTTTTGAAGATTTTCTACTCAGAAAAAAAGGAGAAATACATCTATTAGTGGCGTAAAATTATGATTAAATTTATTAAAATGTTTAAGGAAGTTTACGTTATATTTCGATAGTTTGATTTGAGTATATTCAAATATTGATTGATTAACTGTGCAAATAATATTTGTTTTTCAGGTAAGATTCAAATTGTTAAGAGAACTTCCGTGGTGAGCTGTAAGTAACTTCAGTATATTAATCGATTTTTTTCGTTATTTCCGCAATTTGTTTTTTTTTAAAACAAAAACTTGAAAGACGTAAGAGCGGGCGCACGCCTTTGAATAAACTATCGCGTAACTGTTGTGCGATTGTCGTTTGTTTCGCAGCCCATTCAACTGCTTAGTTGCATAACTAAAAATCGAGTAGTGTGCGCACCTCCATATAAGCTCATAAGAATCAAAGCGAGACTAAACAGTTGTGCGATAGTTTACTCAAAGGTGAGTGCGCGCTCTAAATGTTCTTATACCTGTATGTGTAATTTTTTTATAGTTGAAACTTTTTACCCGACTGACAAAAAGGGTAATGTTGAAACATGTTTTGTAAAAATATTTCCAGTTATACTCGTAAGAACATTTCTGTTTATTCCAGATAAAGGGTTTGTGAACTTTCAGAGTTTTGCAATTCAAATTAGGTGCGGTTAAAAAACGATAATTAGGAATCTTTCCAGACCAGATTATCCATACCGTTTGAAATAAGACAAAGAATTAAGTTTTTTATTTAATCTTAAAGTAAATGATTTTTTTGTATATCATCTCAGTATTTTTAATCTATATAAAGGTCGGTAACCCGTTTTTCCTTTGGTGTTGCAAATCTCATTGGGCGTCGATAATCACCTCGGTTCCAGCCAGCGTTTGCCTTATCTATACTAATATATTAAAGCGTAAACACACACTTCTTTGTTGCCTAAGATGTCAGCAATAACAGCATACTTTTAAATAATTCTTTCTTTAATAAAAAGCCCTACACTTACGTCACGCTTTAGGCTATATATTTTCACGCCATTAAACTTAGGGGGTAAATATTTTGGATAAAAACCCTAATGTGGGAAAGAGACCATAAGTTGCTGCCAACATCAAGGAAGCAAGATTGCCATGGTTTGTCATCATGTCATGTCATGACATTTGTCATGTCATCATTTTGACATTTGCAATTTGCAATGTAGGTAAATAATGAAATAAAGTTTTTATAATTTCATGCGGATGAAGCCGCAGGGGAACAGCTAGTTTCTTATAAAAACTAACGTTCTGAAACAAATCTAGTGGAAAAACAAATTACATTCATTCTAGATTTCTAATCAAGGTTCATCCCCGTAGAACATTTAATTATGATGTTATCTAAGATGAGTTATTTATCGCAGGATTCAAACCACAAGATCGTTGGAATATCCAACAATTATAATGTTATACATAATTAAATATATAATGCGTTATAGTTAATGTATGTTAATTTAATAAACAGGTGTTTAAGACTCGTACAACCAGCAAATAAAATTACAAATATAATAAACGCCATTATTTGTATTTGAATCCTAATTAAGTCTTCCCCTTTCTACATTTGTTTATAAAGGTGGGAAGGGAATGTTGATTAGTCAAAGGAGGAGACGCATATAATAGCGAAATAACCCTTTTCTGGCAATCTTCGGAAACGCATCGAATGCTGTGGGCAAGTCACTTCGATATTTATCAAGGTTATTTCAAAATTATTAGTATAACAGTGGTAGAGCCCGCTTTAACATCTTAGCACTGTAGGGTCGGCTCGCCCGGTGCAATACCACGACTACACAGAAGACAGGCGTGAAGCGGGAGCAATTCTGCGTTTCGTCTGATGAGTGTGGCTCCGGAGGCCCAATTTTAATCCCTTTCCCTTTCCACCCTTTTCTCATAAGGAAAGATTGGATGGGAAAGTGGATTTGACGGTGGAGGAGACGCATAGGAAGGGGAAATATCCTCTTTATGTGCGTCTCCTCCTCCGTCGATTTAGGGTAGGCAACGCATCTGCAATCGCGGATGTCTATGGGCAGCGGTCGCTTCGCCATTTCGGCGGATTTAGGTGGGCGCTTGCTCGTTTGCCACCTCATAGTATAAAAAAAAAATAATTAAAAATCAAAATCTTACTGCTATACATATGCAGTATATTAAACTTATGACCGGTTCCCCAGTTACATTTAACATCGTTAGTGTTTTTGGTTCGATAACTTCATGAAATGCGTTCCCGAACTACGTAACTTGAGATTAACTCCGTTGAAACTTGGACAACCTAACACTAATAATTCACTAGGTAACAATAAAATTAATGGAAATTTCAACCTAGTATTATATGAATCGGGTCAAACAAGCACCCTTAACGGAAAGAGGTCATTGACTCATGGTCGGTGTAAACCACATGCATTGCCGGTCTTGAGCTGTGGTTAACTTATTATATACTAGCTGTTGCTCGCGACTTCGCCCGAGTGTAATTAAAATATATAGCCTATGTTACTCACAGATAAATTACCTTTCTAACGGTGAAAGATTTTTTAAAATCGGCCCAGTAGTTTTTGAGTTATTTCAATACATACAAAAATACAAAAATACAAATCTTGCCTCTTTATAATATTAGTATAGATTTAAGATAAATCTACACTAATGGTCCCTATTAGTAAACCTTTGACAAAACTATCGCACAACTGTTTAGCCTCGCTTTGATTCCTATGAGCTTATGTGCACTACTCGATTTTTAGTTGTGCATCTAAACAGTTGAACTGGCTGCGAAACAATCGACAATCGATTGCACACATGACAATCGCATAACAGTTGTGCGATTGTTTACTCAAAGGTGTGCGCCCGCTCTAAATTCTAAAAGCAACAGTTAGTGTTGAGTTGAGAGACATAGTTGATATTTTTTTAATTTTCCTCATAACTCCGCGACTGTCGGATAGAATTTCAACTAGTAGCGTCGGTAATGGCCCCAATCGTTGCCTTCAGAATGTTGCGTGTCCTGAATCATAATGCATGTGGCCCATGGTCCCTGTACTTGTGTACTTCCGATGTATTATCTAAATACTATGTCATGAAGGTTAATCTTTTCAAAGGTTAATTGGTAATTTTAATACTTAACAATTAAATGACCGATCGTTTTATTGCAGTACCGTTTCTGCAATTAGTGGAAGATTACCTATGTTGAAGTAAACAAACCTATAAACTTATGGCTATAGCTATAAACTAGCTGTTCCCTTGCGGCTTCATCCTCGTGAAATTATAAAAACCTTATTTTACTGTACATTTGTCTAATTCTCAATTGAAAATGTCAAAATGATATGACGTGATGACAAACCATGGCAATCTTTCTTCCTTGATGTTAGCAGCTCGTAGCTTATGGTCTCATTCCCACATTAGGGTTTTTTTCAATTTATTTACCCCCTAAATTTAATAGCGTGAAAACGTATAGCCTAAAGCGTGACGTAAGTGTAGGGATTTTTATTAAAAAAATAATTATTCAAAAACATGCTGTAATTGCTGAGATCTTACGCTACAAAGAAGTGTGTGTTTACGCTTTATTATACTCGTATTAGTATAGATAAATAGCCTTATAAGTATTGTATAAAATATTTGATAGAATATAATAAAAACGGATACTCTCTCGGTCGGGTAGTCCGATTTGATACCGACTAGAACCAGACGCCTCGTTCGTCCTTATTCAAGACATTAATAGTCTTGATTGGAGGTTCAACATTTAGCATAATTGGTTAGCTAAATTGTAAGACACTGAGTTCAGTGTGTGTCTCGTTATGCGTCTACACATTTCTATGGATAAGGACAGCTAAGACTCTTAGCCCAAGTGGTGATGGGGTTAGCCTTTAATTAATCTCTGCCAATTCGCTCTGTTATTGATGTATTCGCCTGAAGTCGGTCCATGTTTTAGCTTGTTTTGGTTTTGACATTGGATCTGCGACCGGGAAGGGAAAGTTGTAGTGGTAAATATCTAGTCCATTTAATATTGACCGCTCTGCTATCGTCCTACGCGCTACACGTCACGTATTTACGTCGATAATGATCGCGAGCACGTATTGTCTGTTTTGTAATGCGGCAATCGATACCGATGACGTATCTCACCTGTGTAATACATTGCCTACATAATTATAGTTCGAGAGAAGTAGATATCTGTTTTTCTGATGTCCTTTAAATATCTGCTTTTGCAAGATGTCTAGGCATTAAACTCTGTCGTTAAAATACTTACACAGTTAAATGTTACGCATGGCTAATTTTTCTCGACGAAACACATGTGAGAAATTACGCGTCCGTTAAAGTCGCTTGTCACCTAAATAAAGTACTTTTATTAGGTGACAAGCTGTTTTTAAATTTAAATACTGTAATGAAAGAACAGTTGAACGTATTACGAAGGAAGAAGTCATACTAATATTATAAATGCGAAAGTTTAGATGGATGTTTGTTAGAGTTTGTAGCCTAAACGGCTGAACGGATTTCGATGAAATTTGGTACAGATGTAGAGGATAGTCTGGAAGAACAGAGGCTACTCACTTTTGTTTTTTAATTCCACACGGACGGAGTCGCGGGCGAAATCTAGTTATCTATACTTTTAGAAATATCTACCGATTATGAGAAGATTTTTACGAAGACCATGTTATTTTTACGCAAATATTTGTGCAAGAATCAGTTACTTAGTATTGCTATACTATTTTTCAGTTCAGTTCTGCTGTGATCCTTTCATGACCCTTATGGCATCGTTTTCTAAACAGGTTCATTGAATTTTAACCTCACGTTTTGATTGGTTAAGGTCATTGTAATGTCAATAGTCAATTTGGTTACATCAAAGTTTGAATGAAGTTTTTTTCAAACGATAGTATTATTAACACTGTACTGTAGAGGTAGATAAAATGTTCGTTACCATTTTTTGTAATTGTTATGTTAATGTATTTCAGTAATTAACAATCGGAGGCCTTCGATTCTCGTTTCGTTTAAACGAAGTGCATTGAACTCGCACGTTAAGTTTGCGAATATTTTTTATAAGCTTATTGCTAAATATTTCTTGTTAAGTTTAGGACTTAATGGTTTATCGGTCTGTGAGCCTGTGACTAATTGACCTACGGTAGAAATAAACACTTATTGTTGCGGATATTTTTTATCTCTTGAAATTTAACAAGTGTACTTAGGGTCCTTCAGGAAGCGAGTGTACTATTTCCTGAAAGGCCGGCCATCTGTAGTTCATATGGTAGTAATATTGGTAGGATCCTATTGCGTATATCCATATATGATTTCTTTATGAGTAATTTATTATTTCTTTAGTTCAGATCGTATTTCGCAATCCTATCATACTTACTATATCATACTTCATACTAATTTTATAAATGCGAAAGTTTAGATGGATGGATGGATGGATCTTAGTTAGAGTTTGTAGCCTAAACGACTGAACGGATTTCGATATAATTTGGTATAGATGTGGAGGGAAGCCTGGAAGAACACATAGGCTACTCACTTTTGTTTTTTTTTTAATTCCACGCGGACGGAGTCGCGGGCAAAAGCTAGTAGTATTATAAATGCGAAAGTTTAGATGGATGGATGGATGTTTGTTAGAGTTTGTAGCCTAAACGGCTGAACAGTTTTCGATGAAATTTGGTACAAATGATGGTCTGGAAGAACATATAGGCTACTCGTTTTTTTTTTAATTCCACGCGGTCGGTGTCGCGGGCGAAAGTTAGTACATAATAATGTTTTAATTACCATTTGTCAAAAATCCGCGCCAGGCGCTTCTTACGGTATGAAAGGGTTGACGTGTGTTTAAGTTAAAATGCCTTTGAAACACTATCCATTTTTTTTGTTGTAAGTGCCTTTTTTAACCAGATATAATTTAAATATCTTTATGGTGGTAATGTTTTCTCGTTTTCAAACTTTAGGTCATAATATAAAGTAAGGTTTTATCTGGTTTTCATATTTCCGCTACAACTGGTTTCTGAACCCACAACATTTACGTTTTTTATTATTTTAAAACGTTAAGCAGAAAACTTTTTGTATTCCTGTTTTTACGCCATTGCTTTAAGTAATGGAATTTTATTTCTGTAATCTGTATAATGTATTTACTCATTTTATTATTAAAATGTCATTAGTGGTTACGTGCATCGATTAATTTTATACGAGTTTTTATTTTTATAGCGACGAACTTTTAATGTATTGTTTATTTGAAAGGAATAATTAGTTAGACAAATTAACAATGGTAGAGCCCGAAATAGCATCTTTTGTACACCGTCCGCTGTAATATCACAACCATAGAGGACAAGGGCGAAGTGAAAGCAATTCCTCGTTTCATCTTATGAATGTCAAGGGTTTCATTTTAGTCTTCTCTTTGTACTCTGTATAAGGTAGAGATGGAAAGGGAAAGTGGATTAGCCGGGGCAGGGGACGCATAGTTAGGTCAAATGTTCTTTTTTGTGTCCTCTGTTGATTAAAGGTAGGCAACGCATCTAAAAATGCGGATGTCTATGGGCAGTAATGCTTGGCTAATTATGTTGGCAATTTATTTGCTTGCTATGATAGCAAAAGTTTAAAATTTTTATTAATGCTAGTGATTGAAACAATTGAATGAGAAATAATGGAATGAGAATATAGACAACTTCGAGACGATGGGGACATAAACCAGAAAGTGTTAAGAATGAATGTGGATGGCTACAAAGGAAGAGGAAGACCGAAGAAAGTATGGATGGATTGTGTGAAAGAGGATATGCTTAAGGGAGTGGATTCAGATATGACGGCTGATAGAAATGTATGGAAGAGCAGCACGTACTGTGCCGACCCTCCGTAAGGGATAAGGGCAAGTTAATGATGAATATAGACAACTTCGTTCCGATGAGATAATTTTGAACTCGTTTAAGGGCAACGAAGTAGTGATTGTTATGTAAATGTCGAAGTAATTATCATGTGGTCGAATTCCTTTTCACAAAAAGCCATTTTATCTGTTTTTTTGCCACTTTAAATGTAAATCTACTGAGTTTAAAAGCTGTTAAGAGCTGCTCATAAAGTAATAGATTAGATGTGCTATTGTGCTGCTATGAAGTAATAATTGAAATGTTGGTATGACTAAGTTAGAAAAACATTTGGCTTTTCTAAAACTTCAATCATTTAAACTAACAGGAGTGTAAAGCATACATGCGTTCAATTATTTGTAACTGAACAGTCGAAAGGTTCAGTTATGACGGTGATTGTGTAGCCCAAACTTTTACCATACAATTCAACTGACAGAATGTACAGTTTTCATTTAAAAGGTTGACTCGTCAGTTAAATTATCAGAATTGAGTGTGTTATTGATAATGTTGATTTGGACTTAATTTGGTATAAGGGGGAACAAATACATACTCGAAAACTTTGGATTTAACGGCAGACGGCCGTCTGCCGGCTTTGCTTGTTTTTTGTTGCCGGTCGCTGGGTGAGTCGTTGAGTCAGTGTCGCCCCGGAAGCGTTCTTGCCACAGGCGGCACATATTTGAATTTCTACCATTTTCTACTATTGTTGGTAGCTTTGGTAGTTTTGTATAATAGTTATTGATTATTACTCATTATTTGCATTTGATATATTTTACATTTATTTTACATATTTTTAACAGAGTGTATGCAGCTTTATAAGGCTTTAATGTGGGTGTCGTTAGATGTTTTTTTATGTTTGTTATGCTTCACGGATTCAAGAAGTTAGTTTCTTAATATTGTTTATTGCAACTTGCTTGTTAATAATAGAAACACGTCGTTCTAGAATGCGTTAGAATGTTCCAAAGATATTTTTATTTAAATAATGCATTGTATGTTCCTTGAATCCGAAATTATTTGATAGTTTTTTGCGGACAACTGTTCTGAAAGATTGCCGTCTATTTTTACGTAAATTGCATAATATTTTTTTGAGTAAGAAGATTTTAAATGTCTTATCATTGTAGATATGACGGCTGATAGAAATGTATGGAAGAGTAGCACATACTGTGCCGACCCTCCGTAAGGGATAAGGGCAAGTTGATGATGATCATTGTAAGGAGATGTGTTGGTGAGATTTTCTAAAATAATTCGTAGATTGGATAACTTTAAGGTTTCTAATATAACATTGTATCTTCTATCTATATCTTCTATATATATAATAAAATTGGAGTGTCTGTTTGTAATATCAAAAGCTAAAATCCAGATTTCGGGAAGTTATTACTCACTGTCATATGAATTTTCCAAAAAAATGTATTGACTAAAAACTTTCAAAATTAAATTAATTTAAATTAGTCATCTGTATCATTATTAAGAGGAATTATTTGTATTTTTGTATGACTACAAAACTACTGGGTTAAAATTTTACATGGACGAAGTCACGGGCAACAGTTAGTGTTACCTATATACCCATCACCTAAATTACCAAAGACCAATTTTATTTCAATAATTCAATTCTACAATTTTAATGCAATACAATAATTTATTTCTCATGTAGAATATTGATCGAGTGATATGCAATCCGTTACGTAGCTAAATAATTTTCCATTTCAATGAAGTTTAAGAATTTAAAACGATTTTGCATACTTTGTTATCTGGAATGAATTGTGTACTGAATGCAAATATTTTGTTCAAATATCCAGAAATGGAATATTTGCACGAGTCGTTAATTTGTTTTCGTCTTAAATAGTTCGGAATAGTTAAAAATGCATTATGAATTCGTTGCAATGCCATAGATGGATGGACGTTTGTTAGAGTTTATAGCCTAAACGGCTGAACGGATTTCGATGGAATTTGATATACATATAGAGGATAGTTTGGAAAAACACATAGGTTACTTTCTTTGTTTTTTCTTTTAATTCCACGCGGACGGATTCGCGAGCAAAACCTAGTACATATAATAAAATTGGAGTGCTTGTAATATCAAAAGAAAAATTCTAGATTTGTTCCGGGTTATTTCCGAAACGGCTGGATCGATTTCGACCGGACTTTCACTGAGGTAGCTGACATAGACGGGTATATTATAGGCTAATTATATATTTTAAAATTGCGTGGAAGAAGTCCCTGGCAACAGCTAGTTTTTAATGAATTAACCGTGGTGGAGCCTGGACTAACATCTTTTGCACAAATGGGTCGACTTGCCCGGTGCAATACCACGACCACACAGAAGACAGACGCCAAGGGGAAGCAACTCATCATTTCGTTTGTTGTTCGGGTGCTGGAGACTTAATTTTAAACCACTTATACCTATACTTCTTTATAATGAAACTAGCTGTTCCCTTGCGGCTTCATCCGCGTGAAATTATAAAAACTTTATTTTATAGTTTACATTTGTCAAACGTCAAAATTCAAATGCACAAATGACAACTAAGGTCTTTGATATTGACAATCTTGCTTCCTTGATGTTGGCAGCAACTTAAGGTCTCTTTCCCACTTTAGGATTTTTATCCAATTTATTTACCCCTTAAGTTTAATAATCGTGTAAATATATGGCGAAGTGTAGGGCTTTTTATAAAAAAAAATAATTATTCAAAAATATGCTGTGATTGCTGACATCTTAGCCAACAAAGAAGTGTGTGTTTACGCTTTATTATATTAGTATAGATTATGCTAAGGTGAAGTGGATTGGACGGAGGAGGGGCCGTATTTACGTGTATAAAGGGAAAATATCCTCTTTCTGTGCACCTCCTCTATCAAGTAAAGTCAGGAAACTTCTGCAATTGCAGACCTATGGGCAGTGGTCGCTTAGCTATGTCTGTTTAGATCTTTACAGCAAATTGCCGATTAATCAGCGAGGGGTCATTCGATTGGTATTCTTTCTCGAATTGTCATTAAGGTTTAGTCCAGCATTTTCAATGTCTTTAGTAGGTAAATCGTATTAGATTCTATCAATGTTTTTACTTGTACGTTTAGAGGAAAAGATGTCACATTGATTTGTCATTAAGGATATTAACAAATCAACTTGCAGATACCGTCCAGTGTGTAAATTCCTCTTTGTTTATTCGTATGTTGTTTTAATTTTTTTTCCGAATGTTATCTTTGCCTTTTCATATTAAATTAAAGTCTTTTGTTCCATTTATTTTGGTAATTAAAAAACAAATGAGATGCTGTAATATTGAATGAAGTTATATTTAAAAGAATTCTAATATAAGCGACAGTTTAGATGTAAGAATATTTTAACAGAGTCATCAACTTGCCCTTATCGCTTACGGAGGGTCGGCACAGTATGTGCTACTCCTCCATACATTTCTATCAGCTGTCATATCTGAATCCACTACCTTCTCAATATCCTCTTTCACACAATCCATCCATACTTTCTTCGGTCTTCCTCTTCCTTTGTAGCCATCCACATTCATTCTTAACACTTTCTCGTTTATGTCCCCATCGTCTCGTGGCATAACATGTCCATACCACGCTAACCTTTTGCTATTCAATTTCTCCAACACTGGCGTTACTTTCAAACTTCCTCTAATATACACAATATATATATATATCTAATATTTTAACAGAGTGTTTGATAAATTGTTTAGAAAGAAAATGTTATTATAAAATTCTAAAGTTGCATTTAAACATTTCGTGTCTTGGATCCTTGACATTTTTTTAGTTAATAACTGCATGTAAAAAAGATTATTAATAAGTGTTAATTTACGCTATCAATAATTTTAATTTTTATGACTATTTCACTTTAAAAATGTTTTTATGATGTAGTTTAACAAACTTTCTATGAATTCTTATGTTTTCGATGTTATTCTTAACTAGCGTGAAATTATAACAACAAATACTTCATTGTTTACCTACATTTGTCAAATTATCAATTGCAAATGCCAAAATGACATGACATGATGACAAACCATGACAATCTTGCTTCCTTGATGTTGGCAGCAACTTATGGTCTCTTTCCCACATTAGGGTTTTTATCCAAAATATTTACCCCCTAAGTTTAATGGCGTGAAAATATATAGCCTAAAGCGTAACGTAGTAGGGCTTTGTATTAAAATAAGAATTATTCAAAAATATGTTGTAATTGCTGACATCTTAGGCAACAAAGAAGTGTGTGTTTACGCTTTATTATATTAGTATAGAAGTATAGATTTTATTTTTTACTAGTTGTTTCCATGAAGGTTTCATCTGAATGACATTATAACAGCCTTACTTCTTTACGGTTAAAACTTCGAGTAACCATGGCAACCTTGCTTGAAATTTTATCCCCTTGCAGAGCAATATTTGACGGCTATTACCTACGTCTATTTTTACAGCGCAATTTACGTTTCCTCTAGGTTTTTATTATTAAAATCGTGTTTTATTCGTATTATCAATACTATAAATATAAAATATCAATGTGAATCTTTAGATTATGTGGATTGAATTAAAAAATTGTCTTTTAACTGTACAGTTCGAGTTTTGTAGCGGGATTTATAACTGAAATTACTTTAAAAATAATTAAGTAAGGTTCTTTAATGGGTTCTGTTAGTCTGCTTCAACTGACAAGCAGTAATATGATACATTTTGACTGCACATTTCTTCATCTCTCTCATTCTCTTTGATAATATGAAATAGCAATATGTATGATGTGAATGTTTCGGCAGTGGAAACGGACTGTTTGATTCAATCGAGAACTACCAATGTTATAGTTTTGTGATGTAATTTATAGCTTTTTTCACAATTTAACCAAAGCTGTCATTTTTTACTATGATAATTAGCGTGTGGATGTTAGTTGGATGTATTTTAAGTCGAAAAATAACACTTTAGCTTACATTGCTATTCGTTTTTTGTCTTAAGTACCGTAATCAGACTTCTATGAAGGAAATTCCAGGATTTAATTGAAGTGATGTTTTCGTGAACACAAAACGTATTATGGGAGCAAAAAATAGTGTTTCTTATGATAATTTTATTTTGTATATAGGATTTTCCTAACGGCTTAGATCGTAAATGTTACAAGAAATCTAGATTATTACATTTTTGTATTTTATCCGTCGCTAGCTGTTCCCGTGCTTCTTCATCCGCGTGAAATTATTAAATTTTTATTTTATTATTTTATATTTGTGACATTCTCTATTGCAGATGTCAAATGCACAAATGAGGATGACAATTTTGCTTCCTTGATGTTGGCAGCAACTTATGCTCTCTTTCCCACATTAGGGTTTTTATCCGAAATATTAACGAATACTTTACATGAATCTCATTTTTTTCGGATTATTTAGCCACTAAACAACTCCCTTTCATATAGTCATCTGTAAAAGCGCTTTTTGAGTTGAATCAAAGTTTAAATCGATAAAGAAATAAATTACATTAGTGATTTTTTTAAAGCAAACTTAAACTCAAATGAATGTGTCCTTTGATAAAATAAGTCCCTATATTTAACCAGTCACAAGTAACCGGAGAAGGGTCAATGACTTATGAAGCATTTTAATGGATACTGTTTTGTAATATTTTTATTGTACACCTTTATGTTGCAGCACCCACATTTGGTCAGGAAATGTAGTTACATTAAAATCGATAAGTAAGTGAAACAGGAGTTTTGATAAGCTATACAAAGGAAAGTAATTTCTGGAATTGTTTTTTTTAATACTACTAATAAAAAATCTAGCCTATAATATGCCCGTCTATGTCAGCTACCCTTCAGTGAAAGTCCGGTCGAAATCGGTCTAGCCGTTTCGGAGATTACCCGGAACAAACGCGGCTCGCGAACAGACAGACAGACAACATTTTTTTAATGCGATTTTCGTTATCAGCTTCTAAAATACATCATGTTCCCGAGATCTGGAATTTTTCTTTTGATATTACAAACAGAAACGCCGATTTTATTATATGTATAGATTATGCAGTCGATTATTTGGTTAAAAATATTAATCTATACTTCTATACTAATATAATAAAGCGTAAACACACACTTCTTTGTTGCCTAAGATGTCAGCAATTACAGCATAGTTTTGAATAATTCTTTTATTAATAAAAAGCCCTACACTTACGTCACGCTTTAGGCTATATATTTTCACGCCATTAAACTTAGGGAGTAAATATTTTGGATAAAAACCCTAATGTGGGAAAGAGACCATAAGTTGCTGCCAACATCAAGGAAGTAAGGTTGCCATGGTTTGTCATCATGTCATGTCATTTTGACATTTGCAATTGCTAATTTGACAAATGTAGGTAAACAATGAAATAATTTTTTTATAATTTCAGACGGATGAAGCCGCAAGGGAACAGCTAGTTAATAATAAAATTGATTGAAATAAAAATAAAAATGTTTAATAAAAACAAAAGATAATTTTATCTTAAGTGATAACTATAAGCATGTTCTTCATTTATTTATTTTATCTTTAAAGAATTACAATTGAATAATTTTTAAACATTAAATTAAGGAAAAATGTAAATTGACAATTATAAATAATAACTACGATTAATTTGACTCTAAATAAAAAATAAAATAAAAATTCTCGCCTAGTTAAATATTTGCATAGATAATGGACTAAAATCAATATATCGTTTAGGCCCTCGTTTTCAATTCTTCGTTCTTGGAGTTCAATGAAAATATGAAGTTATGTAGTATTTTTAACACTTTATAAGGCAGAAGGATTCAGAGGAATAAAATAACATACGGTTATGTTTTTGGGTTATTTTAATTCATATAATAAAAATAAACTTAAAAGCAAAACGCAAATTATTTGAGAAGTTGATGGTAAACATATCGCCTCTGCCTTAAAAAGGGTTAATATATGTGGTATTTTGTTTTATTTATTGTGTACTAGATTTCGCCCGCGACTATGTCCACATAGAATTAAAAAAAAAAACAAAAGTAAGTAGCCTATGTGTTCTTCCAGACTGACCTCTACGTTTATGTCAAATTTCATCGAGATCCGTTCAGCCGTTTAGCCTACAAACTCTAACAAACATCCATCTAAACTTTCGTATCATACTAATATTATAAATGCGAAAGTTTAGATGGATGTTTGTTAGAGTTTGTAGCCTAAACAGCTGGACGGATCTCGATGAAATTCGGCATATATGTAGATGATAGTCTGGAAGAACACATAGGCTACTTGCTTTTATTCTTTTTAATTCCAGACGGACAGAGTCACGGGCGAAGGCTAGTTTATAATATTAGAAAGATGTTTGAATTAATGATTGATTGCTGCGTATTGAGAATTCTAAGAAACCTGCATAATTAGACAGAAAAGCAATCAAAATATGTGTACTATAGCAAACTGAACATTTACGATAATACCAAATTTTAGAGTTTTTCTGTTATTTAATTTGCTCATTCAAATAGACGTTATTTCAAAATCGATTAATAAAATAAATAAGGATAACATCTACCATATATTTATCTTTAAATATTATTTGAATTAATTTATAGATATTTGCTTATTTTAATTAGTGCAATTGCGCAGATTTCGACCTTGCTACCGTTGGCTTCCCCTGCCCAAATTATACGAAAACAAGCTGTTGTCCTTCTCATAATTATTGCAAATAATAAAGACAGAAATGTTTATTCTTACAATTGTCTCGCCAGTGGAACTCTGCGGTTAGGTTAGCTGAATTATTTAAAGCTAGATATTTATAGCGGCCTTTTAAGTCACGTGGAGTTCAAAACAATAAGACACTGCTTAATGGATGACAATTTTAATGTGGCCTTATTCAAATAGGAACTATGTACCTACTCGGGTTATAGCTAATTTGCTTTTTTCCCGACTAATAGAAGGGCATATATAGGAGTGGATTCAGATATGACGGCTGATAGAAATGTATGGAGGAGTAGCACATACTGTGCCGACCCTCTGTAAGGGATAAGGGCAAGTTGATGAATAGAAGGGCATATATTCCGAAGAAACTACATATGTATGTGACTGTAATCTAAGTACTTCATCCATAGAGGTTGCCTAAGCTAGGTTTAGGGGGCGACGCCTGACTTCATCGATTTTGTAGAGATATCATGCAATTTGAATTCTTATCATGAAGAGTCATAGGCTTTTTTAGTTATAGGGTTACTTATTAGGTTTTTATATTAACGATTAGCTCGTTATTTAACAGATGTAGTTACCGGTAAAGTATCTAGAAAGTACCTAGCTAGTACCTATTGAGGTATTGATTGACCTTCTTGGTGTATTTTTAAATTAAAGACACGTGGAAACTCAAATGATAAAGGTCATCTAATAAATATTTCTGTTTGTTATTTTCTTCTTATTATTTATTAATGCACGCATTATCCCATTTCAAAACAATGTCTATCAAATTTTGCCTCCAGAGTTTCTTTCCAGTAACTTTGCTGCCAATCTTTTCAAAGGAGTTGACAAACTTTTTTCGTCATATTTCCATTTCGCCTAGATTTGTATAAATAATTATAAATTAAATGAAACAAATAAAACAACTGGTAACTTTTTATTTTACTAAAATATAACTAATATGTACATATTTAGTATTCAATTTTTACTTGATCGATACCTTATTTTTATAGGACTGAAAACTAGAACAAACTATTTTATTTTTGTATGTAATTTTTGTTTTCGTATTTGCCAATCATTTTTTTAAATTTATTATATTTTTTACTCTGTATAATTTGTATTTTTATGAAAAAATCTTTTTATCTAAATGATTGTTTCGTGAGCACATAAGATGGGATTTTATTTATCAAAGTAAATCTTAACAGAACAAAGGCTTAAAAGAGACAAGATTTATGATAAAATTTATGGCACATAATACAAAAAGAAAAGATAAAAATTTAAAATAAATGTCAGGTTTTTTTGTCAGAGTAGTATATAGTTTTTTATATTTAGATGTCAGAATATACTTAAAGGTCTATTTGTTATTAATTTTATGTTGAATTGGTAAGATATAACATGTCTCAAATATCAGTGAAAAAGAAAGAAGGTACGAATATGAAATTAGGTTTTTTAGTCTATAAATAGTGACTAAAAAAAACTTGCAAAAAACCTCATCCATACCTTTGAAAATAGCACCGTTAGCAACTAACTTGTAGAATTGTAACATTACTTATGGTAAAGTATATTTACAAATTAAGAGTATTAGATAAATTAGCTATTTGGAATCACTTTCAGTTTTTCACACTTTGGTAATTCACACTTTCGTCACCGATTATGTGTCAACCAATCTTGTTTAATCATATCAGCTCCTTTCTCACCAATCATAATCACTGCGGCGTTTGTATTACCACTAACTATAGTTGGCATAACACTAGCATCTATAACTCTAAGTCCACTTATACCATATACTCGTAATCTTGGATCCACTACAGCTTTCTTATCCCAAGAAGGTCCCATTTTGGTTGTACCAGATTGATGGTATATCGTCATTGATATAGTCCTCACTTGACACTCAATGTATTCATCAGACATGAATTGAAATTGCTTACAATTAGGTAACGGTTTCATGTAAAGTCTAGAACCGAATTGCTTAAAGGGTGATGCATTTGCTACTCTCAAAGCTATTTTTATTCCTTCCACTAAACGATTTACGTCTAATCTATCCTCATGATATCTGGGATTCATAATCGGATAGTCAAAAGGATTGGAACTCTTTAACTTCACGTAGCCCCTTGTATTTGGCCTCAATAAAAGTGGCATTATCGTCCATGCATCTTTATTAGCAATCGGTTTATATACGTTGTCGTATAACTCATCAGTGAGACCTAAAATTTTTCTCACAATTTGCCCGTTATCTGACGAGAAAGATGCTGGCGCCATGTGAAACTGTATATCCGGCCAAAGACCAGAGCTGTTAGCGTATTTCGTGTTCACAAACGCAATGCCCTCTAAACCTCCCAAAGTAGTCATTGGTCCTCTTTCATTAATTACATAGTTCATCGTAACTGGGAATGCTTGGAAACGATTCTGCACAATTGCAACTGGTTTATCGACTAGAAATGTTAACCCTCCCACACCAACGTGATCTTGTAAATTTTCACCTACAGCTAAATCTTTCAAAACTTTAATTCCAACTTCTCTAAGATGGTCTTTAGGACCTATTCCAGACAACATGAGTAATTGTGGACTATTTATTGCTCCAGCGGATAATATTACTTCTTTTTTTGCGAAAACCACTCTCTTTTTGCCGTGTTTCACATATTCAACACCGTAGGCTTTCATAGTAATTGGATTGATTAAGACTTTGGTAACTTGAGAGTTGAGTGAGACATCTAAATTTCGTCTCGTTCGAACTGGCCTTAAAAATGCTTTTGCTGTACTGCACCTGGAACCACGTCTGATAGTTCCTTGTGCGATCATGAAACCAGTTTGCACGGCTCCGTTGATGTCTCTGTTCTCATAACCTATTTCGACTCCCGCCTCAACGAAAGCAGCAACTAAAGGCGTTCTCCATGGCGCTTCTTGTACTGTAAGGTAACCACCTCTTCCATGATATTGGCTCTTAGATAAATAAGGATTTCTATTATCTTCGGACTTTATGAAATATTTCAGTACATCTCGATAGCTCCATCCGGGATTGCCGAATGACTCCCACTGGTCGAAGTCGAAACGGTTCCCGCGCACGTAGATCATGTAGTTCAGGACACTGGAACCGCCAAGCACCTGGAAAGTAAATGGAGTACTATTTTAGTACACACACTATTACACTACACATTTAAATGGCTTCATTTTACATGGGTTTGTGAATATTTAGGGGTTTCAAAGTTAAATGGAAAAATAAAAATCTACGAAACTAGAACGCCAAATTTTATTGTAATTATGATTTCAAGACTCGTCAGGAATTAATAAATATTTGAAATACCTTAATTCACTTAAATTGTAGTCTATTTAGTATAAATATTAAGAATCAGGAATAATTACTAGTGCAATTTTAAGGTACCTTTCCTCGTGGCCAACTGCACCTATGATTCTTGAAGCCGAGGCAGGCGTACGGCGTAGGCTCCGTCTTGTACTGCCAGTCGAGTTTGGTCAGCTGTAAGTAGCCTGCTAGCGAGGGCACGTCGGTTATTTCGTTCTCGTCTGGTCCTGGAAAATCAAATTATTATGGTTAATATTACTTAGACGAGAAAAGATTAGGTGTCTGCTTCTTAAATTAGATTTTAATTTCTGACCAGATGTCAGTTACATTTTAAAAATCTAAATTCATTAAATGGTAGTTTTTTTACTCATATTTGACATCCCTTAGATAAATGGAACGTAATAAAATTTTACATTGTCTAAAGTATTAAAAATATCGTTTCTGTACTTCTATAAACTTAATTACTATTTTTTGTTTGCATTGACTCAAAAGAACACTCACCAGTCTCTAACAATAAGACGTTCCAATCTTTCACTTCAGTAAGTCTGTTCGCGACAACAGCTCCAGCCGATCCTCCGCCGATCACGATGAAATCGTATTCTTTCCTTGGCTCCTTATCCAGTACTTTAGCTTCTGGGTCATATGAACTGTAATTGTGATACGTTAGTGCTCCAAGCAGCAATGGTATCACCCACAGTCCAGTAACGCTGATCGTCTTCAGCGCTGTAGAAGCTAGTAACACATGTAAACCCATCTTTATTTAGATTGCCGTTCAGTTCTTAGACTTGTCCTCTTCAGTTCTTTTGTTTGCTTGTTTGATGATAAAATGAATAGCTTTGGTTTGTTTTAGACTGGATTCATTTGTTATTGAATCTTTTGCTGTTTTCTGTCCGGTGGTTTGATTCTGCGCATCGCTTTGTTATCGCTTGCTTGGCGACGAGACTGCATGTTAGTCTGCATCGCAATTGTGAGAGATTGTTGAGCTTGTCTGTAGCGTCTGGAAATATGAGAAGAATACAGTTAATTGTTGTATTTATAGCTATCGAAAGTTTTTGAATTCGGAATAAGATTCTACTAGGTTGTTTATAAAGGTTTGTTGGTTTGACTATTAAATGGTATTAATCCTTTGTTGCGTCATAACTGTCTACATTGACTACATCCAGGAACTGTTATTGTTATTTACATAAATTATTATATTATTACTTTTTTTTTTTTATACGATAAGGTGGCAAACGAGCAAGCGGCCACCTAAATCCGCCGAAATGGCGAAGCGACCACTGCCCATAGACATCCGCAATTGCAGATGCGTTGCCTACCCTAAATCGACGGAGGAGGAGACGCACATACTCGTAAAGAGGATATTTCTCCTTCCTATGCGTCTCCTCCACCGTCAAATCCACATTCCCATCCAAACCTTTCCTTATAAGAAAAGGGCGGAACGGGAAAGGGACTAAAGTTGGGCCTCCGGCACCACACTCATCAGACGAAACGCGGAATTGCTCCCACTTCACGCCTGTCTTCTGTGTGGTCGTGGTATTGCACCGGGCGAGCAGACCCATTCGTGCTAAGATGTTAAAGCGGGCTCTACCACTGTTAAAATATATTATGTTTCAATTATAGTTATAATATCTATTAAAATCATTATCTAGCCTTTAAAAAAAGTTAAAATTGTAACTTTAATATATTATTTCTTTATTATTATTATTAATTAATTAATATTTAGGTTAAGTCACCCTACCTACATATGTGTTAGTACTTATGTGTGAAGGGGCTAGGTGAAAACCAGCGCAGTAACGGGCCGCGCCGTCCCTGCAATAGCTGAGCTAGCCACCTTTTGCCACATTTCTCTCTTTTTTTTATACTAGCTCTAAGGATTTTGTGTATTAAATGTCTTATGTAGTTTTTTATTTGGTGGCAATAAAAATTCTATTTATTTATTTTTATTCATATATCTTACATCTGGGCTAATTAACATGTACAATCTGTTTAGTGTTTTTATACATTTAGTTTTCCATATTACAATCCATTTTCTGTTTCAGGTAATGTTTTCTAAATGAAGTCTAAGTAAAAGGAATTTCGGAAGCAAAAGTAGGTTAGTTAATTTTTTTATTGAATAAGTTAGTGGTGTTTTAGATAACTACCGCATTTCTGTGAAACAATCACTGTTCTTAAATTGTTATTATAACAATAAAATACGAAGTGAAAGAGAGAATAAACCGTACGGTTTATCTGTGTGTAAGAGAGAGGTAACATTTCCTACCAGTGCGGAAGATGTGATCTAATTCCTAGGCATTATAAGTTACAAACCAGCGTGAAAGTGAACGTAGACCGCTATCAGTGACAATAATATATTGTTTAAAAATTGTCATCTAGTTAGCTAATCAGGAAGTGTCCTTTGCGTTGAAACTCCGATTCGATTTATTTAGCTTTCAGTTATGTAATAGGAACTAAGAGATAATAAATGTTTTAAAAATTATAATACAAGCAACGGATATGGTAATTCGTTTATATTAAAAAGTTTCGGATACATTTAATATGAAACGGATTTTAATAGTTCTTTTAAGATTTTTCAATTTAAACTAGGATTGACATGTTCAGTGGGGCGTCGCGGTGGCAAGCGAAAGCGATCCCGTGGCGCCCCACACTATGGCCAAGAGGGAACGGAGGGGTTTAGTGGGTATGCCCCCCATTAGGGGGGGAGAGCCCCACATAACTCTCGTGCCTACCCCGAGGCGCGGAGTATGCATAAGGTATCGCATTCCCCTTCGGCAAAAAAAAAAGGATTGACATGTTTTAATAATTTATTTCGGTTGAGATTTTTTCGTCGATGTCGTTTTATATTTCAATTTAAATCTTACTTTACTTACCTAAGTCTTACTTAGGCCGCTACTTAATTTGCTACATAATTAAATGATTTCTTTACAAGTGATAATGTCTTTATGTCAAAATATGTAAAATATAACAAATGTAAATAATAATCAATAAACTACCAAAGCTACCAACAATAGTAAAAAATGGTAGAAATACAACTGTGTGACGCCTGTGGGAACACGACGCTTCCGGACGACACTCACTCAGCGACCGACAACCAGAAACAAGCAAAAGTGCGGACGGCCGTCCGCCGTTAAATCCAAAAGTTTTCTAGTATGTATTTGTCCCCCTTTTACCAAATTAATTCTAAATCAACATTATCAACAACACTTTAATAAACTATTATTTAGTGCATGTTAATGTTTTAAAATTCTTATGTTTGTTACTTATTTTTAACATAAATTATAGATAAGAACAATGCTTGCTATTCTTTCGTAGTTATTGGGGCGTGATCTTTGTTTGTGGCATTGTGGCATTTCGTGCGTGGCCGTATGATGTTTACTTGAGTCACATGTTAATATTATGTCATCAAGTTTCCTAGAAGTAACTTAAAAAAATGAGTGTTGTTGGTGTTTAGTGATTGAAATGAGGTCTTCGATTTTTCGTCTCTCTGCATACTACACTTAAAGTAATATCATAGCTTCTTACTTTGCATTTCTATGAATGTTTAATTAAATTAATTTTAAATGTGACTTTTACTTCCGTATTTCGATGATGAAATCAAATAGCATCTAAATATTAGGTTACCTGCATTTAGTGCTAGTAGCACACAACAGTTAAAGCGAACCGGAACGGAAGCATAGTGCAACAGCCGACATAATGGAATGTAGAATTTGCTACGTATTTTTAAACGGTCGAAACAACAATCCAGTACCAATATCGCATCGCTTTGGCGTCGCTTTTGCCGCTGTGTGCTAAATCCTAAATTCAAATGTCATGTTTCAATATCGCTTTGTAATTATAGAATAAGTACGCGTTCCCATTATCTTGAATGTATTGATAAACAAATCTTATGCAAGAGAAAACCAGTTTGTCGGTAAAAATCCGCCGTCTTCGGGTGAAGGTCGTCTATCGAACTTTCGATTGTAGACATCTGTGTTGCGATAAAACGGGTCGGCAGAAGTTAATTCATCGTAATTATTTTAAGAATGTTTACACAATGTACTTTATGCCATAAGCGAATGTAATTAAAGTTGACACTCATTCAATAAATTAGATGCAAGTTGCAAGACATGATTAAAATGAAGTGACTGCCGCAAAAACAAATGATGATTTGGATGAAAGACAATTATTTGTCGGACTACAGAAAATATCTATATATATAAAAGAAAGTCGTGTTAGTTACACTATTTATAACTCAAGAACGGCTTTACCGATATGGCTGAAAATTAGTGAGGAGGTAGCTTAGAGCCAGGAGACGGATATAGGATACTATTTATTTCGTTTGACAGCGATGGATGGATGGATGTTTCTTAGTGTTTGTAGGCTAAACGGGTAAACGGATTTCGATGAAATTTGGTATAGACGTGGAGGATAGTCTGGAAGAACACATAGGCTATTCACTATTGTTTTTTTAATTCCACGCGGACAGAGTTGCGGGCGAAAGCTAGTAAATCGATATTATAAAGTGAATGGTTTATACATTTACAATATAATTTGTGGTTGATTTCTTTCGAGCAAGGTTTTTGATCCGTGTGTAACCTGACCTTGTCAGTTTCGCCAGTCTTTTTTCGGTATAATATCAAAGACTCTAAAATCATGAACATGAACGAACCTACTTGTCAAAGACTAGCAGAAAAACAGATATGCTGTGTACAATTCAGATCTAAGATATTTAATATCAAGCTAGTGTTGACGTACGTTGGATGTTGAAGCGACAAGAAAGATGTAAGGTCCTGTCGTTTTGAAACCCATCCCTCTGGACTACGGGGATTCTATCTATGTAATTCTGGGATGTGTTATATTCGCGTAAAAGGTGTAAAACCAATCGTAAAAACTAACATTCCGTAAGAAACTTCGCGAAGACGTATCGTAACCCGGCACAGTTGTAAAGCGGGTGAAGGCCGTCGAAAACACTTTCTCTGTTACATAAGCTCGCCGCGCAATATCTGTAGGCCCGGCCCGGTGTGCCTCGACCTTTATTGATAGGCCGGTCGCTTGTTAATTGGAGATATTAACATTTCATTAAAATAAACGGCCATGACCCGTACTGACCTAGATGGGACTTCGTTCATTTTGAGTCCTTATTTATGAGTGGACTATTTATGGACACTATCAAATAAATTTTAATAGATACTAGTATGATACCATATTATGCGGAGAGATAATGCTGACGTAAATAAGTATTAAGATTGAATATGGATACCAAGTTAGAGGAAGTCTGAAGAAAGAATGAAAGGATTGTGTGAAAGAGAATATGCTTAAGGGAATTAAGTTCTGATGGCTGATAGAGATGTATGGAAGAGCACATACTGTGCCGACCCACCGTAGGGCTAAGGGCTGGTTGTTGATATTTATTCCATACAGAAATGTCTGCTACTTTAACCCCCCTTTTTGTACATCGTACAAATACTTGGTTTTATTACTTTGATCATTTTTGTCCCTTGGGGCAGAAGTTAGCCAATCTTATTTGCTACTAATATTATAAATGCGAAAGCTTAGATGGATCGATGGATGTTTGTTAGAGTTTGCAGGCTAAACGGATGAATGGATGTCGACGAAATTTGGCATAGATGTAGGACATAGTCTGAAAGAGCACATAGGCTACGTACTTTTGATTTTTTTTATTCCACGCGGACGGAGTCGCGGGCGAAAGCTAGTACAATATAAATAAATACACGTGTGTTGATCCAGAGCAATTTTAGACTCGGTAGCGATGTATGTCGTATTCATTTGTTTCAATTTTTCCTTCATGCTTCTAAAAATGTTCAAAATTCTAGGGTTTTCGACAAAGTTACTAGGACGTTAAAGGCCTTTGTCGATTCGGGAAAAGTGCAGTTGTGGTCACCATGGAAACCGCGTCCTTGTTGTGGCTATTATATAGACATGTTAGGTACATGTTAATGATATAACATGAACATTACGTGTTAGCGATAACCGGCGATGCAATATGCCGCATATTACGTGCATATTATAGCACGTTTCCATTTTACGTGGCATTAAGTACATGATAGCTAACTTCTACGGTTTTGTAACTACTACGCGTGCACAATAACATTATACTCTAGTGGAGGCAAGTTTACTCGATTCGCAAATCGATGCATTGATGTAATTAATTGTTTACCTTGTGTCTGGATTATCAATTTGTGTTAAAATTTTGTTGTTCAGTACATTTTTTAATAATTTATGCTATGCGTTAAGCTCAACTGCGTCAAATAACCTTGTAACAGCATGCACTTGGAGGAAAGTTGATGTCTTTGATTTCTGTTTTCATTATCTATGATCATATTTCGTAGTGTTACATAAATATGTGTAAAAATATATATATACCGTTTATATTTTATAGTAATGTCTGTATAGTATAGTATTATAAATGTGAAAGTCTAGATGGATGTCTGTTAGAGTTTGTAGCCTAAACTGCTGAACGGATTTTGATGAAATTTGGTACAGATGTAGAGGATAGTCTGGAGGAATACATAGGCTACTCACTTTTTTTTTAATTCCACGCGGACGGAGTCGCGAAAGCTAGTTTTAAATAAAATCGTTTTTCGTTAGTCCTTGACTTTAAATTATTCAATGTGCCTATTTATCAAATATGCGCGTTTTTATTGACCAATACAAAATTGGGTTTCAATTGACACCTTTTAGTGGTATTGTTTATGCTAATAGTACTAATAATGTAGGAATATTAAGGTTTTGTAACCAACAGGTTTTGTTTTGTCACGCTCCGGTTTCTTCATTTTAAAACATTAGTTCATGGTCATCAATTATTTTTTACAGTTCACTGCATACGCTCAGTTTTACGCTGAGCGTGTTTAGGCAAAATTTTAAGTGTCAACCAAACAATTCGACTCTTCAGTTAAAACTGATATTTTACTAGACTTTTTGATAGTACTTTTTTTAATTGTAATACTTCCAGATAGCTATCAGAATGTTTAGAATAGAATCTAATTTCGTGACAGTTTAAACCGGCCGGTAAACGGTCTAATTGGCTAAGTTTGTTAAAAAATTACAAACATTTGGAATTATTGAAAAATTTATCGTTAATAAAAATGTTGCCAATGGTCAAGGTTTTCCACATTTTATAACAAAAACTAATATAGATTTCGGTCAGTTTTAGTATGTTCCGGTCTGACGCCAATTTTATTGCAACTTGAACGATGAGATTACCGATGTTTGCATTTCACGTAACCATGGCAACCGGTTATATAACTATTGCAACATTGTCTAGCTAGGTTACTCAGACTTAACACTAACCTAATTAATAGACATTAGATAAAATGTAATGACCAATTCGTATTTTAAAACTATTAGACTCATTAGAGCGTGCGCACACCTTTGACTAAACTATCGCAAAACTGTTTAGTTTCGCAATGATTCCTATGAGGAGAGCAGAGGTGCGCGCATACTCGATGGTAAGTTGTGCATAAGCAGTTGACTGGGCAGCGAAACAATCGACAATCGCACTACAGTTGTGCGATTGTTTAGTTTCAGATGTGCCCACTCTCTTAATATTGTTGCACAATACTCATGTATTTTTTATATAATTCTTTAGGTCTGTTATTTTTGTGATTTTCATGAAATTAATAAATTACATTTATAACACCTTACATTAAAATGTTATAAGAGATATATTCCTATTCTATTATTTCAATAAGTCTAAAGTCATTCAATAGCAATGAGAAATGACCTATATTAACTTTCGACCGCGACACCCTCCGCGTGGAATTAAAAAATCAAAAGAGCCTATGTATTCTTACAGACTATCTTCTACATCTGTACCAAATTTCATCGAAATCCGTTCAGCCGTTTAGGCTACAAACTCTAACAAACATCCATCCATGCATCTAAACTTTCGCATTTATAATATTAGAAGTATGATATAAACAATTTTGTAAAGCTTCAAAATAAATGCGAAAGTTTAGATGTTTGTAAGTTTATAGGTTAAACTCAATGATCACTCGATGAAATGTGGCATAGATGTAGAGGATAGTCTAGAATATAGGCGGACGCAATCTCGGGTGAAACTAGTAGACAATAAATGGTATTATCAGCCAGTGAAATGTGTACATTTGCTCATTTTAATAAAATCCTAACTAATAACTATGTAGTCAAAGTATTACGCGCCAGGGCTTACGTAGTCGCATTTTAGATTGGATTCACTTTCAATCTTTGTGTCGGTACCGTCTTCACGGTTTTCTTCCGATCATTGATTTGATACGTTACACTTGTTTATTTTGGTACCGTTACTAAGGCGTAGAACATAGCGATCTTTGTTATTTAAATTGTTAACATCAATAGGAGCACATACTATGCCGATGCTCTGTTGTTGAAAGTTGATGGAATTGATCAACACCTTTTTTATGTCGGAGTGACGAGCGGTTTGTAGAATTCAATTCCGAAGGTATATTTACACGGTAACAATGTTCCATTGTGGGCGTGCGTATGTCGGAGATAATGAAATAATAATCGCGTAACATTAGAAACACTATCCTTAGTTGACCACCACCTTAATTGATAACAACACACTCTAATCGAATTGCAAACATTTACAGAGATTAATCAATTGATTTTATAATAACAAAGCGCATTATTCCACCATCGGTTCCGGAGGCCCAACTTTAGTCCCTTTCCCGTTCCACCCTTTTCTTATAAGGAGAGGGTTGAATGGGAAAGTGGATTTGACGTTGGAGGAGACGCATAGGAAGGGGAAATATCCCCTTGATGTGCGTCTCCTCCTCCGTCGATTTAAGGTAGGCAACGCATCTACAATTGCGGATGTCTATGGACAGCGGTCGCTTCGCCATTTCGGCGGATTTAGGTGGCTGCTTGCTCGTTTGCCACCTTATTCCATAAAAAAAAAAAAACCATTAAATGACAATTGTCATCTGTCATTCGATCGCCCCTTGACATCTATATGCACGATGCACATTCAGCCAGTACTCAAAATTATTAGTTGCCAGTAACTTTAATCGTTCAAAGAGTATCAATCACTTCACCCCGTTATGTCAAAATACTAGTAGATTTTTGTTAATTTCCTATAATAATATTTCCTTTAACTATTCCAACTAAGCTCTAGGCTTGTGCTAGAGTATGGTTCATGAAAATAGTCGAATGGCGGAACTAGAAGCCTCGATCGCAAGATCGGTAGTCCGTACCTTAAACCATTAGGATATTGGCGCTTCAATCTGTTCTGAATATTTAAAATTTTAATTAACCTGCCTCCTAAGTTCTTTTGATACTGAAAATTTTATTGTCTGTTCGGAGCTTGTTCGAGCTGCCCTAAAGATTGAATAGTACTATACTGCAAATAAAAGACATAGTCAAACGGTGGCCCAACCTTTAATGTGTTACGTCAACAATGAAAAAGGTCTGTTGAACGCACTCTTTATTGCCAATGCAATGTTAGGCAACTCTCAAAGTAAATCGCTCACTGTGTACTCTTTCTTATATCTTCCGCAAGCTTTTGTTGAAAGATAGGAGTGATCTATCGCAATCTACATCTATATCTATACTAATATTATAAAGAAGAAAGATTTGTATTTTTGTATATATTGTAATAACTCAAAAACTACTGGGCTGATTTTAAAAATTCTTTCACCGTTAGAAAGGTAATTTATCTGTGAGTAACATAGGCTATATTTTTTTAATTCACGCGGGCGAAGTCCCGCGTAACAGCTAGTATTTTATATGCTTCATTCTTTGTTAATAATGATTATTGTTCTTTTATTTGTTTCATCATTAGCTCACTATACGTTGCATTGAGGGGTCCGGAGCTTGCTTGTTGCGGAGCTTGCTTGTATTAATGAAGACCGAAGGGGTAATTTTTCTCGGTTAAATTGGAAATATGGAGTTGTTCTATAGATTTTCGGAAATATTAACATCTAATAATGTGAAAAGCGTTAAATATCACTAAATGGAATATGAATAGATATTAAAAAAAATCCGTTTAGGCCAGTCAAAGAATATAATAAGAGAAAATTTCGTCATTGTCACAAAATAACGTTTTTTTTAACGTGTTTTTTTAATTGACATGATTCGTTACACAGCTTTGTATATTATCAGTTACAGCTCAACAATAGAGCAGTGTTATTGTAAAACATTCGCAACGACGCAACTAACTAACTGCTTTTCAACATGCAAATGAAATAATACTTAACACGTTTTATGTTACTACGTAACGCGTTTATTTTTACACTTTTTGTATGTTTTGTACATGTAGATTTGGACATCATTACGAGTAAATTTGGTTTTCAGGTTGTTTATAAATCTGTCTACATCGATGAATCACTTTTATTTACATTGCTTAGTTAAATTAGATTTTGTTTTTAATTAAAAAAAATGTCAGTAAACGATAATTTTTATTGTCAAAAGCGTTTGATGCTTTTGGTTTAATTTAAATAATTAACCTGATTTTTTGACCGACTTCTCAAAAGGAGGAGGTAGATTAATTACTTAAATGTTACTATACTTTTAATTGTCAATTGTAATGGTAAAAATGTAGAAAGCCCTATGTAGAAATATCACTGCCTGTCGGCTGACACCGACATCAAAGTAATAATAATTGTACAATATAGGACATAATAGCTACAATAAATGAGGTTAAGCAATTCAAGGAATTATTTTGTCACTTTTTAGTGTATTGTTTTTTTGAGAATATTCTGTTTTTAGCGTATTTTTTTATAAATAACTAGCTGTACCCTTGCGGCTTCATCCGCGTGAAATTATAAAAATTTTATTTTATTGTTTACATTTGTCAAATTATCAATTGCAAATGCCAAAATGACATGACATGATGACAAACCATGGCAATATTGCTTCCTTGATGTTGGCAGCAACTTATGGTCTCTTTCCCACATTAGGGTTTTTATCCAAAATATTTACCCCCCTAAGTTTAATGGCGTGAAAATATATAGCTTAAAGCATGAAGTAAGTGTAGCGCTTTTTATTAAAAAAAAAGAATTATTCAAAAATATGCTGTAGTTGCTGACATATTAGGCAACAAAGAAGTGTGTGTTTACGCTTTATTATATTAGTATAGATACATTAAAAGCGATAGTAACACCAAAATAATCGATTATTATTCTAAAATGTGCAAATGAGAAATTAAATAAATTAGTTTTTTCCTTCCGCGTTAATGTTTATATTTATTGCGAATGTTAATTTATGTTTCATAATTATAATTTACTAACTTTCGCCCGCGACTCCGTCCGCGTGGGATTAAAAAAAAACAAAAGTGAGTAGCCTATGTGTTCTTCCAGACTATCCACTACATCAATACAAAATTTCATCGAAATCGGTTTAGGCTACAAACTCTAACAAACATCCATCCATCCATCTAAACTTTCGCATTTATAATATTAGTAAGAATTAGTAAGATTGTGAATTATCTAAATTACTTGCTTACGAACCGTGAATATAATTTATCACCGCCTAATGTATGTAAGTTTTAACATACGAGTGACACAGAAACATTTACGATTGTAATACATTAAATTAAAAAAAATGTTTGCTTTTGATAATGTCATTTAAAAAGGTAAAATTAATCACATTTACGTAAAATAATTAACGCAATTTAAAAAAATTATAACTATAATATAAATATCCATAGTTGTAATCTATGTTTACAATTTTAAACGCCAATACCCTAATGGTTAGGGGTACGGACTACTGATCTTGCGGTCGAGAGTTCGAATCCCGCCATTCAATTAAAACCATATCCTAGCACAAGCCACAGCTTAGTTAGGTGGTTAAAGGAAATATTAGTAAATTAACAAAAATCTACTAATATCTATACCTACATATAATAAAATTGGAGTGTCTGTTTGTAAAATCAAAAGAAAAATTCCAGATTTCGAGAATATGATGTATTAGCGTTCCTGATATCAAAAATTGCATTTAAAATTTTTTTGTCTGTCCGTCTGTCCGCAAGCCGCGTTTGTTCCGGGTAATCTCTGAAACGGCTGGACCGATTTCGACCGGAATTTCACTGAAGGGTAGTTGATATAGACAGGCTATAGGCTACTTTTTTATCTTAATATTGCGTGGAAGAAGTCGCGGGCAATAGTTACTTTAAAAATAAAATTATTACTTTGTCTATCTAGTATTTCGACAACGGTTTTCATCGTAATAAAAGTCTTCAAATTCAGTCATGGCCATTGTATAATATATTTCGTTGAGAAATGTACAACCTAATCTCGATGTAGTAACGCGAGAACGAGATTTTATAAAATTCGTCATTTTGTAATACACAAATTAGCCCGCTGGCGTGTTAACCAACACGTTAGTTGACGTGTTTACTGTTTACCAACACGTGATACGTCAGTTTGATGCGTGTTGCAGTTATTTAAGAACTAGCTGTTCCAGTGCGGCTTCATCCGCAATTACAAAAACTTTTTTTTATTATATACATTTGTGACATTCTCAATTGCAAATGTCAAAATTTAAATAAACAAATGACAACGGTGGCAATTTTGCTTCCTTGTTGTTGGCAACTCGTAGCTTATGGTCTCTTTCCCACATTGTGGTTTTTAATCAATTATTTACCCCCTAAGTTTAATAGCGTGAAAATGTATAGACTAAAGCGTGACGTAAGCGTAGGGCTTTTTATTAAATAAGCAATTATTCAAAAATATGCTGTAATTGCTGAGATCTTACGCCACGAAGAAGTGTGTGTTTACGCTTTATTATATTAGTATAGATTCGACAGCGGGATATCTTGTCTCAGTTTTATTTATAAGAATGAAAGAGAGGAATGTAATACACATTTTAATGAATTCTAATTTAAAATGATGTAAGGCTGCATATCTGCATACTTGAGGACAGACGCTAGTCATTCATTTATTTTTATTTTGTTATCATCATCATCAACTTGCCCTTATCCCTTACGGAGGGTCGACACAGTATGTGCTGCTCTTCCATAAATTTCTATCAGCTGTCATATCTGAATCCACACCCTTAAGCATATACTCTTTCAGACAATCCATCCATACTTTCTTCGGTCTTCCTCTTCCTTTGTAGCCAATCACATACATTCTTAATAATTTCTGGTTAATGTCCACATAGTCTCGTCGCATAACATGTCCATACCACGCTAGCCTTTTGTTATGAACAAATTAAAATATTTAATTGAACACATTGTACTATTACTATTAGCGATCTGATTTAACTTTTTCTAAACACTTTGTTTTGTTATTTATTGGTAAAGACCGGATGTTACTGACACGGTTCAATTGAGGTCCTTGTCATTTAAACTCATTAGAATAGATTTAAATGTTTTATGTTATGTAAACTTTAATACTTAGGTGAATGGGATCAATATTGCATAATCGGATGAGTTGCATTTAGTAACAACTAGCTTTCGCCGGCGACTCCGTCCGCGTGGAGTTAAAAAAAACAAAAGTGAGTAGCCTATGTGTTCTTCCAGACTACCCTCCATCTATACCGAATTTCATCGAAATCCGTTTACCCGTTTAGATTACAGACTCTAACAAACATCCATCCATAGCTGTCGAATGGAATAAATAGTATCCTATGTCCGTCTCCTGGCTCTAAGCTACCTCCTCACCAATTTTAAGTCATATCGGTAAAGCCGTTTTTGAGTTATATATAGTGTAACTAACACGACTTTCTTTTATATATATAGATGAATAACGAGATAAACATATTGAAAGATGAAAGTGACTTTGAGAACGAAATAACTGAAATAAATCTATACTTCTATACTAATATAATAAAGCGTAAACACACACTTCTTTGTTGCCTAAGATGTCAGCAATCACAGCATATTTTTTATTAATTCTTTCTTTAATAAAAAGCCCTACATTGACGACACACTTTAGGCTACATTTTTTACGTTATTAAACTTAGGGGCTAAATAAATTGGATAAAACCTTCATGTGGGAAAGGGACCATAAACTACAAGCTGCCAACATTAAAGAAGCAAGGTTGCCACGGTAACGGTAATTGTTATCCAATGTCAAAGGCCTTCTTTGTTATTTGTGCAATTGAATTTTGACATTTGCAGAAACACTTTAAACAATAAAATAAAGTCTTTAGATTTCAAGCGGATAAAGCCACACGGGAACAGCTCGACTATACTTATCTATACTTTATACTTACCTAATATTATAAAGAGGAAAGATTTGTATTTTTGTAAGTATTAAAATAACTCAAAAACTACTGGGCTGATTTTAAAAATACTTTCACCGTTAGAAAGGTAATTTATCCGTGAGTAACATATTTATTAATTTCACACGGGAGAAGTCGCGGGCATCAGGTAGTATATCATAAACAGGAAAGATTTGTATTTTTTTTTATGTAATAAACAATACAATGATATTGTTTCATTAATTGTATCTGAATTGCTTTGATCAAATATCAATAGGACATTAGTTGCTATGTAATTAGTAATTTCGTTACATTATATAAGGCTAGCGGCACTAATAACCACCGGCTACAGGCCTCATTATAGAGACCTTGACATGCGATATTTATCACGTTTTTTTATGCAAGCACGGCGCCTAATTTTAAGTGCTGTTGCCGATGAACTGAACTATCATGTTTATTAGAATAATTGCTTGTTTTATATCATATCACTAAGTGTTAAAGTTGTGAGATAGATGCCAGCAGAAAAAAGTGCATGGATGGCCTTATCCATTCATCCCCTAGATAAGCTGGCTTTTGCCACATTACGTTTTTCTGGACTGACAAATATAAGTGCGTTTTTTTTTTATTCTATTCTATTGAATTCCTATTCCTTGTTTTTCATGTTATGTGTAAACTCTATACTCTATGGTAGTTTCAAATTATTTTGGACCTTTTTGACACATAAAAACTCTTTTAAAAGAATAATTAATTTAATGTTTCGGAGATTCGCTACCTACTTACCATCAATGTCTATTGTTAACAAACAATAGAGTTTATTGCCTATTTGCATTTTTAAATAGCATATTTGCGTTTAAAGTTATTACGTATCTATCGAGACAAGGAAACTTACTTTCATGGCTGTCGTTCACTTACACAACGCACTGCACCAAAACACTTTGTACGAGTTCTGTTTTTATTATTGTATTACTATTCATTCAATTTTAATGTGTTTATAATCACTGACACAACACTTTCAAAACTGTCGATATGTTTGAAGTTCGTCTATGGTTTTGAATCGATTTTCGTCTCTCAACTTTTCACATTAATGTTGATGACTAATCGATTTTACTTTACTATTTCACTGTCAATAAAAATAGCTGTCAATTTAGAGACTTTTTTATCATAATGAAAATACTAAAATTAAATAAGATAAATAATCTAACTTAATCTAGGGATGTCCTAAATATGTGCTGTTATAATTTAATTTATTTTAATTTATCAATAAATTTATTATAAAATTTTCAAGGTAAATGACTACATAAAGATACTTGTTAATTATGAGGATAACAAGCATCGATTAGTGCAGCTAACTGCAGTATTAACTAATGTTCTACATAATACGAGTAGCTGTTATCGACCCGGACTTTAAAAGACGTAACTCATTATTGAAACGTTTTGTCTAAATTTAAATACAGCTGCTGTACAGAGTAAAAACATGCTACGGTTTTACTACGTTTAAGAATATTTCCTATTAATTGTGTTTGATTAATCAACACACTTAAATTATTATCCTATTTTGTTGACAAAACACAATATTTTTAAAACAGATTAACACAAAAATGTTTGAATTTTGAACATTGAATGATTTTATAAAATTAATACAAATTTAACGGACGTTATATTGGTATGCGGCTCGGAAGGTTCGCGGCAACGCGATACGACTCCGCGGTTTCGACTGACGCCGGCTGGCTTTGGTGGTGCAACCCTCCCCACGCTAAGTTACGGCCACGGCCTTATGTGGGTCGGCTTTTTCGGACAGGGTTAGGTGATAGCGTGCCGAGTGCTCTACCGATTGCGTACGATGCGGCAATAGTTAGGGTTGTCGATATTTTTATTAGTTTTGCAATCTTAAGGAAGTATTATAGGGTTGTCGTAGTTGGTCGACTTCTTATATTAGTTTTTTATACTCTTAGACAAGTCGTTGTGCTTGGCTCAATAAGGATAACAAGTTTAGGAAAACAAGGTAAAAAGGAGTCTCAAATCTTTTTTTAACACAAATAATAGTTCATCCTATTATTTAGAGGCGTCCTTTTAATAAGGGGTGACTTATAAAGTGAGGATAATAATTACTAGTAATTACGACTTGACTCTACCAATGGCAGATTTCTCGCAATTTTACCAATTTTTATCTATGATGTTTATTTATAAGTGAAACCACTTCGAGTAATGGTGGGTTATTATTCGAATTACCATATAAATGCCAATGTAAATTCATCAAATTTCGTAAACTCGAAACACGTAATAATTGCGACATACATATTGATGCACGTTGCTTCGATCGTCCTAAATCCTATAGTTGTGAAATAGCCCGCATATCGCATGCTTCCTGACACGTACGTATGGTGTCTATGATTGACAACGGACACAAGACTATGTCTATGAGTTAGAAACTTTTTTTTTATGATTTTTAAAATCAGCGCTTGACCACGATCACACCCATAGTTAAGTGGTAACGTGGTCGAAGGATGGTACGCGCTAAATAAGTAACCATTCACCCTTCTCTTGAAGGCACCCACGTTGTAATTGGTTGGGAACACTGACGCCGGCAGTTTGTTAAACTATTTTTTTTTTATACAATAAGGTGGCAAACGAGCAAGCGGTCACCTAAATCCGCCGAAATGGCAAAGCGACCGCTACCCATAGACATCCGCAATTGCAGATGCGTTGCCTACCCTAAATCGACAGAGGAGGAGACGCACATAAAGAGGATATTTCCCCTTCCTATGCGTTTCCTCCACCGTCAAATCCACTTTCTCATCCAAACCTTTCCTTATAAGAAAAAGGGCGGAACAGGAAAGGGACTAAAGCTGGGCCTCGGGCACCACACTCATCAGACGAAACGCGGAATTGCTCCCACTTCCCACGCACCGGGCGAGCCGACCCATTCGTGCTAAGATGTTAAAGCGGGCTCTACCACTGTTAAAATATTATGTTACTATGTTAAAATTAAATTTGTTATCCAGTGTTTTTGGGTTAGTTTAGTAGGAATGGTGACAATAACGTTGGCTTTATAAATAGTAACGTAACTTTCGAGAAAATTCTAGATTAGCGTGTGGTTAGTTATGTTTACGGGAAGTTAATACAACCGCAGGTGAAAAGTGAGAGGATAATGCACGTTTTGACGGTTTAAATTAATACCAGATAGATTTAGACCACGGAATTCCTCTTCCCTAATATTTCTTACTTTCCTCTTATTCTTTATATAGTTTACATTTTTCTTTATATCTATACTAATATTATAAAGAGCTGTTTATTAAATTAGCGCGTACCCTCTGTCAACTGCATCATCACTTCTATCAGGTGGGATTGTGGTCATGCGTGGTTAACCAACATAAAAAAGGAAAGATTTGGATTTTTTGTATGTTTTGAAATAACTCAAAAACTACTGGGACGATTTCAAAAATTCTTTCACTATAAAAAGCTACGTAATTAGTAACATAGGCTATATAATAATATAGGCTATAATTTGTACTATGCTAAAATTTATGTAAAAACGTTTCTGCGCATCGACCATGATAGTATTAAAATTAATTACAATTTTTAAAGACTCCTCACCTCTTTAACTTATATTTCTGAACAGTTTAAAGTAATAAAATCGACTTCCGTCGACAAGAAAGTGGGTCAAAGCTGACAGTGAGGAAGCAAATTCACTTTCATCCAGAAAACGAAAGTATGCGCGGGGATACAATGCAACTTACGTCAACAGCTTGCAAAGCTTTCCATCTCTTTCTATCTTATATGTGTAAAAAAGAGAAGAAACGCGTGACTTCACTCGTATCTATGAAGGTTGTCAGAGATGTGTGAAAGTATTGTGGCATAGATATGATGCTCACCATAAACTGAACCATGTAGTAGTAGTTAAGGGGAGGCTGAAAACCAGCGCGGCTGTCAGTGACAAGCTGGAGACCGCATCAGCTGAACCTTCTCCTTTTGACCAAGATTTTTTTTTTGTTATTTATTTCATTAATATGTTCTGTAAATTTTGTTTTTTTTTTGTGATTTTTCGGTCAATAAATAGTGTTTTATTTTATCTTATTTATTACTTATCTTGGTTTTAAAGATTTGGAATGAGGTCTAAACAAAATATGGTAATGACGTCATCAATAAACCTACCAGATGCAGTCAGCGGCTATCTCGCATTTAGAAATAAACTAAAGGCTAGACTTATACAGAAAGCGTTATCGTGTTGAGGAGTTTTTTGCATAAAACTGTTTCCAATTTGTATACATTTAATTTTTTTGATTTGTATTTGTAAATGATTTTGCCTTAACTTAAATTTCAATAGCTTGAAAGGTAACTTAGCGTTTAAGAGCGGGCGTACACCTTTGACTAACCTATCGCACAACTGTTGTGCGATTGTCGATTATTTCGCAGCTAATTCAACTGTTTAGTTGCACAACTAAAAATCGAGTAGTGTGCGCACCTATATAAGCTCATAGGAATCAAACCGAGCCAGTTGTGTGATAGTTTAGTTTCAGGCACGCTCTATTTTTTACTAATATCAAATAAAACACTGTCGTTTTCTAATAAACATTATATCGCTGTCTCATTGCGTATGTTATCCGTCCTATTCACTCTATATGGTAAAAAAAACAGTGTGTAACATACATACAAAATCACTCGTCTGTCTACAAGTACTTCCCTAATGAGTCACTTTGTTGTGACATACGTTACGCTTCTCGATTGCGTCTAGTTTGAAAAGTTAATGTAACGGTAGGATTCCACTGTTGATCCATAATAATTTTTAGTATTTTTTTTTTATACCATAAGGTGGCAAACGAGCTAGCGGCCACCTAAAACCGTCGAAATGGCGAAGCGACCGCTGCCCATAGACATCCGCAATTTCAGATGCGTTGCCTACCCTAAGTCGTCGGAGGAGGAGACGCACATAAAGAGGATATTTCCCCTTCCTATGCGTCTCCTCCACCGTCAAATCCACTTTCCCATCCAAACCCTTCCTTATAAGAAATGGGTGGAACGGGAAAGGGACTAAAGTTGGGCCTCCGGCACCACACTCATCAGACGAAACGCGGAATTGCTTCCACTTCACGCCTGTCTTCTGTGTGGTCGTGGTATTGCACCGGGCGAGCCGACCCATTCGTGCTAAGATGTTAAAGCGGGCTCTACCACTGTTAGTAATTGATATTTGGTGAAAACTCTCGGTATATGAGACTTAGGGCCTATCCCACCAAATTGTAAATTGTCTGATAACAATCGAACGTGTAAAATATGATGGAAATATCGGATTTTGTTCCCTTATCTGACAGTGACGTCATTTTTAAGCTATCTGAACCTCTATCAGTCAGTGGTGGGGCAGGCCCTTAAAGGTAAATTACATTAGCTACTATATATACATATGTGTACTTCCTGCTTTTATATACATAGATTTACATAGTTACGAATTTAGAAACTTCTATGTTAGTGAATAATTGTAGCCTGAAATATTTAATATCCACTCATCTCATCCAAAACATGGGTGCTATTCGCAATCATTAACTGTAATTTTACATTAATCGATTAAAATAGGCGCGCGTTCATTGTTTTTGTTATCGATAGTGGTGCAATCGAGTCGAATTTTACTCGATTATATAAAAGGTGTACGTGATTCGCTGCGCACTGCTGCCCCCGATGTGAAACTGTTCCTTCGCTCCAGGTGTACGCGTGTGAGGGGAATCTTAATGAAGAATAAAGGTGCATCAATAATTGTACGATACATGAGAATAGTACATCCTTTATGAGATTGAGGGATGTACCTATTTCCATCTCATTCGGTTCCGCGTACTATTAATTAGATTGTTCGGTGAATGCGCAGTCTATATATTTTATCTTCATACATAGTTTCATATCTTTTGAAGTTGGGAAGAAATTTTAGATTTCGCCCGTGAATCTGTCCACGTGGAATTAAAAAAAAAACATACAGACGACTTGAGTACCTCCTTCTTTTGGGAAGTCGGTCAATAAGTAACCCATGTGCTCTTCCAGACTATTCTCTACATCTATGCCAAATTCCATCGAGATCCATTCAGCAGTTTACGCTACAAACATTTATCCATCCATTTAAACTCTCGCATTTATAATATTAGTACGATAATTATTTTTCCACGATTGTAATAAACCAGAATTGAAGTGAACAAAATTTTTCTTATATGAAATAATAGTTCGAAGAGCATCGAAAATTCTAGACTGTGCACGGTATACTCTACTTAGTTTATCTCTTGTAGAGCATACTGTAAAGATATAGTGGTATCAGTGTAGGCGGCGTTGCGTTTATGTAACCCAAGGAAGTGCATAGTCGACTGCATCTCGAACCTGTCTGTTGCATGCGGCAATTACTGATGTACTCGCGGTGTACCGATACTAACCAGCCTATCTATTGATGTAATGATGTAAGCAACTTACGTGCTTTATATCATTGTGTAATACTAACAAAATACTTAGGTACTAATGTAATTTTTACTAATATTGTGCGTGCCGGAGGTCTAATTATAGTCCACCTCCCTTTCCACTATTTTCTTATACGGGAATGAAAAGTGGATTTGTCGATGGTGGAGACACATGGGAAGAGGTAGCGTCTATGACAACGCATCAGCAATTGCGGATGTCTAAGAGCAGCAGACGCTTCGACATTTTGGCGGATTCAGGTGGCCGCTAGCTCGTTAGCTACCTATGGAATTAAACAAAAAGCGAAAGTTTGGATGGATGGATGTTTGTAGAAGGATCGTAATCTAAACTGCCGAATGGATCTCGATGAAATTCAAAAAAAATCAAATGACACCTCAATAATGTTAGACGCTAGAGAAAATAAAAATATTTTTTCCCTTCCTCTTTGTGTTTTTTTACTTTTTTCTTGCTTGTTAACTTATTGTACTAAACGTTAATAACTATTAACGAAAACAGGCTTTATGGTCCATTTATTATTAAAAGAAACGTTTCCACAAATTATATTTTTGGTAAAACCAATTGATTTTATGCTCGATGGTCCGCATCGGAGCATATCTCGATGTTATGAGTTATTACGTGTGTAGAGGCTTTACTGATAGCCTGATGACGTCACAGGTTAACTGATAGTACTGCTCTGTAGCTACCACAAAAGCTTCAGACCTACCCAAAACCGTCGACTATCTACGTTTGTGGTATTCATTTATTAATGTAAAGATTTGTGAAAAATTCAATAAGTGTATAGATTTAGTTTCCTCTATTTCGGATCTAATAATATGTAGCCATGTTATTTTCTCAAGTTCTTTTCTACTTAACGCTTTATAAAGAAATGTTAGGACTTAAAAGAAATTATTCTTAAAAAGCGCCATCTAGTTTGACATACCGAAATTAAATTTTTCATTGCAATGACAAATAGCTCTCTTGTCAACTACAAAAGTGCTTTTAAACTAGATGGCGTTGTATTTTTTTTACATCAATTCAATATTTAGAAATGAAATGAAAAATGTGTAAATACAATTGAATGTTATATATTTGACCTAATAATTTATTTAGTTTTATAGTTGAAACTGTCAAAAGATACTAGATTAGAATAAAAAATAATTCTTTTTTAAATTCCACAATGAATTGATCAAAGGTTTAATAAAACTAAATTTAAATAACAAAAACATATTCTTATACATTTTGTACAAATCTTAAATTGACAAGTTACAGTATTAAAGTATTCATCACTAGCGAATGTCTACGAGTCTAGTCATGTTTAACCTAAATGACTATACCTTGGAATCGAACTTAGACACTAAATATTAATATTTACATACTTAAATAAATTTGTATACAATCAACTTACAAGTATTCAGAGATAAATAGTCCTTAACTTTGACTCACTTATTTTACACGTCAATTTGGTCATAACACGAGCCAGTCTTCTTTAATCATATCTGATGCTTTTTCACCTATCATAATCACGGGAGCATTAGGGTTACCACTAATAATAGTCGGCATAATACTTGCGTCGACTACACGTAAATTGGCAACACCGTGGACTCTCAATCTGGGATCGACTACTGCATCTCGATCGTGTGTAGGCCCCATCTTACATGTGCCCGTTGGATGGTAGATCGTAAACGTGAAATGTTTTAAACTACATTCCCAGTATTCGTCGCTGAAGAGAGAGAGGTGCGAACAGCCCGGCATCGGAATGGTGTGAGGTCGAGATCCGTATTTCTGGAACGCTGTTGTATTAGAGAGCGCAAACGCTATCTTTATACCCTCAGTTAGAACTTGAATATCTTCCTTGTAAGCGAAGTAGTTGGGCTCTATCGACGGTGGATGGAAGGGATTCCTGCTTTTAAGTTTCACCCAGCCCGAACTCTTTGGTCGCAATAATAAAGGCAGTATGGTCCAAGTCTCCGCGTTTTCTATAGGTTTGTATACAGTGTTATAAACCCTATCACGTAAGTTCAAAATCTTTCTGATCTGTTCACCGCCATCTGAGTTCACTGAACTCGGGGCAAAATGAAACTGTATGTCAGGCCAGTTGCCTGACGGTGGGGCGTACTTAGTATTTACAAAGGCAAGCCCCTCCACGCCTTGTGTTGTCATAGGACCTTTTTCGTACAATATGTAGTTCATTGCAACGGCGAACGTTTGGAAGCGGTCCTTTTTGAAAGTGACCGGTTTGTTGACGACGAACGTTAGACCGCCCAGCCCGACGTGATCTTGCAAATTATGACCGACTTTAAGATTAGCAATCAGCGGTATTCCGTGCTCTTTCAAATGATCTGCAGGCCCGATGCCACTTAACATCAGAAGCTTAGGTGTGGCCAAAGCACCAGCGGACATTATAACCTCTCTCTTTATGCGCACCTTTTGTCGTTCACCGTTTCGAATGAATTCGACGCCGTAAGCTTGCTTCTTAGCGGGATTAATTAAAATCCTTGTTACCTGCGCTCCCAGAGCGATGTGCAGGTTACTCCGCTGCCGGACCGGTCGGAGAAACGCTTTAGCCGTGCTACATCGGCTTCCACGGCGCATGGTCGCTTGGGTCAACATGAAACCGGTTTGTTTCGCACCGTTTATGTCACGATATTCGTAGCCCAGTTCCATGCCGCCTTTGAGAAAAGTTACCGATAGCGGCGTGCGCCACGGAGCTTCCTGAACTGTCAAGTAACCACCGGTGGAATGGTAGGGTGTTTCAGCGAGATATGGGTTTCGATTGTCTTCGGATTTTAAGAAGTATGGCAGAACTTGATCGTATGACCATCCGGGGTTACCCAGCGCTTCCCATAAATCGTAGTCGTTGCGATTTCCTCTGACGTACACCATGGCATTTAGGACGCTACAGCCACCGAGGACTTTGCCGCGCGGCCAATTGCAACGGTCCCCATTCATGGCGAGACAATAGGAGCGGTTGTTTGAAGGCGTCGTCTGAAACTTCCAGTCCATATCGGAGAGCTGTGTGTATCCGGCCAGCGCGGGGATATCAGAGATTTCGCTCTCATCCTGTCCGGCTTCGAGCAGTAATACAGTCCAGTTGCCGATCTCCGACAGGCGCGAGGCAACAACCGCGCCTGCGGACCCGCCGCCCACTATCACAAAGTCGTAAATCGGCATTATCTGAAATCAAACGTTATTTGATAAGGAAGCTTTTTGTAAATTGCGAAACACGTATCTTTGTAAGTTCATCGTGATTATATTACTTCGCTAAAAACGTACACGACCGCGTTAGAGATTACGGTTTTTAAAACTTTCTACTCAGAATTGACGTTTATACCTGAGAATGGTCGAAAAAAAGGACGTATTATTTCTTACTAGCTTTCGCCCGCGACTCCGTCCGTGCGGAATTAGAAAAAACAAAAGTAAGTAGCCTATGTGTTCTTCCAGACTATCCTCGACATCTATACCAAATTTCATCGAGATCCGTTCAGCCGTTTAGGCTACAAACTCTAACAAACATCCATCCATCCATCTAAACTTTCGCATTTATAATATTAGTATGAAGTATGATTTTAACTTCAAACATTTAAATTATTTTCTTGCTTAGACACACAATTTTACACTTATATTTAAATAACATACGTAAACATTAAATCGTAGCAGTTCAGGACAAAGAGAATATATTGATTTTGTAATCTTGTAGTAGTTTGATAATTAAAAGTAAAGAATGTACTTACAGCATTGATGTCCGTGATATATGACTCCGGATCGTATTGCTGGTATCTGAAGTACGTGATCCCAAGCGCCAGGAGTGGTATCAGACCCAGCACGGTGATAGGCGACGGCGCCAAACTCGCGAGCGCTCCGGCCGCCTCCATCCTCACCTTCCAAACTCATCTACTGACTAACTATATACAACTTATCCTACACTCCAACTAAATCCAGCCCTCTATCTTCAATCTCTGCTCGTCTTCAGACAGAATCTTAGGCGTGTAATTCCTTATTCCGGATTTCTTTGGCGTCGGTCCGGCTTTTAATTTTGCTTTCTCCGTGTCACTAAGGTAGCCTTTTAGGCGAGCACTTTTTATTTCGTCGTCGTTGACCTCGAATAATTGCACCTGGAAAAATTAATTTCATTGTTTATTATTTATTTATTTGACGCTATATTTAAAAAAAATAATATATTAATTTTTATTATTTTTTACATATGGTTTTTTACATATATTTTTTATATATTTTTTATATATATATATATATATATAATTATAAAGAAATCATACTTCATACTAATATTATAAATGCGAAAGTTTAGATGGATGGATGTTTGTTAGGGTTTGTAGCCTAAACGGCTGAACGGATTTCGATGAAATTTGGTATAGATGTAGAGGATAGTCTGGAAGAACATATAGGCTACTCGCTTTTGTTTTTTTTTAATTCTACGCGGACGGAGTCGCGGGCGAAAGCTAGTGACTAATAAGTTTAATTTACAATCTTAACTGTCAATTACAAGTGCTGGTTTTAATTAAAAAGTCGTACCTTGTAGCGTTTTTCTTTAGGTATTTTGACTGGCTTATACAGTTCCTTGTTGACGTCTCTGTAATGATCGTTCTTATACAAGGACGTACAGTAATAATCGCTTTTAGATGACCTATCAGATCTGAAATAGTAAGCGCTTGAGCCGCTTCTATACCCGCTGCTTTCGTTTGAAGAGTCACTGTTGCTGTCAGGGCTTCGTCTAGGTTTGTGTCTGTATTTATCGTCGGCGCGACAGTCGGATTTGTATCGAATCGGATCCTCTATCTTGTCGGCGTATCGTCTCACTTGAGCGCCGCGGTGAGCGACGTGAGATTGCTCTTGTCCCATGTTTGGGTGCTTGGCATCCACCTGCGGAACGGTGTTTTGTGTCTGGAATTATAGAAATTTAGAAATTAAAAAAAATAACTTAAAATTCCATGGCGTCATTATTTTGAAAGAATGCCATTTGCTATTATATGAATCCCATTTCTATTTAAATCTAAGTAGACATGCGTTTTAACGCTATATTTGTTATGATATAGTTGCAGAATCATTAAAATAAAAATATACCACTATTATTAGCCATGTTATAATGTAATTTACGTAAAACACACGCACGATTTGTAGCTACGGAACCCATAGCCTTTATTACTTTAACCCTTAAATGCATGGTTATTGCGCCCTGGAAAGTATTTAGGTACATAATAACATAAAAGTAATGAAAAATCTGGTATAAAAAAATAGGTATTTATTATGAAGAAAATGAAAAACACTCAAAATATTTATTATCAACTAGTTTTCGCCCGCGACTCCGTCCGCGTGGAATTAACAAAAAAAGTAAGTAGCTAGTGTTCTTCCAGACTATCGTATACATCTATGTCAAATATCATCGAAATCCGTTCAGCCGTTTAGGCTACAAACTCAACAAACATCCATCTAAACTTTCGCATTTACTCTTACATATATGTATGAAGTATGATGGTGGTCAAAGTGCGTTCGGAAACACATACCACACGACTTCAATAAAATATCGTAAAATAAGATGCATTTAAGGGTATAACATATGTTAGATTATTGAATTAAAAAGTAGGCCAAAAACAGCGTCAGTTAATTCGACATACAAATCTGCGATAGTTGATTTGTATGCGAGCGGAGTTGAATCACAAGGAATCATATCCCGAGTCATCACTCGCTGTTCAGTCGAGTCAGTTAAGACCCTCCTGATGGCAACGAGTACTTCAGTTCAGGAAAGTGTAGTCTCAGAGCGGCGGACAAACGATAGTATGAATTTTAACCGCGCAGCGCCATCTATCCGCAAGTGGCGGTACTTATGTATTGCGACGGTCAATGACCTTGGCCTTGCTCACCGTTATTAGTTACAGATAAGTTGTTATCTATTCAACGGAAATGTGTACGCAAACAGCTGTGTTCAGTTCTTTTGTATTTATTCTGCTTGAATTTTTTTAATAATACACGTGTTAGAAAACCTTATAAATACAAAAACATCCACATGTGCTCCTACGTAGAATATTGCAAGCCACAATTTTGTAATTTACATCTTGTTTTTTTTTTTCAATTAACTTGATAGATATTAATTTATTGGATTTTGAAAGTCACGATAGAAAGAAGTGATTTTTTATTGTATACTCTTTATCTATATCCACTGATATTATAAAGAGGAAATATTTGTATTTTTGTATGTATTGAAATAACTCAAAAACTACTGGGCCGATTTAAAAAATTCTTACACCATTAAAAAACTAAGTCATCAGTAACAAAGGCTATATTTTTAATTACACGCGGGCGAAGTCGCGAGCAATAGCTAGTATTCTATATAGTTTATTCAACAATGTGGTTGAAGACTAAGGCAATAAGAGTCTTTGAAGATTCATTAAGCAGTCCCTTAGTGTAGATTTCTCGTAGTGGCAAAATAAATGAATGCGGCTACAGTTAAGCTTTCTGGGTTATTACTTATACCAACATTGCATCGGAGAAAGGTCGACGAAATGATGCGAATTGTCCGCTAATTTTGTTGTAACTTTCACTTTCTTTTCTAAATATCTCAATGATTGCATATTCTTTTGGTTTTTAATAACGTTATTACAGCAGTTAAGTAACGTTACTCGTTGTTAGTGATGGTTACCAAGGGGAAGTACCCCTAGAGGATCGGAAAATGTAAATTTGATACAAAACTTCTAATAAGACTATGTTAATAACTGCTTACCTCCATTAATTAGTCTTTAGTCAACTAAAGGTATAGACTACAGTGTCTACGGAGTATCTAAGGCCCAGATGTGTTATATATTAACTTGTATAATCTATACATCTATACTAATATAATAAAGCGTAAACACACACTTCTTTGTTGCCTAAGATGTCAGCAATTACAGCATATTTTTGAATAATTCTTTTTTTAATAAAAAGCCCTACACTTACGTCACGCTTTAGGCTATATATTTTCACGCCATTAAACTTAGGGGGTAAATATTTGAATTTTGAAAACATAAGTTGCTGCCAACATTAAGGAAGCATGATTGCCATGGTTTGTCATCATTTCATGTCATTTTGACATTTGCGATTGATAATTTGACAAATGTAGGTAAACAATGAAATAAAGTTTTTATAATTTCAAGCGGATGAAGCCGCAAGGGAACAACTAGTTAACAGGTATTTCTAGAAATGTCTAATTATATCACATATGATGTAGATGACTACAAAGGAAGAGGAAGACTGAAGAAAGTATGTATGGATTGTGTGGAAGAGGATATGCTTAAGAAGGGAATTCAGATATGACGGCTGATAGAGATGTGTGGAAGAGTACATACTGTGCCGACCCTCCGTAAGGGCAAGTTGATGATGATACTGCAGGTAAATTTCTTTGTTCTTTTAATTATACCAGAAGTATTCAAAGAAGGAAATTCCCGATTAAGATGTAATCTTTATCCGCGTTAAAGTTTTTTTTTAATTTCGTCTGTAGTTTCTTGTTTCGAAAGAAAAGCTTTTAAAATCGTCATGCTATTGACCAGTTATTATACGGTATTGACCTTTGTAATAAATTGCGGTAAAACAAAGTATCCGAGACCGCGGGGATCACGCGAACCAACAGCCCGTAAGTAAATAATTATTCGAATAATTGTAGTTAAATATATTAAAGGCCGAATAATGAAACGACATTTAAATATGATACCACTCTTAAGCTTGAAATTCCATAACAATTTTGACTTCTGCTAGACTGTAAGCGGTGAGAAACGACGTGTTTTCGATTCGTTTCAATATTCCGCCGTTAGTGCTTGTAACCCTCTTATTCGATTAGTTGATAGTATGTCTAATTTGAGGTCTTTATACCATGAAGTAAGTTCCAATTTTACTGACATATTTATGCATTTACTAGCTTTCGCCCGCGACTCCGTCCGCATGAAATAAAAAAAAAACAAAAGTGAGTAGCCTATGTGTTCTTCTAGATTATCCTCTACATCTATACCAAATTTCATCGAAATCCGTTTACCCATTTAGGCTACAAACTCTAACAAACATCCATCCATCTAAACTTTCGCATTTACTTATAATATTACTAAGACTATGATTTACATTTTTTTCTGTGTGATTGACTAATTTGCCATTAATAAAAATTAATGTGTAATTTTAACAATATTTTATGCTTTTTTTTATTTAGACATCGCAATTAAATGTCATAGCTTCTAGGTTAATAGTGTTGAGAAACGGTCCCAAATACGCTACCAACATTACCGGTCACTTGTGTGCACACACCAGTTACTCGATGACGACTCTTCAATTTTGCAAGGTTATATCTCGCAATTCGTATCTGATAATACACGTACATTTTAGTCACGGATACAGCGTAATACAAAATGTTTCAACTATTTTCTTGTTTTGCAACATTTTTGCACAGTCAAAGAATTAAATTTGCATCCCACGCAAATTGAATAACGCACAGCAGGATGGATTTTCATACGTTTTTATTGTATTGTGTATGAATCGAATATTAATATTCAAATTATCTTTTATCTATACTAATCTATACTAATATTATGAAGAGGAAAGATTTGTATTTTTGTATGTATTGAAATAACTCAAAAACTACTGGGCTGATTTTAAAAATTCTTTCACCGTTCGAAAGGTAATTTATCTGTGAGTAACATAGGCTATATTTTTAATTACACGTAGGCGAAGTCGCGAGCCACAGCTATTTTATAAATGTGAGACTTGATACGACCCACTACCATATTTGAACCTATATTTACTTTTTATGGATGAAGTACTCTTGTATAATTTAACCATGAACTTTCGTTAACAGATGTTAACTGGCCATTATTTTGACATTTTATTGACTCGTAATTTAAAAATGTATTTTTTCCTTATTGTCCATTTCGAAGTTCTTTCACAAAGATTACTAAAGTCTTTTTATGGAGAGTTGAATACCGAGAACTTTGGAGGATAAAAAGGGTCTACAATAAAAAGGTTGACCTCTTCCTTGAGGTTAGTCGATAGCAGGTCACCATTTTGACAACGCGGAATTAAAAAACAAGACAGATAAACAATCAGACAGACAAAAAACATTTTTTTAAATCGTTATCAGCAACGCAACATCTTTGCGAATTCTGGAAATTTCTCTTTTGATATTACAAACACTCAAATTTTATTTAATGGCTATACATATTTTTTAAATTATTGTTAAAGTTGTGGAAACCCACTGTTATAATTGCTATGTAATTTTTGTTTTCTTCACAATATTATTCGATGTTCGTAACTTAATCGCTAACGAGGTGTAAGTATGTCGATGTACGGTATTCGGACGCGGCCACAATAAAATATTTATCATATTGATTTGTGTTCGGAATTATGCAAAGTTTTTCATGTTATTTTTTATTCTTGCATAAACTATATAATAATGAATAGAGGTTTGTTAAGATTATTGTAACAGATAGGAAATAAATTGAAATTTGCAACCAAAGATAAGCTAGAATGCAGATTAAGTTGAAGCTGCATTTCCTAAGTTACAAAGTTTTAATACTTAATGTCATAAAGATTTTTCTTATTTAAGCGAACTCGCAATCGAGTCGGATAAATGAGTTTATTTTGAAATTAGGCAACTTAGGGCCTGTCTCACCAAATTATAAATTGTCTGATAACAATCCAACGTGTAAAATATGTGATGAAAATATCGGATTTTTTCCCTTATCTGACAGTGACGTAATTTTTAAGCTATCTGAGCCTCTATCAGCCAGTGGTGGGACAGGCCCTTAATCTTATTCAAGTTTTTCAATAAAATAAGCACAATTATTTAGTGTACGTGAGTTAAAGCACGGCTACCGATTTAATTGAGGACATCACCAACTAGGACAAATTGAAATCAAACACGTCATATTGATTCTTATGACAAGGTCATAAGGGTTATAATCGTAAGTCAAGAAGTAATCATGCGGACGTGATTCGGTGACAGGTGTGTAGGAGAAAGCTAAGGGGTGGATCTAATGCAAGTATTACACGCGGGTAGAACAGTGACATAGAGTAGTAGAACTGTGCAGAAACACGAGGTAGTGTAGTAATATTTTGACAGTCAGTGTACAGTACAAGTACAATTTTCAAAGTAATGTAATTTCAGTGAAACGTCATATAACACAAAAAAATCAATTATAGTTTGACAACGATACTTGACTCGGTGGGTGTAATTCAAACTTAATTATGACAGCGCACTAACGCTACAATGTCAATGTCACAAAAGTATCACTAGATCCTTTTTGTACTGTAACTGTCAAATCATTTTCTTCTATTCTATATTTTAGCCAGTTTCCATAATATATTCACGTAAGTTTTACATATTTTCGGGGAGAATGAACAGTGATAGCAGCGCCCCTCTCGGGCTAGATGTCCTTTTTTGAGTCTAAATTGAAAGCTTGTCAAAGGTACAATGGTATGCTAAACTGTACCTCTTATAGTGACAGTTGAATAATGCTGATCTAATTATTTGACAAACATTAATATTATTGCACTGTCCTACTCCTTCCCTGGTTCTACCCGCGTGTGAAACTGGTGTAAATAAGTATTAGGCATCGTATTGTGTAATGTACCGAATTATGGACGTCACTATCAGTTTCTATTTGATGTTGATGTGTAGGGATGTGACACGATTACACAAGGTACAGGTATCGGAATATTTTAGCGTTAATTGTCCCTTTCGTAATATTTTATATGTTGAAAGATTAAATTATTCATGTTATCTAATATAGACAATTGGGTAATGGAAAATCCATCACCTTTTATTAAAATTTTGTTTGGATACAGGAAATTGTTATTTTATAACATTTGATCGAAGCAATATGTTTTTCTTTCGTTAACTTACTTCTAATATGTTTTGTAAAAGGCGTTCTTAAAGTAGTGCTACATGTTCGTTTTGTAACTTAGGAATGTGGATAAGTTGACAGGTTGGGTAGGGCTAACTTCTGGATTTAAAGAGACGATGTTTACGCCTTTATTTAATTACTTAGGTAATCGATTAAATAAATTTATAAATCATACTAATATTATACGAGTAAATGCGAAAGTTTAGATGGATGGATGTTTGTTAGAGTTTGTAGCCTAAACGGCTGAACGGATTTCGATGAAATTTGGTATAGATATAGAGGATAGTCTGGAAGAACACATAGTCTACTCACTTTGTTTTTTTTAAATTCCACGCGGACGGAGTGTCGGGCGAAAGATAATAATTACAGTATGCAAGAATATCTTCTAAACACTAAAAATAACTAACATAAAACCCCTGATAAAAGGAATTATCAACTCCTTTATAGACACTTTTATTAACAACGAAGTACTAATTTACACCATTGCATCAATCAGTTAAATACCGCTGTAGGTGAGTTCGACTTCTATATCCGTGTATTTCATCATAACACAAACATACAGACGGACGATTATGTATACATGAAACGTACGAAGTCACATCACTGACTATTAATTAAATACCTAGTTTTATGACTTACGAGCTCACGTTCGCGACTCCGTCTGCGTGAATTTAAAAAATAAAAAATAAAATTTATAGCCTATGTTACTCACAAATAAATTACCTTTCTAATGGTGAAAGAATTTTTAAAATCGGCCCAGTAGTTTTTGAGTTATTTCAATACATACAAATATATAAATCTTTCCTTTTTATAATATTAGTATAGATTAGTATATTAGTTTAGAAAAGCATATAGCCTATATGTTCTTCCAGATTTTGCTCTACATCTATGAAAAACATCCACATCCGTTCAGCAATGTAGGCGGTAACTCTAACAAATCCATCTAAACATTCATCATACTTCATACTTAATGTTATAAATGCGAAAGCTTAGATGGATGGATGGACGTTTGTTAGAGTTTGTAGCCTAAACGGCTGAACAGATCTCCATAAAATTCGGCACAGATGTAGTGCATAATCTGGAAGAACACATAGGCTATTGTTTTATCCTGGAAATAGGTACGGTTCGCGTGGGATACATTATTTTTGTTTTTTAATGTTTACTTGATAATTCTGCAACGGTTCAACATATCTTATTGAAATATGGCACAGATATAAAACAAAGTCTGAAGTACACATGAGATAAAGTTCATCTGCGAAAAATATCCGGTTTCGGAGGGATACGTATTTTTTTGTTATTTACATTGTTCGTATGTTTTCTAATACCACGCGGACGAATTCGCGGGCAGCAGCTAGTTTATAATATTAGTAAGATTCTTACTGCCTATGGTATATTAGCACATATGAATATTACAAGTTTTGGTTATAACGTAGTGTCAAATGGATCTATTGATTGTGAAATGCAATTTGTGAGTAGGCAACAAGAATTTATCCAAAACATTAAGTCGGAATTCCATACTAAAGAGTTCAACGCGATTAAGTTTTTAAATAGACGATTATCACAAGACGAATGATATCGTAATTACTTAGTTACTTAAGGTAAACTATTTGCTGTACTCAGAGACGTTCGTTAAGAAGATTCCCTTAGTGTATTTAAGAGAAATCTAATGAATTTTTTTGTGACCAAATTAACTAAATAATTTGGAATTTTCAATTATTTTACTTTAGTTTACATTTTTATTTTAACGGACACCGATTTTAGTTATATTTTATTATGAAAAACCAGTATAAATAGATAATTAACAATACGTAAGTAAAATCGAAGGGCATACCTAGTTCACGTTTTGTAACCTCTACGGATTTGTATACTGGTTCTTGTTTTTTTTTTATTAAATGGTGCCAGTTTACAAAGAGCTTTGGTAACATACAGGTATCATTAAGTGCAGTGAATTCGGTCGGTGGCTATCGAGGGCAGAGCTATCATTGCGAAGTGACCGACAGAGATGACCTTCTTTTTAATTGCGTATCCTCTGAGAGAGGGGTCAGTGTGACTGGGCAACCTCGATATATTGTGCAAATAATAATAAGTAGATATTTTTTATGAGAAAAATAAACAAAAACCGATCACTGATTTCTACTTCACTTGTTTTTATCACATACATAGAACAATGTCTTTAGTTATTACGGTTTTTTTGTATAAGATGTAACTTTTTTTTTAATATACAGTGAGGTTCCATTGTCGAATTACATGTAATTAAACGAAAGTATCTCTTCTGTGAAAGAAAAAAACAGGGGTGCTATTTTATTCAACTGTTTCAACAGACGAAATCAACAAAAGAATAACAGAATACGTATCAAAATAATGTGATACTTATTAAAGTTCGTCCGTTAAGTTTAAGTTATATTGCTTGATTGCTTGCTGTTGACTGGAACTTTCTACCGTTATTGTGGTCAATGCTTGAATGTGCTTATTTGATATACTTATTGTTTGTTCTTAACTCTACATATTAAAGTTGTATTTATAACTATATCGTGAAATAATTATGTAAAATAAATTCCTTTATTATTGTCAAACTATGAATATGGGACAGTAAAGGTGAACAGTGTCTTAAAGTAAACTCATTAAGTTATCTATGTACTCATATGGTTGGTTTTAAAATATTTGTAGAATGATATTTCTACTCAGATTTCTTTGATGGTATACTTAAGCAGTACGTTAAAGTATATTTCATATATTAAACATACACTAAGTGACTCTCTTAGTGAGCATTTAATGATTGTAATACAGTTAAAAATTACCTTAGTTCCATTGTTCCGTTATATGTAATCAAACGATGAAAATCTTGGCTTTTCTTTGGCAATATCTTGTTAAAAATAAATAGAACCGTATTACGAATGATGCCACTTTCAATTAATCACTTTCATTTCACCGAATTTAAAAGTAGTTTAATAGTTTAATAGTTTTTTAGTTTTATATGACACAGTTTGTACATGTTTTAGAAGTTATTGCGTTGTTAATTGTATGTTTTGTTATAGAAAGTAACTTTCGAACGTGCGTAGTGTTGGCTCGTTGGTGGTAGAGTGAGGAACTGGGGAACCGGCTTGTGCGGTGCTATCACGTACGCCTCACTTTTTCTCTTTTATTGGAAGCGATTTTTATTGCTAATTAATACATTTTAAAAAGCTTCAATAATCAGAAATGTCTTTCTAAAGACTGGATAAGAATGTCATTTTAGACAAGAACTTTTATTGTACTAAGCTATTTCATTTAATGCCACAGAAATTTTACTTCTATTAGGAATCGATCAAGATTTATATAAAAATTGAACGTTTTTATAAAAAAGTAATATTGATTATAAGTTTTTCCATTGACAAATAACAGAATTAATTTGTAAATTGTTTATTCTACTGTACTTTAACAAGTCTTGTTCAGTGCCATCTAGTTCATTTGCAGTGAAACTTATAATACCACCTGCTGGGGAAGGGGGACATTAAAAAGTCAACTAGTGTCGCAAATGGATACAAGATGGCGCTAGTTATATGGGTTAATTTTTGCAAATAATGCTATTTAATTATCATATTCGGTCATTACTCTTAAATTGAAATTCATACCGATTAGATCGATATACAGTTTTTTGTGGACTATGTTATAATTAAATTTGCCATCAAAAATACAAACGTAACTACGACTAGCATTCAGATGTGAATTATTAAAGGTTTAATAAATAAAAATGCTTCACAATACTATGACTCTATATTACCATTGTAAATTTTGAATTACACATATCATACAATATTAAATTTGACATCAAATGTTAAGTCAATAAAAACACTGTTAATTATTACCAATACTTCACCAGTAATAAATGTTACACAAGAATAGAACTAGGCGTCCAAGTCACACCGCAATGTCATTACCATAATCAATGTTACACAAAACCAATATAAAACGAACCACTAAAGTTTACTTACTCATAGTAAGATTAAAATAGTACAGTTCTTAAGTAATTGGTTATTTTAACTTGGCAGATGCGTAATCGAGAAATCGACAGAGAAAGATCGATGCTCTCGCTAAAGTCAAGTCTCGAATTATGTAAGAGTCAGTTAACTGCGATTTGCCATGAACGTGGATCTCTGTAGACTTGTAGATGTTTTGAACATTTAAACATTAGTAAGATCATTTGTGTGACAAATGAACTGACGTTTTAGGCGCTTAGAGTACGATGTTGAAAAACAAACGAAAATTAAAATTCATCATGAGTCTAGGCAGTTTAAGGAATGCTGATTTTTAATAGAACATTAAAAATATCTGAAACTCCGAAATGGGACAATAATTAGAAAATTAATATGGAAAGTTTTGTTAAATTTATATTTAATTCGATCATATCATACAATTCACTTTAATAGATCATCATCATCATCACCAGCTCACTATACGTCCCCACCGAGGGGCTCGGAGCCTACACTAAAGTTAGGGTGACTAGGCCATAGTCAACCACGCTGGCCAAGTGCGAGTTGGTTGACTTCACACATATCTTTGAATTTCTTCTCCGATATGTGCAGGCATCACGATGTTTTCCTTCACCGTAAGAACGTCGGGTAAATTATGTACATATGAAAATTCGAAACATCGAAAAATCACATTGGTACATGGCTGGATTCGAACCCAAGACCTGTAGATTATAAGTCAAGTGTTTAAACCACTGAGCCACCGACGCTCTTTAATAGATACGATATCGAAATTAGTTCCGTACAACATTTTGATCATTTATAAATGCGGAAGAGAATGAGTGTTTCTTAACACATTATATAAGTAATTGCATTATTATAAAATTCTCTTTGTAAAGAGTATTTGAACGGTTGAGAGATCTTGTTATTAATTGGTTGATGTAAAAGTCACTGATATTACCAACGTAAATTTTGAATAACATTTATGCTACTTTTATTACCAACATAAATTGATTACCAATATAAATGTATTCAATCTAAGGTTTTCATAAAGTCGTACATCTTTTTGACTTGAGCAATCACCTTAAACTAGGACTAAATTCATCATCTCCCTTTTGACTATGTAGGGTTGGCACAGTACATACTACTCTTGAAAACATCTTTATCAGACGTCATATCTGAGTTTTCTCCCTTATGCATGTCATCTTTCAATCTTATTGACTACCAAATATTGAAAGGAATTTTAAATACTTCGCTTCGTATGTGCCGATTAAAATCTGATAGACGTCAATTTGTAAGGAATTTGGAGTTAAGGTGGCGGCACACCTTTGACTAAACTATGGCACAACTGTTGTGCGATTGTCGATTGTTTCGCAGCTAATTCAACTGTTTAGTTGCACAACTAAAAATGTGTGTGAGTAGTGTGCGCACCTCCGTATAAGGTCATAGGAATGAAAGCACGACTAAACAGTTGTGCGATAGTTTAGTCAAAGATGTGCGCGCGCTTTTACAATCTGATAGGCGTCAAAGCTTGTAAGGTATTTGGATTTGAAGCGCGGTAAAACGTTTTATAACAAAAGTGGCCCAGAGTATATTGTAAATTGACTGTTTTTACTTAATCTCCACTTAAACAGTTTAACATTACTTACCATAAATAGTAAGCAAAAGAGAGAATGATGGATAAGAATCGGCTTCCATTAGTCTTATTTCCAGAGAGAAACGCGGAAGTTTTACTCCATGTTGGTTTTCTACAGGGTCACATGGCATTGCCCTGATCTAACCGGCTAATACGCAGCGCCTTACAGAATAGTACTGCAGTTTGAATACTAAACTATGACAATGGTGAAAAATAAATGAAATTTTATCCTCAATCGTAAATAGTTTGATTCTAATGAAAATGTGCATGAATTCGATACGCTTTGACATCACATCTCTCAAATAAGTAGATATTAGCTTTCGCCCGCGACTCCGTTCGCGTGAAATTTAAAAATAAATAAAAAAGAAATGAAAAAATATAGTCTATGTTACTCACAGATAAATTACCTTTCTAAAGGTGAAAGAATTTTTAAAATCGGTCCAGTAGTTTTTGAGCCTATTCATTACAATCAAACAAACAAAGTTTTCCTCTTTATAATATTAGTATAGATTAATATTGACTTTTAATACGTTTGAGTTTTCATGGTTGTTTTTATTAGATTTTGCTGTTTGTCTCGTATACTTCTTAATAAAATTATAAATGCGAAAATATGCTTATTTGGGTGGATGTTTGTGAGAAGGTATACGGATGAAAGGTTCTTAATTAAATTTAGCATAGATGTAGACCATAGTCTGGAAGAACAATGGACTACTTGATTATTTTCTTTAATTATTTTTTTTAATACAATAAGGTGGCAAACGAGCAAGCGGCCACCTGAATCCGCCGAAATGGCGAAGCGACCTGTGCCCATAGACATCCGCAATTGCAGATGCGTTGCCAACCCTAAATCGACGGAGGAGGAGACGCACATAAAGAGGATAATTCACCTTCTTATGCGTCTCCTCCACCGTCAAATCCACTTTCCCATCCCATCCTTTCCTTGTAAGAAAAGGATGGTACGAGAAAGGGACTAAAGTTTGGGCCTCTGGCACCACACTCATCAAACGAAACGCGGAATTGCTCCCACTTCACGCCTGTCTTCTGTGTGGTCGTGGTATTGCACCGGGCGAGCCGACCCTACAGTGCTAAGATGTTAAAGCGGGCTCTACCACTGTTTAATTGTGGGCGTACGGCGTCACACGAGACAGCTAGTGATGTACATTTCGCATTAGTCTGTTATTCTGACGAAAGTTGTTACAGACTTAGTATTGTTGGATCCAAGAAATCCAGCGTCAGTAGTTTGCGGCGATTGTTCGACATAAAAAGGTTATATAAATGCAGTTTATTGCAACGCATCTATTGTGCGGTGCAATAAAACAATACTGGTCTTTAAAAACAAGGAATAAGGAAATATGTATTGTCAATTGAATTGAATATTAATAACTAGCTTCTGCCCGCGACTTTCCAGCCGCGATATTACAAAATACTTGTAAAGTAGCCTCCAGGCTTCCAGGCTTCTATTATATATCTATACATATAATAAAATTAGAGTGTCCGTTTGTAAGATCATAAGAAATATTCCAGATCTCGGGAAGATAATGTATTTGCGTCGGTGATAACGAAAGTAGCATTTTTTTTTGTCTATACTAAAATTCACCCAGAGCCATGTAGCCAGTACTGGAGATACTTTCTAGCAAACGTCCATCCATCAAAACATTCGCGTTTATAAAAATCCTCAGTACTAAATATGCCAGCCGAAGCATGTGTTGCAATACCAGTCAAATAAAGTGCATACAGTCTAATTAAAACTGATGAATATATTTTTTTTAATTTTAAGATATTTAGTACACATTCCTACTTAGTCAGGACCCTAGAACAAAGTCCTAGAACATGCAATCAGAGGTAAAAATGTTTTTTCACAAAACATTTGAATACCAGTAGATAGAATAGATAGAAATAGCTACCGAAAAGACTCTCTCTGTCCTTGTCTTTCTATATATTCTGATACTTGATAGAAAAGGTAAAATATCTTTTGTGATATTCAATTTTGTATGTTTTTGTTCGTCAATAGGTCATCGTTTCGCAAACTGAAGCCGTAATAAAATGCGTGCGTATTGCGTTTACCTTTCTGAATAAACGTGCGTATTTCGTTTGGATTAGAGTAGATAAAAATATTTTATGTAATTTAATAATGTTTGATTTCTTATTAATGTTACATTATATTTCGTGTTGAAAGTATCGAGTGTTTTAAGACTATAAACATATATTTTTAATAGACTAACGTTTATCTATACTAAATATTATAAAGAGGAAAGAATTGTATTTTTGTATATATTGAAATAACTCAAAAACTACTGGGCCGATTTTAAATCTTTCACCGTTAGAAAGGTAATTTATCCGTGAGTAACATATATTTTAATTTCACGCGGGCGAAGTCGCGAGCAACAGCTAATAAATAATCCAGAAAATATGTCTTTAAAAACACATTTTGTTGCTCTCGTTAATTTTTTTCAACAGTATATAAATTTCTACCAAAATATATGTTCAAATTTAGTTGTATTTATGCTGGTAATTTAATAATGCAAGGTTATTTTTTGTTGGTAATTGCCAGGGTTGTTAAATGTTGCAAGAGCTACTAAGAACAAGGTAATCGTTAAATTAATATAAATATTATTTTATATTATACTAGCTGTTGCTCGCGACTTCGCCCGCGTGAAATTAAAAATTATAGCCTATGTTACTCACAGATAAATTACCTTTCTAACGGTGAAAGAATTTTTAAAATCGGCCCAGTAGTTTCTGAGTTATTTCAATACATACAAAAATACAAATCTTTCCTCTTTATAATATTAGTATAGATATAGATTAATAAAGATTCACGATTGTCTAATCATAAACTATTTGGAACATTGATCGGAATTGATTTAAAATACATGTAAAGAAAATTTTATGTGCCATGTCGATTTTATTTCATTTAAAACTGTATGCAAATTAGATCATTTGTTATGTAAAGAAATCTATATAATAATCAATGTAATACGGAAATCAGTAATAGTATAATTATTGAAATTTCGTGTTTAATTAATTTTATATAGATAAAAACTTGTTACATTCTCATTTAACAATAATTTATTTACTTCACCTGTTTAGACATTTTGTATTTGACACTAGCTTTCGCCCGCGACTTCGTCCGCGTGGAATTAAAAAAAAAGGGAGTAGCCTATGTGTCCTTCCAGACTATCCTCCACGTCAATACCAAATTTCATCAAAATCCGTTTACCCGTTTAGGCTACAAACTCTAACAAACATCCATCCGTCGCTGTCGAACGGAATAAATAGTATCCTATGTCCGTCTCCTGGCTCTAAGCTACCTCCTCACCAATTTTTAGCCATATCGGTGAAGCCGTTCTTGAGTTATAAATGGTGTAACTAACACGACTTTCTTTTATCTATACTATTACTATAATATTATAAAGAGGAAAGATTTGTATTTTTGTATGTATTGAAATAACTCAAAAACTACTGGGCCGATTTTAAAAATTCTTTCACCGTTAGAAAGGTAATTTATCCGTGAGTAACATAGGCTATATTTTTTAATTTCACGCGGGCGAAGTCGCGAGCAACAGCTAGTATTATATATATAGATTTGTTTTTGCTGTTAAGGGTAATTGAAGTTAAACTCCTTAACTTTTAAATACTAGTAGAGTTATAAATTAAAAATATATTTATGTTTTACTAAGCTAAAGGTGACTGATAAGAATAAGTCATGCTATGTAATAATTTTCAGCAGTAATTTTTATTTTCAACTAACAATTAAGACGTAATCAAATATTTACAAAATATTTCCCAATACTATACTATTTTTAAGTAATCTTGTTAATAGATTCTTACCTTTTTAGTAATAATCCAGTAACATCAAAATAACAACGCGAAGTTAACACTTGTTCACCAACGAAAGCGACAGCGTGTGCGCCGTGCTCGCGTACACTGCGCACGCGCATGAATGCTGTGAACACTCCTACCACTAACTTGCGCATTATTTTCTTTACATTGTCAATGTTCTAGATTTCCGTGTCTATTTTGAATGTCATACATTGACCGGTGTCTTTTGTCACGTACGTTATGTTTATTATGACATTTTATTACGTTTAGATGTTTGGATTTAAATGCGAATTATACTTCATACTAATATTATAAATGCGAAAGTTTATATGGACGGATGTTTGTTAGTGTTTGTAGCCTAAACGGCTGAATGGATATCGTTGAAATTTGGTATAGATGTAGAGGGTAGTCTGGAAGAACTATGCTACTAACATTTGTTTTTTTTTAATTCCATGCGGACGGAGTCGCGGGCGAAAGCTAGTAAGCTATATTTCTGTCGAATTCTATATGGTAAAAGGAATTGATATCGCCCTATAGCTATGTCCTATGGTGGTGAAAAAATTTAACAGTATGTATATCGTCAGATTTTTTATTTATATCAAGGTTATTAGCGAGTATTCTAATATATTTTGACCTCTTGAGCTTAAATTGTTTTATCGATTCGGTTTGTTTTTTTTTTTTCGTCGTAAAAATACAGTCGGTGGTCCTCTTTTATTATTTACAAGCAACGCATTTTAATTTTTATTTTCTACTAGATTTCGGCTGCGACTCCAGCCGCAAGGAATTAAAAAAAAATCACTTCGTAATCCTATGTGTTCTTCCAGACCATCCTCTACATCTATACCAAATTTAATCGAAATCCGTGCAGCCGTTTAGACTACAAACGCTAACAAACATCCATCCAACCCTCTAAACATTCGCATTTATAATATTAGTATGAAGTAAGACGAGTAAGATTACGCTACTAAAATAAATTTCGTATCACTCTTAAGGATTTAATATTGATATAAACGGTAAATCTTACTTAGAAAGTGCATTAATCATTAGGCAGTTTGTTGGCAGCGTTATTGCCATTGGATAATGTTGCACTTTTCCTGTTCGGATAGCCAGCAGGAGTGCAATAGAAAGTGTCGTAATTGCCTCGCAACTGATCTTGATACAAACGTTCTGTATGTCACCGTCGAATCGTGTACTCGGTCTGTTCGCGATTTATCTCTTCGAAGTCTAAAGCATTTTGAATTCAGTCAACGTAATTTTTTGGCTGTTTTCTGTATCGTCCAAGCTCATAGTAACAATTTGACTTATGAATTCTTCGATATGCAATTTGTCGGGGCAAATTATAAAGTGACTGGTTATAGGTTATATCGGTGACATGTCTGTAATGAAGTTGCGTGCGAATCCCGCAATATCTCTTCACGCTTGTAACTAACGTCTGTTGAATTTCAAATTGTTAATTATTCAATTATGACCCCTTTTACGTCAATGTAGATCATATCTTTCTATAGCAGATTTTACATGTAATTTAACATATGCTAAAATTTTAAAATGATGTATGGATTTTGAAGTATCTATCTCGATATAAGTAATAAAATATAATAGTACGGTTATACTATTTAGACATGACACAAGTAGATGTGTCTAATAATCATCATCATCAACTTGCTCTTATCCCTTACGGAGGGTCGGCACGGCACAGTATGTGCTGCTCTTCCATACATTTCTATCAGCCGTCATATCTGAATCCACTCCCTTCTTAAGCATATCCTCTTTCACACAATCCATCCATACTTTCTTCGGTCTTCCTCTTCCTTTGTAGCCATCCACATTCATTCTTAACACTTTCTGGTTTATGTCGCTATCGTCTCGTCGCATAACATGTCCATACCACGCTTTTGCTTCTCAATTTTTCCACCACTGGCGCTACTTTTAAACTTCCTCTAATATACACATTCTTAACTTTATCCTTTCTTGTCATACCACACATCCATCTTAACATACGCATCTCAGCCACATGCAATCTCCTTTATGCAACTTTGGTGGCCCAACATTTAGATGTGTCTAATAATAAGCGAAATTTCATCTATACACTTGGAGGCAATTATTAATTTTAAAGGGACTTTTCTAAATAGATCCATTCTATCTACCAATCTTATGTAACATGGTGTAATAGTTTTTATTTAGCATTTTAAAATTTATTCGCAAAGTCATCGCAGACAAAATATTGTTGTATAACATAGATTAAATAAAACCGCACCGACCGTCTGCACTTTGTAAAGTAGCTTTTGCCCGCGACAGCGTCTGACCGATTTAAAAACTTACTAAGTAGTTATGTTCTTCCAGACTGTTCTACATCTATGACAAATTTCATCGAGATCCATCCATCTAAACTTTCGCATTTATAATATTAGTGACACAGTAAGAAGTAAGATGCTATTCAGTTTGCGGGTGTCAACTGACGTAAATATTATAAAGTACTAGCTGTTGCTCGCGTCTTCGTCCGCGCGGTAATAAAAAATAATAAATACAGCCGATGTTACTCACTGATAACGTATCTATTGGTCAAAGAATTTTTGATATCGGCCGAGTAGTTTTTGATATTTTTCAATACATACAAAAACACAAATCTTTCATCTTTATAATATTAATATAGATAATAATTCGATCTTAACCTATAAATAGCAGTTATTGCTGTTATGACATGAAGTTTAGTAATGCAAGAGGCTTTTGATACTCCAGACCTAATGAGTTCTACATAGATAGGAATCCTACAGAAACCTAACCTAAGTTTAATATTTAATATTGTTTTGTTACAGGTAAACGATGCTGACATAGAAGACTTCGACAATGATAAGTGTACAATGTGCACACAAGAATAATATATTATATTATTAACTAGCTATCTTTTTTTATACCTTTTTTTTGTTAAAGTTGACATAAAAACTCTTTTACGAAAAAAGAATAAAAAACATGTACATTGACAATTGTGTGAGTGACGTGAAAAATAAAAAAAAAATTGAAATGTCAAGTCGTGATGTAAAGTCGTTATAATAAAATTATACTGAACTCAACTGTAAAAATTTAGTTTTATTATTTTTTACCGAGGGTAATGCTTTATGCAGTCTCCCGGGGGAGCGCGGCAGTTATGTGGGATTCTCCTCGCAGGTGCGCGGCATACCCACTAAACCCCTTCGGTTCCTCCAATGCATATGGTCGGGGTCACGGGAACGCTTGCCGCTTTCGTCCGCGACCCCGGCCTGCGTATCTTTTTTAATACCTAACTTTAGACATCTTTACTTTTTAGTAGCTTAAAACTTTAGTAGCTACGAGCTGTTCCCTTGCGGCTTCATCTCCGACAAATTATAAAAACTTTATTTTATTGTTTACATTTGTCAAATTCTTAATTGCAAATGGCAAAATTACCGTTACAATAACCTTGCTTCCTTAATGTTGGCAGCTTGTAGTTTATGGTCCCTTTCCCACATGAAGGTTTTATCCAATTTATATACACCCTTATATAGAAAATATAGCCTTAAGTATGTCGTAAGTGTAGGGCTTTTTATTGAAGAAATAATTATTCAAAAATATACTGTAATTGCTGACATCTTAGGCAACAAAGAAGTGTGTGTTTACGCTTTATTATATTAAGTACAGATAGGGACAGGTTCAACGTGCAATACTGCAGCCTTCTTATGCCGACTTAGACAATTTGATACTCAGTATAACAATGTACACTTCGCCAGTGAAAGTAAAATAAATACATCACAAACAGTAAACCACAACAACCTCTTATTGAAGTACTTACAGAAGATACTTCTGGTAGAAATTTTATTGACACTGCGTTGATTACTTCCTTCATTTGACTTTTAATAGACAGGACATATCTAAAGAATTCCCCTCTGTCAAAGAAAAAAAAAAGAATAGTCTCTCCCAAATTATAGTAGAATAGCCATAAACACTCGACACTAGCCCAATCCGCTGAGGGAGAGCCATAAACAAGAAATAGATGGATAGAAGAAAAAGAACAATAATTTCGTAAAGAAAAACATGCTTCCTTGCGTGCTTGTTTTGTGCTTTTGCGTTTATAAGGAGGTTTTAATTTTAAATAAGGCATGACGTTATAGATACACGATTGTCATGTTCATTTCACCCTAAAAAGTGGCAGAATTTATACAGTAAAACAGCTTTATGTCTAGTCCGTTTGTTTATCATCAAAGTTTTCAGTGATGACATCAGATTAGTAATTAATTTTACATCATAACATTTATTACATACTTTCATGATGTAGGATTACCTCCGTATTTGCATGTAAAAGCGCGCGCACCTTTGACTAAACTATCGCACAACTGTTTAGTCGCGCTTTGATTCCTATGAGCTTATATGGACACTACTCGATTTTTAGTGGTGCAAGTAAACAGTTGAATGGGCTGCGAAACAATCGACAATCAAGGGCGGATCCAGCTTTGGCGCCAGAGGGGGTCATAGAGTCGTGGTCCAGTCAAGAGCTTATATAAATATATTTTGTCAAGCTCTCGACCAATCAACTCAGGGGGGGCCCATGACCCCCATGACACCCTGGATCCGCCGTTGTCGACAATCACACTACTGTTGTGCGATAGTTTAGTCAAAGGCGTACGCCCGGCGGCCGCTCTATCTATAATTGGATATTTAATAGAGGAAATGATGTAATACAGTATACTATATAGGAATCGCACAGATTAAAAATAAGTTGTAGCTTACAGTTAAGTGTTTTTGTAGTTTTTTACAAGAAATAGAACTGTGATGAACCAACCATCCTAACTCACGTACAGTTAATTCCAAAAATGTTTCGCCTAGAAAGTGCATTGTAATTTAATTGAACGATATTTTTCTATTCTTTATGTTGTAATTTTAATAAAACCAAATGTTTATTAGAAAATATGCAATATATTGTATGTTTTTAATTAATGTTAAAGATATATAAGAACAGAAGTGCATAATAAGTAAATTAAAAATATACTGACAACCACGCAACTATCACGCATGTGTACTCGTCTGTACATCGTATTTATGTAGTCGACTGTATTTGGTACTTTTAAAGAATTAAATTCGCTTCCCACTTAACCAAAACAGCAAACCGTCAGTCATAATAAGAGGTACTAGTAGCTATAATTTAATATATGTAGCTGTCTATGACTGTAGAAAGTTCTTGACTTATTGCATTCTGAGCATTAAATGCTATTTAACATGGGTAGGAAATCAAAGTCCTCGCCTGTGTACAGTTGCGTTGACAAGTGATATTTACTGCTGTTACGTGACAATATCTTCAAGTATACTGCCACCGGTTATGTTTAGAAATTGTTCGATAACGACGTAGATAGTGCTCAATGTAGGCACGTTTCCATTGCAATTCAGAGATGGAGTCTATAGACATTGTCAAGGAACTCACGATACGGTGCAAATTTTTATAGAGTTAAGACAGCTTTTGCCAAATGGGGTCATTTAAAGCTTACCTAATTATACCTTATTGTAGAGTTAGTATAATCAATGTCACTCATTAATTGGTGCCTAACTTTTAATGTTTATATCTGAACCAAAATCGATACTACAGACCACTGAACTACTCTGAGTGGTAGTAAATTTACATGATGGTGCCACCTTAATGACTCTGTGTAAAGTAGTGAGGCTGTTGAAACCTTCGGTGTATTTGTAAGATCATTAGTCCCTCTTATCGTCTTAGCATTTAAGTCATAAAACTGTTCGCAATCACCTATAAAGCATTTACTTCCGCGATGCAACTGCCCAGGAAATAACACGCTGGTCAAGTCGTTTGTTAGGCTTAACAATTCCTTTATTCTATTCACATAGAGTAATTCACATTTAGTATCGACCACTGTGAGTTTGGACTTAAACACTTGTAAATAAAAAACAATAAGTAAAAACAAAACTGATTATCTCTCAGTGTTTAGGGACGAAAAATGATGTACTTCAAATATTTTCAAGCTGTTTTCTACAATTACATTAGAATTGAAAGAAATACATACTGCTTCTGAAAGTAGAGCAAAATAACATTTGTTTTGCTCGACTTTTGACTTTTTATACAAAAAAGCAAACTTACTTTTTAAAAAGTAAAAAGAATAAAAACTAGTTATGAAACTTTGCTTTTTAAAGTCAATCTAAACCTATAGAATAGTGTCTCATTAGGAAAATGGAACGCATTAAAAAAATACGTACATTTGCTTATTGTAGTAGTTTTAGTGGTTGTACGACACGAGTCAGGCCTAAATACGACGTTACGCAAGTCATGAGGTCAGTTTATAATACAACGATGACTGCGCAAATGTGCCAGATATTGTTCTCGAGTGAGGATGCATTTTCCGGTTACGTAAAATGTATGTTGAAAGGTTTTATAACTTTATGGTTATATTTAACTTGGTTAATGGTTTATTTGTTTGTATAAGTCATAGTTGCGTTAACTGTTAAACAAACACTAGATGTTGTCCACGGTTTTGCACGCAATATGGAAAATAATATTATTCTAATTTTTGTTTTATAAAAATTTTTTTTTAGGTTCAATTCAAAATGGTTAATGGTAATACACTAAAATCATACTTCATACTTATAATAATATAATAAATGCGAAAGTTTGGATGGATGTTTCTTAGAGTTTGTAGCCTAAACGGCTGAACTGATTCCGATGAAATTTGGTATAGATGTAGAGGATAGTCTTGAAGAATAGGCTACTCATTTTTGTAATTTTTTACTTCCAAGCGGACGGAGTTGCCGGCGAAATCTAGTACAGCATAAACCAGAGAGCAATAGCGTGTTTATTTAATTTAATATTAATTTTATAAATTAGACTATATTTATTTTAATCTAACATTTATTTAAGTATAATAGTTGTACCTAACATCGTGGCTGATTATCTTAACAGTGAAATGAAAATCGCTTCCCCGAGCATTTCCTCTCACTTTCCACATACGTGTATCGCTTAGGTTATGTTTGCCTTTGATGACATAAATGCACTGATTCCGTGCCAAACATGTTTATAGGAAGTAAACGTTTTTAGAATTTCATGATACACTAGCTGTTGCTCGTGACTTCGCACGCGTGAAATTAAAAAAATGTAGCCTATGTTACTCGCAGATAAATTACCTTTCTAACGGTGAAAGAATTTTTAAATTTGGTCCAGTAGTTTTTGAGTTATTTCAATACATCCAAAAATCTTTCCCTTTTGTAATATTGGTATACTCGTAGATTAGCTTTTACCTGCAACATTTCTCGCGCAGAACAAGATAATCTTATAATATTATAAATGCGAAAATTTAGATGGATGGATGGATGTTAGACTTTGTATCCTAAACGACTGAACGGATCTCGGTGACATTAGGCATAGATGTAGAAGATAGTCTAGTCTAGAACACACAGGCTACTTATTTTTTTAATTTCTAGCAAACGGAGTCGCGGGCGGAAGCTAGTCTAGTAATTAATTAAGTTTATGTTAGTCACGAATAATGTACCTTCTTAATGGTAAAATATTTTTTCAATAGATTTAGTAGTTTTTTGAATTTATTCATTACAAACAAATATAGGAAATATAGTTTGTGGTATATAGCTGTTGCTGGCGACTTCGCCCGCGTGAAATTAAAAAATATGTCCTATGTTACTCATGGATAAATTACCTTTCTAACGGTGAAAGAATTTTTAAAATCGGCTCAGTAGTTTTTGAGTTATTTTAATACATACAAAAATATAAAGATACAAATCTTTCCTCTTTATAATATTAGTATAGATGAGCGTAAAGTGTTGTCTGGTATCTTTTTGTTCTCGGCACACAGAAAGGTAATGTATGTATGTATGTACATGTAATTGTGTGTATGTACGCATGTATGTCAATTGATAAATTATCTCGAGGCTAGTAGCGTAGTTATGATTTTATGCAATACATTTTACAATGTTGTTAGATTTATACGATAGATGGCGCTTTTTTAAATAACAAGTTAAGTTCAAACACGAGGAATTTTTACTAAACATAATAAAACGAAGTAACAAAACATATTTATATATTTATACCACATAAAAATATTTACACTACACATGTCAAGTTATTATTTTAATAATTTATATGTGAATAAATTTTGTCCTACAAATTGAATTTCATAGTGTCTAATTTTAACTATGTACCTTTGCCGTTATTAACAGGAAAAAAAATGATCTTAACTCAAAATATACACAAATATTGTCGAAGAGACTAGAATACGAAAAAAACCATTGAATCTATTTAAAAAATATGATCTAACTTATCTATACTAATATAATAAAGCGTAAACACACACTTCTTTGTTGCCTTAGATGTCAGCAATTGCAGCGTATTTTTGAATAACTCTTTTTTTAATAAAAAGCCCTACACTTACGTCACGCGTTAGGCTGTGTATTTTCACGCTATCAAACTTAGGGGGTAAATAAATTGGATAAAAACCGTAACGTGGGAAAGAGACCATAAGCTGCTGCCAACATCAAGGAAGCAAAATTGTCATAGTAAGGTAATTGGTATTTTGACATTTGCAATTGAGAATTTGATAAATGTTAACAATAAAATAGTTTGTATAATATTATGCGGATAAAGACGCATGCGAACAGCTAGTTTTAAATAAAGAGTTACATTTGGTTTTTAGCATTTTGCACAAATTATGGCGTTTTATCTAACATACTCGTATATTACACTTTCATCTTTTTGTACTACACGAAGTGTTATTCTTTAAACATAATTTTTTTACTTTTGAAAACCTCGAAGACTTTGCATTTCTTTTCCGTCTTTTCGGTAGCCAAGTTTCTTTAATCAAATCGCTGCCCTTTTCTGCAATCATAATAACAGGGGCGTTTATATTTCCATTAGTAATAGCCGGCATAATACTAGCATCGATCACCCTTAAACCTGTCACACCGTACACTTGTAATGTAGGATCAACAACTGCCATGGGATCTGTCGTTGGACCCATTTTAGCTGTACACGATAAATGATAAATAGTCATCGTGTATTGTCTAATCATACAATCCCAATATTCATCAGTATACAATGGTAAATGTTTGCAATTCGGAACAGGCTTGTCGTTGAACCTAGCCCCAAGTCGTTTCATTGCCTTAGTTTCTCCAACCGCGACCGCTGCCTTCACACCTTCTCTTAAAACTCCAACGTCATCAGGATGTGTTAAATAATTGTGATACATAAGGGGATATTCTAATGGATTTTTCGATCGTAACTTTATAAATCCTGTACTCTTAGGTCTTAACATCATCGGGAAAATTCCAAATACATCTTTGTTTGTCAAATGACCGAATACCTCATCGTAAAATTCATCCGTAATACTGTGGGCTCGTTTCACTTGTGTGCCGCCATCTGATGGTATTGATGCAGAGGTCATCATGAATTCCATATCTGGCCAATCATCAGAAGAATTTGCATATTTCGTATTTATAAATGCAACTACTTCTAAACCAATACTCGAAGTAAGAGGCCCATCTTCTGATATGGCATAACGTAAAGCAGAATTGACATTCACAAGTCGACTCATAATCAAGCTGATTGGGTAATCGATTTCAAAAACCAATCCACCGACAGCAATGTGATCTTGCAAGTTCCTCCCAACACCGGGAGAATCTTGTATCACGTCGATACCTACTTCTTGTAAATGTTGAGCAGGTCCGATGCCCGAAAGCATGAGTAACTGTGGGGAAGCTATCGCTCCAGCTGCGAGAATTACTTCACGTTTAGCGTATACTATTTGCTTCTGTTGGTCTTTAATAAATTGGACTCCGTATGCTCGTTTTTGATCTTTGTCTATTAAGACTTTTGTAACATGAGAGAATAATGATACGTGCAGATTTTGTCGTAGACGAACTGGTCGGAGGAACGCCTTGGCAGTGGAACATCTGGTGCCTCGTCTCATGGTGAACTGATACCACGCGTAGCCTGTCTGCTGGGCGCCGTTCACGTCGACAATGTCGTAGCCCATTTCTTCACCTGCTTGGAGGAAGGCCGCTCCTATTGGCGTGTTGTAGGGTGCGTCTTGTACTGTTAAGTAACCGCCTGTAAACACATAAATAACTTATGTCAAAATGAAGAATAATTTACTTGTGTTAGTATTTTACCTTTATATTTCTAATCAAGTGAAATTTCTAGCTATTGGATTTTATTTAAATAAAAACGGGAGCAACAAAATGCTTCTTGCAAATTTACAAATAGTACTATTATAAATGGATATGAAATTACATAACTTAATCTGAGATGCACCGCACGAGTTACAGTCACTTTACGGAATTTAGAAATACGAGTATGTGGTAGAGTCGATTCGTTTCCGTGTTTAAATGATGTTGGCTTACTTTAAACAAGAAGCTACATTTACATGTGTTTCTAATGTACTCTATTAATGTATTAACCTTACCTTCGCCATGATGTCTCTTATCCCTCGCTAGGTACGGATTCCTTTGGTCTTCTGATTTCTTGAAGTAAGGTAGCACGTCTTCGTATCCCCAGCCAGGGTTCCCGAAGGCCTCCCACTGGTCGAAGTCTCTCTTGTTGCCGCGGATGTAGAGCATTGTGTTTAGGACTGAGGAGCCGCCGAGAACTTTACCCTTGGTCCAGCTGCAACGCTTGTCTTTCATCGCCTGGCACGCGGAGTCTTGTGGTTGTGTTCTGGAATACACAGTGTTGGGTGGTTATAATTGTGTTAAGAGGTAAAATTTGGTGCTTTTAAAAGTGTTCTAATGTTTAAATTACTTTTTTAACGTTGGGATATGCTAGATCTATAACTATTCCAAGAAAAATGCATTTTAAATTGTTTTGCTAATGTTTTTTTTAGGTCTTTTTAAACTCCTTTCACCATTAAAATGTCATACTTGTATCTGATTTATTTACAGCTTTTAGATAGAAGAATAATGTTGATAAGACTTACCGGTATTTCCAATCGAGTTTACTCTTATGGAGATACAGCGAGAGTAGAGGAACATCACTGATATCCGTCTCATGTCCACCAGCTTCTAACAGTAGTACATTCCAACTTTCCACCTCTGATAACCTATTTGCCAGAACCGCACCAGCAGATCCTCCACCGACTATAACAAAGTCGTATTCTTCTCTCAGATATTGCTGGTTGAATGGTCTGTTCTCAGGATCTAGAAGGTCGTAGTTGAAGTAGGCCATAGCAGCAAGCATTACTGGGATGAATGTCAGTTTGCTGATCCCGGCGATGGTGAGGGCGGACTTAGCCGCCGCTGCGGCCGCCGTCAGTACACTCATGGTTAATGAAGCATTTCTTTACCTGGAATAATACAATACTTAAATTAGAACGGAGTAGCAATTTTATCGTTTATGTCTTTATCTCTATTACTGTGTTTCTGTTTCTGTTTTAAATGATACTTGTTTACCAACTCTATCTCTGTCTCGTTTTTTTTAAAGACAATATGGGGGATGGCAATGTTGTTATGCAGTTGTTACGACAGTGGAGATTCACCCTTGCCTTGATTGCAAGGCGATACTGTACAGTTTGCTTTCCACGCTCGGTCGGTGACGATGAATTAAATATTTCACAGTTAAGGTTAGGCTTTGATAAGGTTAACCTGTCAGTCAAAATGTTTATACCTTTAAAGTGCAAGGTTGCGGCGTACTAATCCGTGACCCGACAAATGCAGTAGATCAACTCCAGTTGATCTACTGCACTTTACGAGGTTAACCTGCTCTGGATAAAACAAATAACTTGTAGACAAGTATAATGCGTTAAAACATTTTAAGGCTTTATATCCTTGCTATAATTATAGTAAAGTATAATTTGAACGAATAAAAAATTTGTCCTAAATCTCAAGGCTATTAAAAGTAGACATTTTTCAATGGAATCAACTTAATATTACTTTCATTTAAGCAATGTTTTATATTATATACTAAGTAATTAGTATGTTGGAATGTATGATATAACCCAGTCGTAGATTAATTGCGGTAAGTCTAAGTTAACAAGATTAATTCTGAAATTTGTCCTTTTTTATTTTGCGCAAGTTTTAAATTAAATGTTTATAAAAACCTGTGATTTAACAATAAAATATCCGGTTATTATATCACCAAATATTTTAAAGTAGTTTACTATTAATATTTAATGAAAGCAGAGACAAATTAGTCCCTTTACCGTTCCACCCTTTTCTTATAAGGAAAGGATTTGCTGGGAAAGTGGATTTGACGGTGGAGACGCCTATGCGTCCTCCCTATGGAGGGGAAATATCCTCTTTATATGCGTCGCCTCCGTCGATTTAGGGTAGTCAACGCATATGCAATTGCGAATGTCTATGGTCAGCGGTCGCTTCGCCATTTCGGATTTAGGTGGCCGCTTGCTCGTTTGCCACATTATTGTATAAAAATGTCCATTTGTAGAGTTATAAACCGTTACACTGTACACTTTAGACAGCAATTTCATTGATATTATAATATATAGTGTAATTTTAAAAGATGTGTTTACCGATTGCGACATAAAGTTCGGTTAGTATGTGACAAGTGTTACTGTGGGGTCAAAGCAATAATTGTGTAAGTCACCGCAATGTCTTGCACATATCACAAAGTGCCACGACCTTTCGCCCATCTAGGAAGGTTCGTGAAGGCCTCATAATATTATAATTGCATAAGTTTAGATTGATGCTTGTAACTGCGTATTTCCAAGGCTAACCAGATCTCTATGAAATTTGGCACAGATGTTATTGAGTTATTATTAAATTCCGAGCGGACAACGTCGCGGGCAAAAGTTAGTAGAAAATAGAACATTTAGAGCGCGCGCATCTTTGACTAAACTATCGCACAACTGTTTAATCGCGCTATGATTCCTATGAGCTTATATGGAGGCACACTACTCGATCTTTAGTTGTGCAACTAAACAGTTGAATGGGCTGCGAAACAATCGACAATTGCAAAACAGTTGTGCGATAGTTTAGTCAAAGGTGTGCGCCCGCTCTAAGAACCGAACTCTATACTGTCTGATGTAAAGGAATAACAACTAAGCTATCGATGCTATGAAAATATAATTGGCAAATCTCAGATTGCTTTCAGCAAACTTGTAAATGCATTTGTCTTATTATGCAGGTAATGACATTGAAGATAGTTGTAAAAAACGTATCTAATCTCGGTTTTAAAATGAGATGCGATTATTTAAAAAGTCCGTTGACCTTTCACGTAAGACAAGGTTAAAATTATTGCTTAAAGTATTATAATTTTTATGCATAATAAAAGTTATGGAAATCTTCTCTCTGTGAACAAGAACAATGTAAAGAAAGTCTAGGTTCAACCTAAGGCTTTTATTAATATTAAAAAAATTAACCGTAAGGTAAGCAGAAATGTATTAAGTCAAGTTTCCAATAATAAATAACACTGACTTTGTATGGTGCAAATAAAAAACAGAGACCATCGTAATTTGACCTCTTTGTCTATGCATAAGGAGGGGACTTCATTTCTGCAATGTTGTAATATAGTTGAGACTATGTCATGAACCAGTATTTGACCTTGATTGTATTCGCTTTCACGATATCACATTATGTTAATGGTTTAAACATCTCGTGAGAGTGTAAAATATTTTTTTATCAGTAGCAGACTCTTAACTTGTATTAAATACAATAAAACTCTCGCAGTTTTTAATTTTTTACTGTTTATAGAGTTAATTTGCAAACTTTAAAGTCATTTCTTAATAGCATTGATTTATTATCCAATTTTTATTCCCATTATAAGATTTAAATGCCATATGTATTGTTTTTTTTACATACAATAAGGTGCAAACCGAGCGAGCCGCCACCTAAATCCGCCGAAATGGCGAACCGTCCGCTGCCCATAGACATCCGCAATTGCAGATACGTTGCCTACCCTAAATCGACGGAGGAGGAGACGCACATAAAGAGGATATTTCACCTTCCTATGCGTCTTCTCCACCATCAAATCCACTTTCCCGTCCAATCCTTTCCTTATAAAAAAAGGGTGGAACGGGAAAGGGACTAAAATTGGGCCTCCGGCACCACACTCATCAGACGAAACGCGGAATTGCTTCCACTTGACGCCTGTCTTCTGTGTGGTCGTGGTATTGCGTGGGGCGAGCCGACCCATTCGTGCTGATGTTAAAGCGGGCTCTACCACTGTTCAATAATGTTCTCAATGTACTAACGATTAGCCTACTTTAGTGTAGGAAAACATAACATGAACGCACATTGAAATGTCTTCCTATTGTCTATGATTTCCTTGTAACTTGATTTTATTATTGCAGCGATTACAAAAAAGAATGACAATAAACAAAATTCTCGTAAAAAACTAAAGCAACTGTAAAAATCCGTAATTATTTCTGACCAAAATATTCTTCAACAGCAAAAACTTTAAACAACAGTTGTTAAAATCACCAAGTTCTTTAAGTTTGTACTTTACTTCATCCTTCACATTCACTTCAATAATGCAGGTGTGCACAACATTTTCTCACATGGTTTAAGATATCTATGCGTTATAACAATAAGATGTGAATTAGGTCGCTGCAACTGTATGTAATGTCAACTCATAATTATAGTGTTTCCACATCAATCAGAACACTATAAAATTAACAATAACTTACTGAAGTGAACACGTTACCAATGGAGTCGACATTTCCTGCTTGTGCCTGTTGTCTACATTTTAGACATATTGTCATCCCTCAAATTTTCCTTGAAATAGTTGAAACAGCAATTGGATTTGCGATCTAAGTCTAATAATTTCGCATTTACTGACAAGAATGATAAAGGTTTCAGTTTAAATATTAAAGTATAAGCAGAGATTCGCAACATTTTATCCGCGGGTTAAATTAATTCTGTGTAAATCGAAACAATAATTTATTTAGACAGTTTAAATATTGTAAAATGTTCTTTGTATTTTTAGTTTTCGTTGAATTAAAACACTCTGTGATTTATAGGAATTATGTTGGCAACCTCTGGTGTACGTAATGATTATTACGTCAGTTTACGAGATTACTATGACAACGTCCTAATTGAGGTACTATGGGATAATAAAATTACGTCATTAAAATAATTGAATGCATTTGCATAGGGTCATGTAATAGTGAATAATATTGCGATAATAAGGACTATATTAACATTAAAACTGACCAAACCACTTGATAGTCGTCCATGACTTACATTTCTTGATTAATCATGTCCTGCTTATTTTGCACTAATTTTACTTTATCTAAAGTACTTGCTAATTTTGACACCAAATGTACATCTGTAATCCTTTATCATATGTATTATCATATGTATTAACGTGTATTAATTTGACAATGAAATTCTCCCGAACACACAAACTATCTCGTAACTCAAGTTACCAATTTGCCTCTAGACCTCAACCAGATCAATAACGAAACCACCATACTCGAAGATACGAAGCGTGTAATTGTGAAATTGTTAGCAAATATTTATATATTCATCGTCATTTAATTAAATATCAAAAGTTTGTTTAATTGATTGCAAAATTCGTAATTCGAAGTGGAAAAGGAATATTTGAATAGTATGTCTATTGGGGTTACAGGTTTCCGAACTAACCTTTAATTTGTGAATGAATCACTAGGTAATGATAAAATAAATAGAATCTTCAGAAACCCAGCATAAAGCGAGTAATCATACTATCATCATACTTTATACTAATATTATAAATGCGAAAGTTTAGATGGATGTTTGTTAGAGTTTGTAGCCTAAACGGCTGAACGGATCTCCATGAAATTCGGCACAGATGTAGAGCATAGTCTGGAAGAACACATAGGCTACTTTTTATCCTGGAAATAGTTACGGTTCCCGTGGGATACATTTTTTTTTAATGTTTACTCGATAACTCTCCAACGGTTCAACATATCTTATTGAAATTTGGCACAGATATAAAACAAACTCTGGAGTACACATGGGATATAGTTCACCTCGGAAAAATATCCGGTTCCCGAGGGATACGTAGTTTTTTGTTATTTACATAGTTCGTATGTTTCCTAACACCACGCAGGCGACAGCTAGTTTGTTAGATAATATGGACGTTTTATTAACATTTACAAAAGATTAATAAACTTAATGTCTCCTACCTTTAATTAACAGAGGAGAGAATATACCGAAAATAGGATTTTACACTTTACTGTCACATAAACAACAAATAGAACTACCATATACAAAAGTTTGTAATACTGTCTGCAAGTATAAGATATTTTTGTAAAATAAAACAAAATGTGATGGTAAATTCAATTATGTAATCGATCGTGCTGAGCAGAGCGGACCCACTTTCATTTATAACGAGAGTACTGGGTGTGTTACAGTGGTTATGATTTATAGATTTTAGCATACTAGTTGTTGCCCGACACTTTGTCTCCATCCGTCAAAATATACTCAATAATTTGGACGATATTGCAGACTACAATATGTGTTAAATTTTATCAAGATTTATTCCACCATTAAGGAGTAAAAACTATATAACAAAGTCCCTTCCCGCTGTCTGTATGGATGCTTAAATCTTTAAAACTACAAAATGTTTTTTTTATGGAATTGTTAATGGATAGTGAGGTTCAAAAGTAAGGTTTGTATGTATAATACATAGAAATACTAATAATTTTAGATATTTCTAATGTGATGTAAATAAACACATTTTTGTATCAGCATTGGACCGGTGCGAAGCCGAGGCGGGTCGCTAGTATATTTGTATTACTCAAATTTCGATGGTTTCTAAGTTTAACACTTTATGTGTCAAGGAGGGTTATACTTTCACTCTTCAAACTTAAATAAACTTAAAACTTAAATATTTACTTCTAAACTTAATTTTACCGGCTTTATTTTATTTCCGATTAGCACTACTTTGTTGCTACGATCATAAGGAAGTACTCGTATAATAATTTGGATTTTATCGCGAAGACACGCGAGTTTTTGCCACTTTTGAACATCACTTATATAACATTTCTCTTTTATAATTGGTGTACAAATCTGGTGTAATCTGCTCTTGTTATTATTTGTACAATGTTAAAGCACATCATTCTATTATTTATTACTAGCTTTCGCCCGCGACACCGTCCGCGTGGAATTAAAAAATAAAGTGAGTAGCCTATGTGTTCTTCCAGACTATCCTCTACGTCTATACCAAATTTCATCGAAATCCGATCCGTTTAGGCTACAAACTCTAACAACCATCCATCTAAACTTTCGCATTTATAATATGAGTAAGATTAGTTATGGATACGGAAAAAGTTACTAACGATCGACCTCAGCTTTGCTCGTGTGACGAAAAATATACGTCTCATATCTTTTTTTACAGAAAGGGAAGGGTTTGGATTCTTACCCCTACCGTTCTCGTCGACTTTAAATATTCTATGTTACGGGTTAAGTGATAATGTAGCTTTTAATAGCCCCACTATTACTGCATCACTTGTAAGCTCGTTATCCATTATCAAAAGCTCGAAGCTCATTTTTATCAACTTTAATCAATCATAAATAAATCAACTTAAAACGCATCTAAAATTTTAACAGTGAAAGCTACACACTTTTATGCATATCCTATTAACTAATTACTTTTAAATTTATAATGAAATCATTACTTACAATTATAACACAAAAACAAGTCCACACTGAGTCACAACACAAGATACAAACTACGTATACGCGCGGTTCCAACGCCTTCCAACACCATACTGTGTGGCCCCTGCCGGCTTGAGCAATGCTCGCAGTGAACGGTCAATGTTAACAGGCGTCTACTTGCTTCATCGGGACTACCTTACTACTAGAAATAACATAGGATTCGTATATTGTTATTAAAATGCATTGGTACATCTAGGAGATGATCAAGAAGGTGATGCATGAGATGATGAATGATAGATGAACGAAATATTATATTGGTGCGTTGGCCCTTTTTTTTGTCTCGCTGGGAAAATGCCTTTACGCATCCCCCCCGGGTCACCAGGGGGGTATGTGGGACTCGCCGGCCAACTGATGGTAAAATGGCCGGAATAACCACTAAAAACCCAGCGGTGTTCCTTCTGTGCGCCTACGGCTGGGTCACGGGAACGCTTTCGCATACTTCCGCGATGGTGCGTTGACCCTATAGCAGTAGGATAAGGATACGAAGTTGATGATGGTAGCGTACCCAGAGTACTTCCACGTAGAACAACACGTTTTGACCTACATGCCATAGCTAACAAAATATTTAGTAATTTCCGTACATCAAAATGGTTTTTCCATCAATAATTGTAACTCAGATACTTTCATCGTTAACTTAAGCAGTTTATTAGTGTAAAGGTAAACATGTTATTACTTAAGTACATTTAAGTTGAAATTTTCTGAAGTAATTACAAGTTTTGTAGTTAAAATCACTTGTAAGCAGTTATGCATAATTTATTTTAGTGAGTAAGCTCTTGCAAGGTTTAAAAGATTCGAACCTCAGACTCTTCTTGACTCAAATGAGTCACTCAGCTAACGGCTTCTTATAAAGAAAATCCGCGTAAATATTATCTTCAAAGGCTTTAAATAAACAGAGCGCTACACGACGGATGTGGAACGGAACACATAGTACGCGATTTTGTACCTTTTGTGGAACATTTTAAGGTTGTTTACTATTTATTGGTTCTTTACATTTTGTAATCTATGGGTTTCCAGTATTTGTAACTATAGACGCAGTTTTGAGGCACCTTACGCAAACATGAATGTCAAAACTATACTACATATTAGGCCCTATTTTAATAAACACAATGTCACAAGAAGGACGTTAGTTATGAGTGTGTACACCTGTAGAGGTAGACCTAGAAAGAGATGGATGGATTGTGTGAAAGGTGACATGGTTGAGAAGGAAGTGATGACTTAGATGACCGATGATAGAGTTATTGAAGGACGAAAACCCAGTGCGCCCACCCTGCGGGAGTAGGATAAGGTAGGAGAGATGAAGAAATAGGAATACTTAGCTGGCGATCAGAACGTATCGATTACGGCGTTTGCATTGTACCGATCTATGTAACGAAAGCTACGGAAGCTAGTTTTTTGATCCATATAATTTGTATTTTTAAGTACCATTAATATAGAATCTCATTGGTTAGAATTGCAACCTCTCCCACAGTGCAAGATATTTGAATTATGACATAAATAATTACATATTGCTATGTTGTCTACGTGCGTCTCAACACATATTCACTTTCGACTTCTGAATGTTTCACACAGCGATACTTTCGTAACAAGACCTGATACAGCCTTAACACTGTAAAAGAAAACGAAACTTAATAGAACGGCATCTTTTCCTGATGAAGGATTTTTCTAATGTGCAAATATTGAAATTGTGATGCGATTGCTTACGTAGGAGCTATTGATTATTTTTCAGGGTTAATCTATACTAATATTATAAAGAGGAAAGACATGTATTTTTGTAAGTATTGAAATAACTCAAAAACTACTGGGCCGAATGAAAAAAAAATCACCGTAAGAAAGGTAATTGATCTTTGGGTAGCATAGGCTATATTTTTTACTATTTATTACTTTCGCGAAGTCGCGAGCTACAGCTAGTAAGTCATATAGTGTAGATCATAAACTGCCCTAGACCTGCCTTAGGTCATCAGTTGACGATGCCCATGATGTAGATTTAAAAATTGTATTGCTGGATTTCAACATATCCAGTGCTCCACCTTCCAATAAATATGTTATAAGGAGATTTTGTTGATCAACTTAAATTATGTCATTTATTCATTTCTGTCTAGACATGTATAACATAATTTTAGAGCTAGAAAGTCAGTTCTTTCAAACACTAATGGGTTTCAGAGGATGAACAAATTGAGAGATGGTTAACTAACAGTGCACCATGACCTGAAATCGGGTGACAGTATTTTTCACCACATTCTGATATACTGTAGATGATACTGAGATAATAAATAAATAAAAATAAAAATAAAAAAGCCTTTTATTCCATGCAATATTAAAGTATAGAAGTTTACAAAAAAATGGATGTAACATGTCTAATTATTATTGATTAAATATTAGATAAATAAATTACATTAGGATAATTATTTTGTTCATATAAAGTTAAAAAAAAAAACAATTTCAATAAAAAATCAAATATGTCTTAAATGCTATTTTTGTTATTTGTAAATTATCATTCTAAATTTTTCAATTTGTTATATTATATTTTTGTTTGCATGGACCCCTCTCAGGTGAAGGCCTCCTCCAAAGATGATACTGAGATACCTTTCCACGATTCGTTAACGCAATGAATTAATCCATTCTCAGAGCCTGTAATGACAAGGCTCTTTGCTTGGTATCGGTCAATGTAACATTACTAGGCGTCTCCTTTTTGAAATGTTGCGAAAACACCGAGGTGACAGTCACTATGTGCATATTAATAAGTTAGTTCAAGTTCGTCTAACAGTTTTGGATATTGGTTATTGACAATTAGTATTTGCTCTCTATGTCGTTTGTCTGCACTAGTCTTTCAAGACCCGGATTTTTATGTGCAACCGCCCGACGTCGCTTAATGCTTCTTTGTTTAACTGTTATTAAATGAATACTTTTTTCACTTTCGCCCGACTGTTACAGCGAAATGGCACTGACGAAACATCTCCAATACCACCCCAGGTTGTATAAAAATATTTCATCCACCATTTTGTGTTGGTCAGTTTAGATTTTTCATAGTGCACCGTACTCAGCCCTTTTTTTTGACGCCCAATGTTAGGTTAGTTGGACTTTCTTAATATCCCTTTTTTATCTCCATTTAGTGAGTGGGAAATCACGTTTTAAAAAATGTCTAAAGTTGAGTACTGACACTATAATAGTGACGACTGACGAATGCTCGCCGTGTAACACGTTACACAATATAACATCGGTCAGTACCCTGTTTAAATGTTTTGCCGCTTTCTTTGACCGTATCAATAATTATGCACGTAAAACAACATCAACATCACCAGCTCACTATACGTCCCCACCGAGGGGCTCGGAGCCTACCCTAAAGTTAGGGTGACTAGTCAACCACGCAGCCAAGTGCGGGTTGGTTGACTTCACACATATCTTTGAATTTCTTCGCCGATATGTGCAGGTTGCATCACGATGTTTTCCTTCACCGTAAGAACGTCGGGTAAATTATGTACATATGAAAAATCGAAAATCACATTGGTACATGGCAGCGGGATTCGAACCCAAGACCCGTAGATCACAAGTCAAGTGCTAAAACCACTGAGCTATCGACGTACACACGTAAAAAGTTATAGTAAATTGTACATAAATGAAGTTATGTGTTTTTCAATTGACCTACTTTTAATAGTTATGTAATGGAGGACTTTTTTTGTGCAGTCACGTAAGCACTTCGCGGTCACTGATTCACAGAGATAATTGTAAGCACTGTTTTAATAATTTTATTGCCGTTTTATACAAAATCTATCTATGATACGTATGTTTTGCGTTACGAAAAAATATTTGTTTGTAGTGGTTTATAGTTTCGTTTTAAACTTATCATTTAAACTTTACTTTTTATTAATAAATGTGAAAGTTTAGATAATTTGATGGCTGTTAGAAGGTATCTCCAGAAAGACTCAACAAAACTCGATGAAATTTGGCACAGATGTTTGTCATCATCGGGAAGAACATTTGAACATTAACTTTTTTTTAATAGAGTAAATTTGAAACGTCTAAGGTTTTTATGGTCAGAGCCAAATTATTAATCTTTCAATGTTTTTTATTTCACTAACAAGTTGGCCTTAATTAAGACCTCGCCATTGCATTGGTGACTGTAGTTTAAAAAATAAAATCGATAGCAAACTTCCGCAGTTTATTTTAATATGTGTAAATTGTTTGTCCATTTTTGTCTGTAAGACTAGCTGTTGCTCGTGACTTCGCCCGTGTGAAATTAAAAATATAGCCTATGTTACTCACGGATAAATTAACTTTCTAACGGTGAATGAATTTTTTAAATCGGCCCAGTAGTTTTTGAGTTGTTTCAATACATACAAAAATACAAATCTTTCCTCTTTATAATATTAGTAAAGATTAGTCACAATGTAAAAGATTTAGGGACAACTTAATTACCATTAATTATAAGTTATAAATTAATTATGCATTGGAATTGCATTCTACATACTTAATGATGATGGTACTCAGATTCGTTTAGTGGTCATTATGAGAGCATCTTCGTGTTATTGAATTAATATAACTACCTAGTACCGACAAGTAAATGTCGTAAGTACATCTAATAAAGATTTTTTAACAAAGCTATGAGTATATCTAAACATATAATAAAATTGGAGTGTTTGTTTGTAATATCAAAAGAAAAATTCCAGATTTCGGGAAGATGATGTATTTACGTTGTTGAATTCCGCGCGGCCAAATCTTGTCTGTATAGGTATTCTTTCGTTAGACATGGCGAAATGATGTCGCTTTTGCATACTAAATAAACGTTAGGTAACGCTTCGTGACACACTACTATGGTATACCGATTTGATTTTGTAGGGCATGATGTTTTGCCCGACTGTTAGAAGGGTAATGTAGCGTCCTTAATAATATGGTAATGAACTTAATAGTACTTAAATAAGCTAATAAACACTATCATATGAAGTTAATTCTTTTAGTGTAGGTCTCCATTTTGAGTTTAGGATTACTATATTATAAGATATGTCTATAAAATGTATACAAAAAAAGGAATTTAATGTATTACCATTTTACAATTGCTTTCATAAAAGAATGGTTCACAAATTTCAAGAAATTCAATCACAATTCGTCTTTCAGCGAATTCTTCAATTTGATAATATCAACTGCTTTTTGTGCGATCGCTAAAGTAGCTGCCATCACGTTGGCTCCTGGTATGTTCGGCATTACACTAGCGTCCACAACTCTTACATTCTTCAACCCACGTACCAATAAATTAAGATCGACTACACTATTCTCGTCATCTCCCATTTTAACTGTACCAACAGGATGGAATATCGTCATTCCCATATATCGTATGTAACAATCCCAATAAGAATATGTGTCGAAAATGTGATTTGAACATCCTTTAATATTTACATCCCTTATTTCAATACGTAATGATCTGAAAATATCTGAGGTCTCTAGTTTATGTATGAATTTAATAGCCTCAATTAATGTTTCAACGTCGTTATGATCTTCCAGATAGTTACTTTGGATTATTGGAGTTGATGCTGGTATTTTATTGCGTAAATTTATTTTACCTTTAGATTTAGGATGTAATAAAGTGGGATATATGCCTAATAAATCATATTTGTTGTTCAAATCAATAACATTGTCAACAATTTCTTTTCTATATCCAACACCATCGAGATAACCTTTAAGAGAAATGGTATTATTCTTAGGATAAAACATGTGGTGGAATTGAATATTAGGTTGGTTTGAAGAATTATCAGTGTTGATAAAACCTACGAAATCTGTTATACCAATTGAAGAGAGATGGCCGCTTCTATTTAGCATATACTGTAATAGAAATGACATTGCGTGAGATGGAGGACTGATTTCTTTTGTTTTTAGAAAAATAGGGACTATCAAATGATCCTGCAAATTTTGACCTACAGGCAAATTTAGTACACATGGAATGTCCTTTTCTTCTAAATGACTTTTTGGTCCAATTCCTGATAGCATCAGTAATTGAGGAGTTGCTATAGAACCTGCTGATAATATTATTTCTTTTGATACCATAACGTCAAACATGTGGCCGCTATCTCTTGCTATTTTTACCCCAATCGCTTTTTTTTCTGCAGAATCAAAGATGATTCTTTCAACATGTGAATTCTTTATAATATGCAGTTTTTTGCTTGCACGTTGTAGATATACTTTTGCTGTATTGAAACGTTTGCCTTCTTTAATCAGTAATTTAACTCTTTTAGTTCCAATCAGAGCTTCATAATTTTGATTTTGATATGTTGGAAGATTCAATTCGTTCCATGCTTCGCTGATGATTTCATACCATTTGTTGTCATCAACTTTACCGTGCTCGGAGATGTTCAGATGTTTCTCTTGATATTCGAAATAAGGTATGAGTGCATTGTAATCCCAACCTTTGCCCCAAGATGCAAAGTCCTGTGGATGCCCTCTTATGTATATCATAGCATTAATAGAGCTAGAACCACCTACACATTTGCCTTTACTCCAAATACAACTGTTGTCTTCAAAACCTAAGCAACTTCTTCCATTATGTTCTACATTGTACTTCCAATCGTTTTCCTTATTTAAAAATAAAAATGCGGGTACCTGAAATCGAAGTAAATAAGTTTCCTTGTCTTTTGACACTCTCAAGTCTCTCGGAGCATTTCTATTGCGAGTCTCCAGTTTCGAAAAACGACTTACCTCACTGTGAATGTCAGGATCATTACCAGCTTCTACCAGGAGTATGGACCATGATGGATTAATATTGGATAGTTGACTGGCTACCAGTGAACCTGCCGTTCCAGCCCCTACTATGATGAAGTCATAAGCTTCTCCAGCTGGAATGCATATAGGAAATGATGAACTTTTTGACAGGGTGATATTAACGTGATATGCAACGGTTGTTAGAAATGATTACTTTGCCTTGTTTCCAATTCTTTAACTAAATAAAGGTATCTTTATTTTAATTGTTTACTTTATATGTGTCCTACCTTTTACCTTTTCGATAACTTTCTCTGATTTATCGTCTGGCCACTCTCTGTTACTTATAATAGAGCAATGTGCAGCAATCATTGTAGTCACTGCTCTTAAAAACATTTCACCTCCCGTACTCGAAAATCCTAATGGACATGCTGAAGCGATGTTAGAAGATAACGTATCCATATCTGAATCAAATAGATAACGCCTATGAGTATTACTTGACAATATTTGTGAACTTTTTCTATGTGGCCTTTTTTAAAATAAACTAAAACGCCTAGCTTATTTTAATAGCAATATATTTATCTCCCTTTGCTATTGTAAAACTTAAGTTACTATGAATTTGATGTTTAGAATGAAGATATTTTTTTTAAAGGTATTGAAATTATGAGCGTTGTAATTTAAATATAATATAATAATAATAAAAAAAACAATTGAACTTCTAAAATGTCTTAGTTTTTTCCATGTTTTTGTATTCGAATACTTCAATTTTTAAGTTTGAAGTTTAATGTTGGGAAAGTTTCTCAGTAAAATTACGAGTACTCACCGTGTGTCGAATACACTTCCTTCTTGGTTTGATTCTTCCGACACTTTATTAAATACTACTGTAAATAGAATTGTTCAGTAAGCGAATTGAAACTCGATATATGATAAAACTAGTTTAAATCTGATATTGTTTGCTTTGTTGATATTGATATGAGTTGTAAAGGACGTCTATCTTCAATATGAATTATTGCGGCCATAATTATAAAATCTTCGTACTTTATCATGTGAATTTCGATTTTATTCAATGACTAGCTGTTACATCCAGCCGCACGGGAACAGCTAGTCATAAAATTATAAAAAACTTTAGTTCATTCTTTACATTTGTGAAATTTTCACTTGCAAATGTCAAAATTCAAATGACAACCATGGCAATCTTGCTTTCTTGATGTTGGCAGCTTGTAGTTTATGGTCCCATTCCCACATGTTTTTTTTTCCATATATTTACCCTTTCTAATGTATGTACAGTTGCAGAAATCCACGGTGTTCCACATACAGAAAGATCCTTCAAATGAAAAAACTCAGCCTTTTACAAAACTAATAAGGTAGCAGTGAGTTGCGCAAATGACGATATTATAGTAAAATTTGTCGTGTGTTGCTGACCGAAGTTTTCGTATAGAAACGTTTGTCACCTATTGATTATTGTTATGCGTCATCGTCAATACGTACAAAATGTTCAAGCGACTATAGCTTTTACAGTGGAATACTGCTAGATTCCCCGATTGTACCTATGTCAATTTGTTTAAAGAAGTACGATCCACAATAATTGCACATGCATATTTGGGCGTACAACTTATATCGTTTACTTACATTAATAATTCAGTAGTTGCAATTAGATAAATTTGTATGCAATACTTAAAATCTCAAATATGCCTTAAGTTTTAATGTTAGCAATTCTTATGTTTAGCACGTGCGGGCTATTTAAAATCCTAATATATTGTAATTTATTTATTTGTATACTGGAATATTGTATTCTTTGTTAAGTAATGAATGTTTAATCAGCATACGGAATTTAAATAAAATGCTAAGCACTGTGTCAGAGAAATTAACATATTTAACAAATATTTCAAGGTAACAAACATATATATATATATATATTATACATATACGAAAATAGACTGAACAGGAATCCCATAAGAATATATTATTCAAATAGCTCGTAATCTAGAAATTTAAATTAAAAAATATGATTAAACCTTACGAGTATGTAGATAGTCGCCTGCTAATAGAATTATAATAAGACACATACATCATCATCTTCCTCCTCCTTGTCCTACTCCCGGAAGGTCCGCACAACAGGTTTTTGTCCTCCATATTACTCTATTAAACGTCATCTCAGTCATCGCTCCCTTTTTGATCATCTTCATTCATCATCAGTCAACTTTCACGCAATCCATCCATCTCTTTCTGGGTCTACCTCTACCAGTGTACCCTTCCACAGTCATAATAACGTTCTCCTGCCCATGCCATGCTAACCTTTTACTCCTTACCTTCTCTACCACTGGGGTTACTCTCAAATTTCCTCTAATATACCCATTTCGGATCTTATCCATTCGTGTTACCCCACACGTCCATCTTAACAAGACACATTACAGCTATAATTATTATTCAAAATGGTTGAAATAAAATTATATCTAAACAAAAAAATAACAGTTTATTTGTTCATAATTATAATTCAGAACGGTCTTTCAACCAGGACTGTTTTATACAGCTTGCACCTTTCTCCGCTATCATTATTGTCGGAGCATTTGTATTACCTCTGACAACGGATGGCATGATACTCGCGTCAATAACTCTCAAGCCTTCAATTTTACGGACTCTTAATTCAGGATCTACGACAGCTGTCTCGTCGCCATCAGGCCCCATTTTAGCTGTCCCTACTGGATGGTACAATGAAAACGTCATTTCCTTTGCAATACATGCTAAAAATTCATCCGAACCTTTATCGAATCCTTTACAAGCTTCTAAATCTAACCAATTGAGTTTAAATCCGTGTTGTTTAAAAGTTTCTGTATTCTCTAATGTTAAAATGTACTTCTTCGCATTTCTTATTAAAACATTTAGGTCATCAGGATCTTTAAAATAATCAGCAAATATAAGTGGATGTTCATTTGGGTCTGTACTTTTAAGCAATATCTTCCCTTTTGATTTAGGTTTTAATAGGACGTCATAAGTAACTATCACGAAGTTATTTTCATTTATTTCTTTAAATTTATTCCATATTTCTTCGCCGATGCCATGCTTACCCAAAATATCGACTAGATTGGCCATCTTAGGTGGTAGAACAAGATAATGAAATTGTACTTCTGGACTGACAGCGAGTGGGTCGCTTGAGTTAACAAAAGCAATTATTCTATGTGGATTTACATCAGAGAAAATACCCTCATTAGTTAAAATATATTCAGAAAATGCTTTAGTAATTGTCGGCAAGGTATTGAAGTGTTGTTCCGTTTGTGTAGTGAAGAAAGTAGGGAAGAATACATGGTCTTGTAAGTTTTCTCCAACTGGTAAATCTGCTTTTACCTCTATATTGAAACTCTCCAAGTGTTCTTTAGGTCCTATTCCAGAGAGAAGAAGTAAATGTGGCGTGTTTATACTTCCACCTGATATTATAACCTCTTTCTTTGCTTTAACGACTATTTCTTTGCCTTCTTTTTTTATTAATATTCCACTGACCTTGTTTGATTTTGGATGAAATAGAATTTTGGTCACGAGACCATTTTTAATTACATGCAAATTTTGTCTATTTTTTATTACACTTAAAAATGCTCTTGCTGTACTGTGTCTTTTTCCGTTTTTGATAGTAGAATACGATCTGGTAATACCCATTTGATTAGCACCGTTTACATCATTTAAATGTTTTATTCCTACTTCTGTAGCCGCTTTGATTATGATATCTTCGAACGGATTTGTTGCTTCGGTTTTTTGTACATTAAGATAACCTCCTTTACTGTGGTATTTTTTATTTTCTTCTGTTAGCGGTTCTGAAAAGTTTTCACTCTTCTTGAAGAATTCTAATACCTCTTCGTAACTCCAACCCTTGTTTCCGTTAGCCGCCCATTCATCGTAATCGACTTTGTTACCTCTGACGTAGAACATAGCATTGATGCTACTGCTGCCACCTAAAACTTTCCCTCGAGGCCAGGCACATCGATGTTCCTTATATCCTTTACATGCCGCTTCCGATGGTTCAGGTTTGTAACCCCAATCTAATTCGGTGTTCATATTATTGTAGAAGAGCTGTGGAATCTGGAAACATTAAATGTATATTTGTAAGATAGCTCTATGTAGTGTCGAGGAATTTTGCATAAATTAATCGATTATTGTTACACGCTTTCTTAAATTTGAATGGTTTGGTTATCTCTGTTGTTATTTAGATAAATATATAATAATTTTCTACTATTAAATGGTTTTGAGGACTTATAATTTCTTGTTTCCAATAAATTTGTTTATTTATAATGCTATTTTAATCGGTTGGAAAAGATAGCAAATGGTAGTGGTTGACCTCATTTAGTTAGCGATAAAAGGTTATTCTCATTTAATTGGTAGCACTAGAGTAATTAAAATTATTACGTTTCTATTATATCACAGTAACAAGTGTCACAAAGAACATGCGAAGATTTGCTTTTTCACTCTCTGTCTGAGCCTTCATTGTTCGTTACTCATCGCAAACTCTCCGAACTTTTTTCTTTACGATTTCTTCCGTACTGTTCACAAGATGAAAGGCTATTCTGTCAAAGTATAAAGTCAATTGGGGTTTTTGATACTTTTTTACTAGTATGTTCTTTACCTCTGTGGAAACAGTTGGATCGCCGCCCGCCTCTACAAGCAGAACCTTCCATGAAGACACCTCGCTCAGTCTATTGGCGACCACGGCGCCGGCGGACCCCGCCCCCACCACTATGAAGTCATAGTTTGGATCTGTAGCAAGAAAACAAGTTTCCAATATTGTACTCTATTAAAAAAACTCAGCAAAACATCAAATAACTATTTGCTTTTGATCGTTTGTAAATTGTCTCAACATCACAAATTATAAAGATCAGGTCCATTTGCTTGACATTTTATATGACCAGTTCGTTTTTAAATTACATATTCTTCAATTTGTGAGAGTAAGGAGCGATGACCTTCAATAGTAGAGGGTGTTATTGTTCTCACAACACTACAGCTATGGGGTACTTGGCGTGAGAGTATCATTTCAGCCAAGCCAGCGCGTGAAACAATCTTAGCAGCCCTTTGTTACTAGTGATCTTCGAAAGTAATCTCAGTGAACGGAGATACCGAAGTCTATAGTCAGACCGTGCTGTATTGCAGCCTTTATGTACAAATTGTTTAACCATCAATAACTGCCTGTGTAGCATCAGATGGCCATAAATGGCCTCCCGCGAGAGCGCACTGCGCTGCCAAGAAGCTCTGCACTGACTGCACGAACAGCGGCCCCGCCACTTGATAACTGTTGACGATCTCTGTGGTCAGCACTGGATCACACGCCCACATGCTGACTGCAACTGCAAACATGTTACATCAAATTAAGAAACGCATACTTCCACTTTACCAGCTAACCACGATCTCTATGCAAAATGAAAGCCGTGCGTCAGAATCGTACGATCAGTATAGTGGAAACCAGAAATTCTTTCATTGTAAGATGGATGATATTAGCAAACATTATTAATCAAAATGCATATGATGAAGATAACTTATAATAATGCTGGGAATTATTTTTTACAAGTCTGTTTTTAACATCTTATAAAGTCCTAAAATTAAACTAAATTACACGAAATTCAAAAGAATTGATGTGTTTAATATAAATTTATTATTGTTTTCGCAGTATGTTTTTTATTCAACTAGCTAACAATGAAACATGCGGTTGGATTTATTATTAGCTGTAAACAGTAAAAAAAAATGTAATAATCGCAAGTAGAATTTGCAATATATTTTATTCAACAGACAAGCGCATGAGCATTGTATTAAAATAAGTTTTTGAAACATACAGGATGTATTAAAATATTGATTTTCAAAAGAGGTCCACATGGACCTCATGGGGTCCATGGAAGACCGAGATTGTATAATGGTATAATAAAATTGAGGGTTCATAATTTGACGAATAAATAAACTAATTAAAAACGGTTAAAACATGATCATTCAGTGACTGCAACGATTGTTTTCGAAACCATCAGGGGTCGGTCTTCAGGACGAGAGTTTATTATCATTTCAGCGGTCGAGTCTTGCAGTTAGTACGAGGCCAGACCCCGCATAGTTTATGATAATGTATGTCTAATGTTTAAACATTGATGAATAAATGTAGAAAGCAGGGGTTTACAGAAAGTAATATTTTATTTTATTAAAGAGGTCTACGAGGGAAAAAGTTTGAGAACCTCTGTATTAAACTTTTCAGTACTAAGTCGAATGAATCTATTTCTTATTTCTATTTAATCTTTTAGTAATGATAAACTATTTTACATATATCATAAATTATTATGGATTCAATAGTGATAAAATATGATGATATGGGAAGGAATTCGATCAGAACAAATGTACAATCAGTTAGATTTAGCGTTATCTACATGAGTTGATACTAATATAATAAAGCGTAAACACACACTTCTTTGTTGCCTAAGATGTCAGCAATTACAGCATATTTTTGAATAATTCTTTCATTAATAAAAAGCCTTACACTTACGTCACGCTTTAGGATATATATTTTCACGCCATTAAACTTAAGTGGTAAATATTTTGGATAAAAACTCTAATGAGACCATAAGTTGCTGCCAATATCAAGGAAGCAAGATTGCCATGGTCGGTTATCATGTCGTGTCATTTTAACATTTGCAATTGATAATTTGACGAATGTAGGTAAACAATGAAATAAAGTTTTTATAATTTAACGCGGACGAAGCCGCATGGGAACAGCTAGTCTATTATAAGGTGTTTATCGAAATACTCATCTTAAATGATTATTTATCTTGTTTGCGCATTAGTAATATTTTCATTTTGCACAGCTTATTGGCCACCGGGTAGCAAAAGATTTTTTTATCGTAAATCTGTTTTATTTTTTTAACAACCAAACGTGACATGCAATGTTAAGGCTATAATTTATTTCAATTAACAAACTATCTATGATGTACTTCGAACATCTTAACATAATTTCATCAAAATATCACCAGTAGCTTAGGAATTAGTGAAGACATCTAGTAAATTTTTAATTCCAATACATTTTTTAACCAGATTTTGATATAAATATGTCATGTTCTAAGCCTACCATTGAAAGTTTGGTCACTAAACGATAGACTAAAAATAACTAAAAAGTCTTTAAAAATGTTTATAAAAAAAACTTCGTTTTTGGACTGTATTGGAAGTTGTAAAATTTTTTAAACAGTTTATCGGAACGATGTAATTTTATAATTAAATCTTAAATTCGAGCAATTCTTTATGCAATCATTGGCAAATATCATATTTATAATGTTCGTAAGATACGGGTTTCTTACCACGATTGGGTTGTTTTAGCTCCCGATATTTCGGCTGAACATGGAGTCAGCCCGTGAACATGGCGCATGCAACTGTGCCGAAATATCGGGAACTAAAACAACCCAATCGTGGTAAGAACCCCGTATCTTACGAACATTATATTTGTAAAAACCACGACAGTTTAAAGTTAAATAACATATTTTTCTATAAGAAATATTAAAATTATATTTAACTTGAAGACTCACTTTATCGCAGTATGTATAAGTTCGCAACACAAGTTGTCACTCGAGCATCGCACACGACGTACTGAGGAGGTCGTCTGAATGTACATAACCACTTATGTAAATTCCTATGTAGTTATACTAACAATTATTATAGTAGGAACAAATTCAATGAAGATTAATAACGTATTCATTAAAACTAATTTAATCAGCTCTCAAGTATTGTTTGGTTTGAAGTTAATTTTACATTATTCATTTTTTTTAATATTTACACTTTTATCTAGCTAAAGTATTTGTGTATACTATTATATATGATAATAAACTAAAAATGACTGCAATAACTACGAGTAATCTCATGTTAATACAGGCAAGACTGGAAGCTTGTTTTATTAATCGCATTTAAAACGTTTTTTGTCTGTCTGTCCGCAAGCCAGGTTTGTTCCGGGTAATATCCGAAACAGTTGGGCCTATTTCGACCGGACTTTCACTGAAGGGTAGCTGACATGTACGGGCATATTATAGGCTACTTTTTTGACCGACTTCCCAAAAGAAGGAGGTACTCAAGTCGTCTGTATATTTTTTTTATATGTGTTACGGAATAACTCCGCCGTTAGTGGACCGATTTTGAAAATTCTTTTTTTATCCGAAAGGTAGTGCTTGCAGGTGGGTCCCATTTTTTTTTTAATTTTTGGAGGCAAAGAATACGCCGTAGTTAAATAGTTTAGCTCAAAATCGCCGGACGAAATTTGGGGTCATTTTTGCTTTCTTTGCTTACGTAGCCTAAACTATAAGACTTACATAAAAATGATGTATGGAAGAATTGTAGCCCTTTAAATTTGCTAAATTAAAGTCCGCGATAGCATATGTCTAATAATAATAATTATTTAGATCTGGCTCACGAGGTTACCGCCATGTGGCGTATGAAATCGACTACCATTATTCCGATAGTCGTTTCGGTGCACGGGCTTATAGCGAAGAGCTTCGACCAACATCTTAAGAAGCTCTCGCTAGACAGTTGGATTAAGGGCCCGATTCAAAAGGCGGTTATTTTAGAAACCGCACGCATTGTGAGGAGGTTCCTGTCTCTGCAGCCCTGACCACTGGTTGCTTGAGTCATCGGATTCCGCAGCCGGTGGTGCTCTATTTTTTATATAATATATTTTATTTATTTTTTATATAAATCATGTAAAATATATTATATAGATGATAAGAAATAAAGATACATGTGAAATTATTTAAGTAATTTTAAGGAATTATTTCGTTACTTTTTAGTGTGTTGTTTTTTTGATAATGTTTTGTTTTTTTTTTTTAATATTGCGTTGACGTAGTCGCGGGCAACAGCTAGTTTTACATAATTATTTGAATTTAAAACGATATCTGTTTAGTATCCTCATCCTTTATACGACCATACGAAATAACAAGTATTATAACGAGTTGCGAAAAACATGTATTACTCAATGAAAGCTTTGAACTTTTAAATGATAAAGAACAGGTTAAAATTACGAGTAGTCACAAGTTGCATAATTCACTTAAGCTTCAAAAGGTGGAATAAAGGTCTCAATAAGCAAGCATACAATGGTGGCCACCTGATATCGCTTAAATAGTGAAATGAATATTGCCAATAGAGTACTGCAAATTAGAAAATCGCAGAGGCAATTTCAAGAAAAACATTTTTTTCCCTATACATTCCCTTCCCTGGCTAATCCTTTCTGATCCTAATATGAAGTTGGAATTGGCCTTTGGGATATTATGCTATCAACATTTCCAAATGCAAAGTAAATTTTTCCATCAAAATTAAGTATTACAGTTTAAAAACCGTAACATCTTATGCTTTAAAAATGTTTTTTTTTAACTTTTGATGACGCTATCTATAGTGAATGGGCTCATAAATTTACTATGTTAACTGTTTTATTACATTTTCTTAGCGAAACAAGCTTTTAATCACATAAGCAATATTTGTATTCAAAATTAATATCCGAGTGAACTTTGGGAACCGCTGGCGTCAGATGGATTTCCGCGCACGTTTTCGTGTATCGACAATTTTGTCATTATAAAGATAAAAATTGTACATTATTTAATGTCATTATTGACAATGACACTGGCAACTTATCTAGTAATTTTGTTCAGTGTAAAAAATCGTGATGGTCCCTTCCAAAGTGATTCAAGATGTGATTACTTGAACATTTAACGTAATAATACTTATTGTTATAAATTCGCACATTTAAATGGATGTTTGTTACTAGTTACTATTACTATGTATCTCCAAAATTGCGCGCGGACGACGTCGCGGTCAAAGGTCACTTCTCTATAAATGAAAGACGCTCTTTACATCTCAAGTTTATATTACTAGAAGATCAATCATCATCTCCCGCACCTTACCCAACTCCCGTAGGGTCGGCGCACCGGGTTTTCGTCCTCCAAATAACTCTGTCATCCGTCATCTCAGTCATCACTCCCTTCTTGATCATGTCACCTTTCACGCTCCATCCATCTCTTCAATACTAGAAGATCAATGTGTACGCAAATATGTTGTGGTTTGTGTTATAATTCAAGACATGTTTTCTATTGTTTATTTTTATAAGAATCTAAAGGGGTATAGACAATCCAATTTAGAATTTAGTTTGTAATTTTTATACGTCGATATTGTCTCTACATATAAAAATGTAAATTGAAGAGTCTTGACAGATGCAGGACTATGTGTAAATGATTTGACAATATTTAACAAACTTGGACGCAAATTTGGACCACCCGTTACGCCATTTTTGACAGCGCGGAATTTAAAAAAGTAGCCTATAATATGCCTATCCATGTCAGCTACCCTCAAGTGAAAGTCCCGTCGAAATCGCGCCAGCTGTTTCGCAGATTACCCGAAACAAACGCGGCTTCCGGACAGACGGACAAAACATTTTTAAATGTGGTTTTCATTATCAGCAACTCAAATACATCATATTCCCAAAATCTGGAATTTTTCTTTTGATATTACAAACAGACATTTCAACTTTATTATATGAATAGACTATACTTATTTCCCCTCTTTAAAAGATAACAGTGGGTGTAATGGATGTCACCGATCGCCAATTGTTTATGAATATCATCAATTGTTTTAACAATTTGTCGAGAATTTTCTCCCAAAATGTGAATGTATAAAGTGAGATTGTAAACTGGCGAAGGTCATGATTGTCTGTGTATATTTGTCGCCCATTGATAATTTGATAATAATTCCTAACCAACATTTCTTTTTTTTAAACGGCTTAATTCTTTTTCTATCCAACTTACTGTGTCAAAGTTTACGTTCCCTTGTAAGAATAATTAAAGAGTTAATAAGATCTCACTTCTATCAATCTGTACATTTTACAAGTTAAAATGAATAATTTACCTTCCCGGCTTCACATGGGATAGACAGATTAAAAAACGTATTAAAACACTATTTGATTTTTTTTGACACTGGTATTTTCTTTAACGCACCGTCCATCACAAGTTACACACTCGGACTGATTCCCTATGCGGGAAAATCTTAGATTTTTACCGTTCACTGACTGATTCATAATTCTTGTTTTGTTTTATAAAGTTTTAAGATTATTTTTTATAACTGTTCAGTAATCAGTTACAGCTTTTTTTTTCTTTACATTACAAAGTTAAATTTATTCTTAATCACGCTTATGTAATTATAAGTATAGGTCAAAACATTATACAATTGAAGTACGCGATTTTTTTTAAATTACATAATATAATAATAATTATTTATGTATGACAATTCAATGATTAGGTTTGTTGAAATTTGAAGTTAACCAATGCTTCTAAAATATTAAAATATTGTATGTAAAAATCAATTCTAGCTGGGGTAAATTATTTGTTCCTCAACCAGAAATTCTTTATCATGTCCGCTCCCTTCTCGCCTATCATAATAGTAGGAGCGTTAGTATTGCCACTAACAATAGACGGCATTATACTTGCGTCTATCACTCGGATGCCTTCTACTTTACGAAGTCTAAGTTCAGGATCTACGACTGCTGTCTCATCGCCATCAGGTCCCATTTTAGCTGTCCCCACTGGATGGTACAAGGAAAATGTTACTTCCCTAGCGTAACATTCTAAAAATTCATCTGATGTCTTGTCAAATTTTCTACACTCTTCCAAATCAAGCCATTCTAATTTAAAATTGCCAACCTTAAACGCTTCTGTACTTTCTAACTTTAAGCTAAATTTCCTTGCATTCTTTATCAGAACTTGAAGGTCTTCGGGATCTTGAAAATAATTGGCAAATATAAGAGGATGTTCGTTTGGATTTTTACTTTTAAGCAATAATCGACCCTTTGACTTAGGCTTTAGCAATGCGTTTAATGTAGCCACTATAAAGTTCTTGTCACTTATGTCTTTAAACTTTTGCGATACTTCTTCTTTAAAGCCATGTAAATCAAAGATGTCGACGTAATTACTAACTCGTGGAGAGTAGACTGAAAAATGATATTGTACTTCAGGACTTACTGCATTAGGATCAGAGGCGTTGAGAAAAGCGATCACTCTGCTGGGTGTGATATCCGAAAACTGGCCTTTATGAGTAAACATATATTCTAAGAAGTTATTGCTTATATTAGAAAATGTCATTAGGGTTTGGTTAGTTGGAGAACTATAATATATTGGGAAAAATGGATGATCATGTAAATTTTCACCAACCGGTAGATCAGCTATCACTTCAATGTCCAAACTTTCTAAATGTTTTCTTGGACCAATACCCGACAAAAGAAGTAGTTGTGGAGTGTTTATAGATCCAGCCGATACTATTAACTCTTTTCCTGCAACGACTTCTATTTCTTTTCCATCTTTTTCTATTAAAACTCCTTTCATTTTATTTGTGTTAGCATGAAATAGAATCTTTGTAACGTAGGCATTTTTTAATACGTGTAAATTTTTTCTGTCTTTAATTACACTTAGAAATGCCCTCGCAGTACTATGACGTACGCCGTCTTTGATGGTATTGTAAGATACGGTGGCTCCCATCTGACTTGCTCCGTTTGCATCATCTATTACATTAACGCCAATTTCATTAAATCCATTTAATATCATTTCTTCAACTGGTTGATTAAGTTCATTTCTATTGACGTGTAAATAGCCCCCTTTTCCATGATATTTTTTATTGTCTTCGGTTAAAACTGCCGAAAAGTTTTCACTTTTAATAAAATACGGCAACACTTGTTCATAACTCCAACCTTTGTTACCGTTAGCTGCCCATTCGTCGTAGTCTAATTTATTTCCTCTAACGTAGTACAATGCATTGATGCTGCTGCTACCTCCTAAAGTCTTTCCGCGAGGCCAGGCGCACCGCTTTTGTTTATATCCTCTGCAAGCTAATTCTTGTGGTTGTGGTTTGTAGGCCCAATCAGCAACGCTGTTGATGTTGTTGTAGAAAGCTGATGGAGTCTGAAAACCGTAAAGTTTTGTTCCATGTTATAATAAATTTCATGTTAAGCGAATACTATAGAGGAAGTCAGGATAGACGAACACTCAAGATATTTAAAATAAGTCGTCTAAAATAAGGAATGGTCTCCAATTATTTTAATTAGTTAAATAAATTGAGACTAACGAATTATCGGGAGTTATGTTGACTTAAAAATGTATACCTCTGTGGCCATGTTAGGGTTACCACCCGCTTCAATTAATAATATCTTCCATTCTGGTATCTCACTGAGCCGATTGGCAACCACTGCGCCTGCGGAACCCGCTCCCACCACTATGAAGTCGTAGTTAGGATCTGTGTTGATAAAATAATAAGAATAAAAGAATATTCTATGCATCTATGGAATCTATGATTAGAATAAGTTTGCTGGTGTCTTTGAGGACGCGTCAGAATAGGGTTTTTTGTAGGCATTAAAATACGGAGACACATGAAAAAGTAAGCATCATTTGGCATGAAAGGATCAAATCACTTTATTTACGAAGTTGTTGATCTCCCTTGTTTTAACGTCACGGGTCAAGATTTTTCTTTTTTCTGCTCATGAAAATAGAATGATATACATGAAGAATGTATTTACCATGAAAAACAGCTTCCTCGGCATCAGATGGCCATAGTTGATCCCCTGACAAAGCACACTGTGCCGCCAGCAAACTTTGCAAGGTGTGTACGAACAGGGGCCCGACTGCATTGTAACTGCTCACCACTCCTGAGGATAAGACCGGATCGCACTCCCACATCCTGATAAAATCTATCACAACATACACGAAAATTCTACTTTTAATTGTCTATTTTAATTTAATGGAGCTGTAATGCGGTGTGGCAGTGGTACAATGCCACCGCCGATGAGTTTATCAGTTCAGACTTTCATTCGATTTAAGATTAAAGAAAAAGTCATGAAAAAACTTACCGATTTTGACTTTATCGGGCTATGACTTCGTTACCTTGGGATGACTGATTTTATCGATGATATCAGCGGGGCATAAAAAATTATCAAATTATCGCGATTAATTATCTATATATAATAAGATCTAAGTTCTATAAATTTTACGGATACAATGAACATTCCGGTCAAATTATTATAAACAATACATTGTCTTCTTCAAACAAAAAATCGACAAAGCTAGGAATTTCGATGGCACCTTCTGGCTTATATTCCAAATACAAGATTTTTTGAAGTCGGTTTTTTAGTCCGACAACGTGACTGTCGATCTAATGTGGATCTTTTGATCATAGACAATGTTCTAACAGCAAGCGCTCGGGTGTGGGTTTGCCTCTTATCTGATAAAACAACCGACAGCAATCCCATCCCGCATATTTAAACCTAAGTCAATATAACTCTAACAATAAAGTAATTACTACAATTAGAAAAATATTTTTATATTATGCACAACTGTTTGAATATCATTTGACATCCTTAAAATGAAGTCAAGGAAACTTTTAATCTATGTAAGAGTGATTCCATACGAACCAAGTTTCTGCCTAGATCTTGATTGGCTTATGAATGTAACGACTATCAAGTATAAATTAACTACGAACTATATAGGTAAATACATGAATTGTCTTGTAAACATGCCTACAGAGAATTGTTACTGATGTAACGGCATATTAGGAAAAAAGAGAAAGAGCAATGGGCGGACACATATTGTATCTACAATTATAACCTTGACTTATGTTACTTCCTCAGCTACTTTAATAAATTGTAGATGTCTCTTTCATAAGTACCTTTTAATGCAAAATAATTTAATTCTATCTTTACCCCACAATTTAACCTCATCACTGAATGATTAGATTATTTTAGTAAAACATTATTATCATTTTATTTACCTCCGCATTTTTACCTAAGAGGTTAAGTTTCAAGACTCCTGAATTTTGTAGGGCTATATTGAATAATTTAAACTTAAAACCTTAGTAAATCTAATTTAATTTTTCTTCAACCAAAAATTCTTTATCATGTCCGCTCCCTTCTCGCCTATCATAATAGTAGGAGCGTTAGTATTGCCACTAACAATAGACGGCATTATACTTGCATCTATCACTCGGACGCCCTCTACTTTACGAAGTCTCAATTCAGGATCTACGACTGCTGTCTCATCGCCATCAGGTCCCATTTTAGCTGTCCCCACTGGATGGTACAAGGAAAATGTTACTTCCCTAGCGTAACATTCTAAAAATTCATCTGATGTCTTGTCAAATTTTCTACACTCTTCCAAATCAAGCCATTCTAATTTAAAATTGCCAACCTTAAACGCTTCTGTACTTTCTAACTTTAAGCTAAATTTCCTTGCATTGTTTATCAGAACTTGAAGGTCTTCGGGATCTTGAAAATAATTGGCAAATATAAGAGGATGTTCGTTTGGATTTTTACTTTTAAGCAATATTCTACCCTTTGATTTTGGTTTTAGCAATGTGTTTAAAATAGCCAATAAAAATTTTCTGTCATTTATATCTTGAAACGATTTCTGTATCTCATCTTTGAGACCATGCGAACCATAGATGTCGAAGAAATTACTTAGTCGAGGAGTATAAAATGGAAAATGATATTGTACTTCAGGACTAACTGCGTCTGGATCAGAAGCATTGAGAAAAGCGATCACTCTGCTAGGTGCGGTATCCGAGAGCATTCCTTTATTTGTGAACATGTAATCTAAAAACCCTTCCCCGATTTTATCAAATGTCGTAAGACTTAGGTTAGTCGGTGAACCGTAATAAATTGGGAAAAACACATGATCTTGTAAATTTTCACCAACTTGTAGATCAGCTATCACTTCAATGTCCAAACTTTCTAAATGTTTTCTTGGACCAATACCCGACAGAAGCAGTAATTGTGGAGTGTTTATAGCTCCAGCCGATATTACTAACTCTTTTTTTGCAATTACTTCTATTTCTTTACCATCTTTTTCTATTAAAACTCCTTTCATTTTATTTGTATTAGGATGAAACGAGATCTTTGTACAATAGGCGTTTTTTAATACAAGTAAATTTTGTCTGTCTTTAATAACACTTAAAAATGCCCTCGCAGTGCTATGACGTACGCCGTCTTTGATAGTATTATAAGATATGGTGGCTCCTATCTGATTTGCGCCGTTTGCGTCATCTATTTCTTTTACATCGATTTCATTGAATCCATGTAATATCATTTCTTCTATTGGATGCCTAAATTCTTTTCTATTGACGTGTAAATAACCACCTTTTCCATGAAACATTTTCCGTTCTTCGGTTAAAATTGTAGAAATGTTTTCACTTTTAATGAAATATGGCAACACTTCTTCATAACTCCAACCTGTGTTACCGTTAGCTGCCCATTCGTCGTAGTCTAATTTATTTCCTCTGACGTAGTACATAGCATTGATACTGCTGCTACCTCCTAAAGTCTTTCCGCGAGGCCAGGCGCACCGGTTTTGTTTATATCCTTTACAGGCTGATTCTTGTGGCTGTGGTTTGTAGGCCCAATCAGCAACGCTGTTGATGTTATTGCATATGGCGGCTGGTATCTGAAATACGTAATAATTGTACTGTTTCGTAATGTTATTTAGTAACATTTATTTCAACAACTAATGTGAAAGAAAAGCTTGTTGTTTAGTTCTTTTTATAATTTGTTATAGGTGGCTAACATCATCCTACATTGAAGACCGCCTGCATCTTTACACTTAAAATCTTTCTTCCGATACATACCTCTGTGGCCAGATTTGGATTACCACCTGCTTCGATTAGTAATATCTTCCATTCTGATATCTCACTGAGCCGATTGGCGACTACTGCGCCTGCTGATCCCGCTCCCACCACAACGAAATCATAGTTAGGATCTATAGTAAAATTCATACAATTGAACGAAATGATTACAGCTGGTAGAGTGAAACATGGCTCATAGTTACCATTAAGGACCGCTTCTGCAGCATCAGGTGGCCATACTTGATCTCCCACTAACGCACACTGTGCTGCCAATAAACTCTGCAGGGTCTGTACGAACAGGGGCCCGACTGCTTGGTAGCTGTTTACCACTTCTGTGGCTAAGACTGGATCGCAGGCCCACATAGTCACACAACCTGTTATAAACAACCCTTTACACAATCATAATTCACGACGTCTTTACTTTAAATATAACAATCAACTATGTACATAATAAATATCTTACATATAAGTCTTGAAGCTGTTTTATTTCTTAAAATTTATAAACAAGCAGATGTTTGAAAGATGCTCACAATTCCATTAAAAGACTACGGCTTTTCGCGTTCGGTTGATCTTAATATAAAATATGGTAAATTGCACTGTATTTAAGAGTCACGTAATGATGTATTATTAAAAGATTCAACGATGCATAAAGTACTCAACTTAATTATTAAATGGATATTTCGTCTTTGTTGATTTATAACTATAGACAAATTAATTTCAAAAACTGTAAGTAGCGGGATATTGTGTTCTCCTGTATTAGCATTCAACACAAATCCTTAAAAAAACCTCTAGTATCAAATGTAGCTCAGACATTAAGTCATCTTACAAGTGTAAAGGAACAAGCATCAGGAATTACAAGAAAACTACAAATATGAGGTTTACTCAATTTTATTAATAAATTAAAATTAATGAATTCGACTTCAAATATTCTAGATTGTTACTTTATATTTCATTCCATCATAATACAACCAAATTTTACATTCTTTCCGTCCTTTAGGTGATACCACTTCTTCAGTCTTGAAATATATTTTCTTTTTATTTCCATTTGGTCCTTGTTGAACGTTTTGAGGTTTCCAAACATTGTAGAAAGATTTGGGATCCCTTGGTCTGTAATTTCTTTGTTTAAAAGGTCTTCTTGCATAAAATGGACGGATTTTATCACGTTCGGTAAGCTCCGTAAACGGACTAATGGGGGAATAAACTGGATTTTTTATTATGTTGGTATTTCCAAAGGGATTAGCATTAAAAGTGTATTGTGGGATGTTACTAGAATATGATTGCAATATCTTTGAATTTATCTGATCATCATAGGTTTTTATAACATCAGAATTATGATAGGGGTTGATGGAATTATATGAATTAGGGAGTGATGTTTCTTTTCTAACGTTGTTTAAAGTTAGGAGAGTTGTGTTTGATCTTCTCTTGTTTGTAGGAAGGAAACCTTTAGATAGTTGGGGAAATAGACTAGCTGTTTCATTAAGAATATCTGGAGTTCCTAGTTGGGAGAATCTTATCCTATTTGGTAAATCGTCTTCGGTTGTCTCTTCGTTTTGTTTGTATTTGCGCTCGCAGGGAATGATGTCGATTCCTTGCATCCAATCTTCTTTAATCATGTCTGCTGCCTTTTCTGCAATCATAATGATGGGAGCATTCGTATTGCCGCTGACGATTGTAGGCATGATACTACCGTCGACTACTCTTAGGCCTTTGACTCCGTAAACCTGAAATTGTTTGAATAGTGCTCTTTAATTAGTCATGAAATTTATCGAATATGTCTTGAGATTTATCTTCAGGTTCGAGTATATCAACCAGGTTTTTCGACCCCAAATTCACAAAGCAAATAATCGTGATGACTTTTGGATAATATGATGAGAAAATGAGGTATATGATTTTACGTACTCGTAATCTTGGATCAACAACTGCATTAGGGTTGACAGCGCTGCCCATCGCGCAGGTCCCAACCGGATGGTAGATGGTGAGCGAATGGTGTCTCGCCTGGCATTCCAGATGTTCATCTGACATAAGCTCGTGCTGGGTACAACCCGGATTTCGGTGCGGATTGGGACGAGTGTTGAGTGCCTGTAAGGCTGGCTGTTGTACTAACGCCTGGACTATCCGAGCACCTTCTATCTGCAATAGCAATATATTTTAAATTAATAATAAGTAATGCATTCTATAAGTTTGGTTTTGTAGAGTTAGAAAAAAAATTATGTATGCACTAGATGTAATGATTGTATTAGATTGTTAATGCCTTGTTTGTAAGTCAAATGTCATTTCAGCCAGCATAATAGATGTTAGTTATTTTATTTAGATTACGCTACACTTTATTACTGTGTGTTTAATTACTGTATATAGTTACTTATACAATTCCACACTTTGTAGGATTTACGCTAGTGACTTTATTTTATTTATTAAATAAATCATTTCGTAATAAGGATTTTTTTTTTCACATAATGATCCTCAATTTACCGGAATATATCTTCTACGGGAGTAATGCTTTCAATACTTACTAATATTTTTAAATCCTGTGGATCCTCGAAATAGTTCGCGTATATCCGAGGTGGCGAAAAAGAGTTACTGTCCTTTAATTTTATATAACCTCTACTTCTAGGTCTTAGTAAAAGTGGAACTATAGAAAAGGACGATTCATACAAAACATCCTCGTATAGTTCGGCGTAAGTTTCATCTGTCAATCCATTAGCTCGTTTGCCAAATAGTCCACCGTCCATGTTATCTGCTGTGGGGGCTATAAATAGTTGAATATCGGGATAGTCCTCCGCGGGATCCTGGTATTTCGTGTTGACGAATGCCATTGCTTCTGCCTCCATCATGCTATATAAAGAACCTTTTTTATTTACTACAAAGTCGATAAGGTTGCCAACAGACCAAACTGAGTTCAAATTAAAGCAGTAATCTGTTCCGTTATTGTATGGATTGTCGAATAAGAAAGAATGACCACCTATCGCGATATGATCTTGAAGATTTTTACCCACTCCAGGAAGGTTTACAATAGGATATATACCGACTTCCTTCAAATGTTCTCTATCACCGATACCAGATAGCATTAACAGTTGTGGAGATTGAATTGATCCAGCAGAAAGAATTACCTCTCTACTTGCTTTGATTATTTTTGTTTTTTGGTGCTTCACAAATTTAACACCATATGCTCTTCTATTTTCATCGATAAGTATTTTTTCAGCTAAAGAGTGAACACTTATATGAAGGTTAAGCCTTTTAGAAACGGGTCTTAGGTAACCTTTGGCCGTACTACATCGTAGACCGTCACGTAATGTTGCGTGGGAACGTGTAAAACCGGTTTGAGATGGTCCATTAGCGTCTATTATCTTGTATCCTAATTGCTGGGAAGCTTCTAATATTTTCCGTGTAATAGGTTGTTCGTATGCAAAATGTTCTACAGATATAGGTCCACCAACTCCGTGATATGGATTATTTCGGAACTCTGGTATCCTCATATCTTCTGATTTGAGGAAATATTGTAGAATTTCATCGTAAGACCAGCCGATGTTGCCTAAATTGGCCCAATTGTCGTAGTCACGTTTGTTACCTCTTATGTAGAGCATTGCGTTTAGTGTACTGGAACCACCGAGCACTCTCCCTCTTGGCCATTTGCATCTCGTGTCAATCATGCTTAAACAATATTTGTCACTTGGTTCCGTCACGAATTGCCAATCGATATCTGATGTCTGTAAAGCCGGGAATAATGCTGGCACGTCAGCAAGAACGTTTTCATCCTGCCCTGCTTCAAGTAGTAGTATATTCCAGTTTGAATTTTCTGATAGGCGATTTGCAAGCACTGCACCCGCTGATCCCCCACCAATTATAATAAAATCATAGCAATCGTAAAGGTTTTCAAACGGATAATCTCTGACTCGATGTTCTGCGTCTTCTATATCAGGTCTATACAAATGTATAGCCATTCGGAGTAAAATCATCGCCCCAAGACCAGGTAGAAGACCGAATAATATTCTAGTACTAGACACAGCTGTTTTTATGGAATATTGAGTGTGGGAGGACATGTTTCCAAACGTACTACGTCCAAATGAATCATTTTGCATTTCGTATGTCAGTATTGAATGACATTTGATTCAGCAGATTTCTACGGTGTAGCAAGTTATTGTTTGCTTCAGGTCAAGTTATACTTTTGTACAGAGTAATGAATTATATATTTATTTTAAACTTATCAGTACGTGTATTATTTTTAATATTAAAATTTATTGTTAATAAATAAAATACTTATAACTAGCTGTTGCTCGCGAATTCGTCCGCATTGAAATAATTAAATAATATAAATGTAGCCTATGTTACCCAATGATTACGTAACTTTTTAACGGTGAAAGAATTTATGAAATCGACCCAGTCGTTTTTGTGTTATTCCAATACTTACAAAAATACAAATCTTTCCTCTTTATAATATTAGTATTTATAAGTGGATAAAATATGGCTTTTGTAAGAAAATAACTAAGAAATCACTTGGTAGTTTCATATTTAGAGTACGATAAAGTTACTTTTTTTTATTTTATCGATTGCGGAGTTTTTAATCGTTGACTTCTCTGTTTCGAATTACTCTATGTTATTGTTATTGAGTACAAAATTGATTCATTTCATATGACGCACGTAGCCACTGCACACATGTGTATGTGTGAAAGATACATAATTTTTTTTTATCATTTATTGGGTAAAGGATGAATTTTACAATATAACATAAACTAAATTCACAACAATAAATAACTTAATCTTTTAAATAAATTATTTACATGGATTATTACATAATACTGTTGAATACTGATCTACATATCTCATGATTCAGGCATAATATCTAGATATTCTTCTACGAAGCCAGAATTGCTTTATCATATCGCTGCCTTTCTCTCCGATCATAATGATGGGAGCATTAGTGTTACCACTAACTAATGAAGGCATTATACTGCCATCTATAACCCGTAAGCCTTTTATTCCATACACTCTTAGCTCGTGGTCTACCACAGCTTCTGGGTCCCAATAAGGTCCCATTTTAGCAGTACCTACTGGATGATATATCGTACAAGTATATTGTCGGATCATACATTCCCAGTATTCGTCACTATATCTTTGTAATTTCGCACATGCAGGAAACACGTGTTTGTTCAACACCGATCCATGTCTTTGAAACGCTTCAGTTCTAGATAAGGCGACAGCGATCTTAACGCCCTCTATCAATGTTTTAACATCACCATCATCAGTCAAATAGTTCGGGTAGATATAAGGATAGTCGTACGGACTGGAGCTTCGTAATTGTATGAATCCTTTACTTTTTGGGCGTAACAGCATAGGGATTATGCTCCAAACGTCCATGTTGTTTATCGGACGGAATACCGCGTCATAGAATTCATCAGTGAGACCGTGAACTTTACGTAACTGCTCCCCACCGTCGGAGTTTGTGGAACCTGATATAAAATGGAACTCTATGTCAGGGAAATCGTCTGACGCATTTGCATACTTCGTATTTACGAAAGCTAAGCCTTCCACACCACCCATGATAGTCAAGGGTCCTTTACCTAAAACCGCGTACTCCATTAATGTACTGACTGTGTGTAGACGATGTTCGACTATAGATATTTTCTTATTGACCATAAATGTTAAACCACCTGCACCGATATGGTCTTGAAGATTTCTCCCAACTCTCAGATTTTGTATGATAGGAATCCTATGTTTTGTTAATTCCTCCGCTGGACCAATACCAGATAACATAAGTAATTGTGCAGAGTTTATTGTCCCGGCTGATAAAATGACTTCCTTGCGAGCTCTGACACGATGTACCATTTTATTACGAACAAATTCAACACCGAACGCTATCTTGGTTCGTGGATCTATGAGAACCTTTGTCACAAATGAATGCATCGCTATATGCAAATTGTTACGGTCCTTTGCAGGTCGAAGAAAAGCTTTTGCCGTGGAACATCGGCTTCCGCGACGGACAGTACCTTGAGCTACCATAAAGCCCGTTTGGTTCTCACCGTTGATGTCTCTATTCAAATATCCCATCTCTAAACCACCTTCTATGAAACTGGATACTAATGGCGTATGATAAGGCGCCTCGGCGACTGTCAAATACCCTCCTGTACTATGATAAGGCGTTTGGGTCAAGTATGGGTTTTGATTGTCCTCGGATTTCTTGAAGTAATACAATACGTCCTTGTAACTCCAGCCTTTGTTTCCCATAGCCTCCCAATTGTCGTAGTCTTTTCTATTACCTCGTAGATACAGCATGTAGTTTAGTACTGAACTGCCTCCTAGGACCTTTCCGCGCGGCCAGTTGCATCTCCCGTCCTCCATTGCTGTAAAAATAAACAACGATCTTGGTTACTTTGTGTCTAGTTTTAGCTCGAAATCCGATATTAAAAAATTTAAGGGTTGGTGAGTAATGTCGTTTAAATACTCGTACCTAAGCAAGAGGTCCCTTGCGGTTCAGTCTTATACTTCCAATCTAATTTACTGAGCTGCAAATATCCCGCAAGGAGCGGTACATCCGATATCTCCGTCTCATCTCCACCGGCTTCTAACAGAAGGACTTTCCAGTGGCCGATTTCGGAAAGTCTGTTTGCGACTACAGCACCTGCAATATAGACAATAGTAGTCTTATATTTAGACCACCATTACATTATTAAGCTTCCACATCGAAGACATCTCAAATTGTTTAATTAGTATCAAGAACTGGCAATTTCATTTCTATAGATAAAATCATGCAATTTGTCAAGATATTGCTTATATTTCTTACGTATAAAATACTTACTGACCGGCAGACCCTGCTCCTACGATGACAAAGTCATATTCTGGCAGCAGGTGATCGCTCACATCCGCCGGCCTGCCCTCGGGGTCTGTCTGATCATATTGGTAGTATGCAACTGCGGCCACCAGCATTGGAATGAACCACGCCACCTGGAGATTAAATAAAAAGGATTTATTACACGGAATGTTTTTATGATTATAGACATTGTCTACTATTCCTCTTGTGACGTAAACTGCTACGTCATTCATTCAACTATCACAAAGGGAATCGCTAAGTACAGAACAATTGTTACCCTGCACGAATGCAGGGACTGTCAAAGTTATATATGAATTTATTTTTATGTTTGATTTATTTTTGTTGGGTGTTTAAGATATCTCGACCTAGGATTGCTCAGTTATTAGGAGGTTTGAGTTAAGATTCATTACTAATGTTATAATTTACCTCAGTGCCAGCCGCAGCGATGGCAGAGCCGGTGATCACGTCGGCAGCCGCGTTCATTATCGCACTCATCGTTACTCTGAAACAGTCGAGGACGTTTATTTCCTACCCATTTGGAAAAAAAAACAAATTTACTTACAAAATTTAATAAAATGAATAATTAGAATACATTATTATCTCTTTAAGGTTCTTGTTTTAAATATTTTGTTGTGTAAAATAGAAGATTCTTGTAATAACAATTACTTATTCAAATAGTTCTAGGTGATTACGTATAGATAATGTGTTCCGCAACTATACCGCAGTCAAGTTCACCGCTAGTTGATATTAGGGGCAGTGAGGCACGTCCACATAACGGTCTGCCCCACTTGTTAAAGGATCATTCACTTGGTAAAAATAACAAGACTCAAAAATTTATTAATTATTTAACTGAATGGTTTTGTGTAATTTTTAGTAACAAAAAGTACGTGAACTAGAGAGTAATATTTGAAATATTCACGGCCAAATTGAAACACTTCGCTTGTAATCTGACGGACGTCAAAATTCTAATGGAATTTGAACTTAGTCTTATTATTTAAGACGCTGTACATATTTAAATGTCAGCATTATACTTTTTTTTTCCTTTTTCTTTCCTTATGTTATTCGACTTTGTTTTTTATCGAAAAATCTATAACGTTTAGAATTTTTTAAAGTTATCCTTGTGTCATCATCATCTTCCTCCTTATCCTACTCCCGTAGGGTCGGCGCAACAGGTTTTTGTCCTCCACATAACTCTATCATACATCATCTCAGTCATCACTCCCTTCTTGATCATGTCACCTTTCACGCAATCCATCCATCTCTTTCTAGGTCTACCTCTACCGGTGTACCCTTCCACACTCATACCTAACATTCTCCTTATTACATGCGATTCATCCCTCCTCATAACATGCCCATACCATGCTAACCTTTTACTCCTTACCTTCTCTACCACTGGGGCTACTCTCAAACTTCCTCTAATATACTCATTTCGTATCTTATCCAATCGCGTCACCCCACACATCCATCTTAACATCCGCATTTCTGCCACATGTAGTCTCCTTTTATCCGTCGCTTTTACTGCCCAACATTCAGATCCATACATCATGACAGGTCTTACGACGGCCTTGTAAATTTTCCCCTTTACTTTAAAGTTATCTTTGTGTATAGTTTGTAAATATGACTGCAGTTTCTCTAAATGACGAATACTTTTCTCAATATCAATGATTTGTTAGAAAGTGAACGCGCTTCACTATAACAATATCTTACGGTATTCGTGCACGATCCAGAATATTGAACGGTTCCGGTGAAATTAACTAGTGCTATATAACGTTGAATCATTCGTTAACAGTGGTAGAGCCCGCTTTAACATCTTAGCACGAATGGGTCGGCTCGCCACCAGCAATACCACGACCACACAGAAGACAGGCGTGAAGCGGAAGCAATTCCGCGTTTCGTCTGATAAGTGTGGTACCGGAGGCCCAACTTTAGTCCCTTTCCCGTTCTGCCCTTTTCTTATAAGGAAAGGTTTCGATGGGAAAGTGGATTTGACGGTGGAGGAGACGCATAGGAAGGGGAAATATCCTCTTTATGTGCGTCTCCTCCTCCGTCGATTTAGGGTAGGCAACGCATCTGCAATTGCGGATGTCTATGGGCAGCGGTCGCTTCGCTATTTCGGCGGATTTAGGTGGCTGCTTGCTCGTTTGCCACTTTATGGTATAAAAAAAAACAAAAACATAATTGAAAGGTACAGTTAAAATGAGTAATTTCCGGTTTCCCAGCTACGTTTAAGCAATCGTTAGTGTCTTTGGTTGATAATTTCATCAAATGCGTTTCCGAACTACGTAACGTGAGTTTTACTGCGTTGAAACTTATGTTAACACTAATAACTCACTAGGTAACGATAAAATAAATGGATACTTCGGAAACCCAGTATACGAACTGATGCAGTTGTATGTAATCACACTATGTATGTAGGTTTATATCCTCATTGAGATATTTAAGTAAAGATGAATTGACCCTGAGTGAGGCAGTTTTTATTTCTAAAATTGTTACATTCGTACTTTGTGACATACTAATTTAAATTATCTGTGTTTTGATTATAACGAAGTAATGGCCCGTGTTGAGGCTCCTGAGGGAGGCCTCGAGCTTGGTTACTCATAAACGAGGTTTAGGCTAAGCGCCATCTCCGCTCGGCCACCTCAAGCCCAGTGAATCTGTAAATGCCTCTTCAAGGCAAACAGTGGCAATTCATTTAAAAAAAATATGTTTTGATTGTGAATTTTGATTTAAAAAGTCCGTAGAAATTGTCTTATCACAATACATAGATATGTTAAGATAAATGCTTTTAAAAAAATTATAAAGGATTTTATAGTTAATTTTAACTGAACTATTACCCTTATGTGTTTTTGTAAATATATGCTACATAATTACATACTAGCTTTCGCCCGCGACTCTGTCCGTGTGGAATTAAAAAATTGAGTAGCCTATGTGTTCTTCCAGACTATCCTCTATATCTATACCAAATTTCATCGAGATCCGTTCAGCTGTTTAGGCTACAAACTATAACAAACATCCATCTAAACTTTCGCATTTATAATATTAGTAAGATTAGTAAGATTAACAGTAAGTGGAAAAGAAATTTACCGCTAAAACAAACTTCACATAATAAAACACAAACAGTTGACGTTCACTTCCAGTCGAGTTGATGAATACGACATTGTAAACACTTTCTCTGCTGATCTTAATCTATACAGGAACAATCGTAACACTACACATGAACAGATTTTAAAAACAATCCTTTACTTAAAGTATCTAGAATTGACAAAAGGTTTAAGAATAGTTTTGTCAACGAGCACTTTCTTCGACGGACTGACTGCGACTACGTAGGCTGAAGAAATGGTGGGAGAATCCTTTCTTGTCTTTCGGAGTTAAGCGTGACGGAGGTCAGGAATGCCAGTTTGTGCGTCATTATGACCTCCTTTAGATTTATGGAAATGTATAGTTTGAAACTAGAACAGTGAATTTGGTAACATTTATTTTTATTAGGAACTTAAATAATTTTAGTAGATTCAGATTTATGTAAAGAAATTAATGTTGAATATGAATCACTAAATGCATACTAAAATATTTCTAAGTAGCTGTTGCTCGCGACTTCGCCCGCGTGAAATTTAAAAATATAGCCTATGTTACTCACAGATAAACCTTTCTGACGGTGAAAGAATTTTTAAAATCGGCCCAGTAGTTTTTGAGTTATTTCAATACATACAAAAATACAAAACTTTCCTCTTTATAATATTAGTATAGATAAAGATTGACTTACCACAAAGACCGGCGTTACCGTAGGGCGTCCGCCCAGGGCGCTGTACAGAAAGGGGCGACTCATGTCTGCCCCTAACCCCTGGTGACGTCAATGGAAGTTTGTGTGGTCACACAATAATGTTCAAATAACTTTAAAAGACGTTGCCATTTCTCTTTTCTTTGATAGTATGAAAGAGACGGCAATATGTGTTTGTGAAGATGTGTCGGCAGTGGAAACGGACGTTAATGGTTTCTTTGAACAAGAGTGCGGTCGTATTTGTCATAGTTTATTTGCATTTCTATATTTCGAATCTTTTTTAATAGAAATACTTTCAAAGAAAGCGGTCTTGAGGCTCGCAATTTATTTCTATTTAAGTAATTTCAGAGAAAGTAGAAGATAGATAAATAAAAAAAGAGTTTCTTTATTGGTACTTAACTGTATTGAAGCTTAAAGTAATGTTTACTAGAATAAGAAGGAAAGTAATAATTATGTTCTAGTCAAACATATTTCTTTAGTGATTTCTATAAGATATCTTCCTCTTATTTAATACTAGTTGTTGCTCGCGACTTCGCCTGCGTGAAATAAAAAAAATAAAGCCTATGTTACTCACGGATAAATTACCTGACGGTGAAAGAATTGTTTAAATCGGCCCAGTAGTTTTTGAGCTACAATACATACAAAAATACAAATCTTTCCTCTTTATAATATTAGTATAGATATAGATTAAGTTGTCATAATATAAACATTGTCAGACTGTTTATGTGAGGCCTATTAATTTTATTATATCACTTATGAAAAGTACGGACTTGAAAGGGAAAGTGCAGTCAGTGCAAGAAATAGAACCTGTCAAGTAACTTTAAACCACTCTCGCAGAGTTCGTTGCCCTTTGTGCTATAAACGTCAAATGAATGTACTAAAATATTTCATTTCAATCTCTACATTCTTTTGCATTAGATGTAATTTGTTGTAATTTTTTTTAAGGGTTAAATATTTTACTACTTGAATAAATCCCGACTTATCTCCATTTATAGGCGTCGTCAGGTTTTATCGGAGCTTACCCCTCTATACCTGGCCTAGATCATTGACTGACGTCGCCCATGACTACTAAAAATAAATATGTGCTTAGCTAATCTGAATATTTTTCTTGTGATTTGACGTCAATACAGCGGTTTGTGTTGGTTTCAAATTTCATGCAAGCTATTGTTCCCGGCTTACGTAATGTAAGGTAAAGAATTCTTGGGGCATTATCTTACTAATATTATCAATGCGAAAGTTTAGATGGATGGATGTTTGTTAGAGTTTGTAGCCTAAACGGCTGAACGGATCTCGATGAAATTTGGCATAGATGTAGAGGATAGTCTGGAAGAACACGTAGGCTACTCACTTTTGTTTTTTTTTAATTCCACGCGGACGGAGTCGCGGGCGAAAGCTAGTATGATTATAATAAAAACGTATGAACTGATTTTGCTGCAAAGCATACTTGTAGAACACAATCTGGAAGAACACATAGGCTACTTAAGTTTTATTATAATTTCGCGCACGATATCACGGGCAACAACTAGTCTATTTATATCTATTTTATACTTTTAGTAGGTTATTGATCATAATGTTTTTGTGTTTTTGTTCTCAGGTAGTTGCTTCGGTTCGACACAGAAGCGGACCATAGTTGGCGGATATGCCTGGGCTTGGTGGCTGGTCACTGATGTACAACGAATTTCCCTTGAGGTAAGTCTTCAGATTATATTTATAGTTCTTGAGTTGATATGTCGAGCAGAAGACAATACGACCTATATTTCCCACAATTTATAATACCTAAGTACTAATTAGTACCCTACTTAATATAACTCTCTCAGTGATAGATTGACGAAACGAAACCTTCACGTGTTGGTAGACGGTTTTGAAAGCAACGTTGATGCTAGCCAATATTACTCCATCGAATAGGTTTTATGATTTCCTTGTAGTAATTTACCTTAAATTAATTCTATCAGGTGATGACCCTGAATCCCATGTGCGAGTACGTAGAGACCGCTCAAGGTGTACCTCTTACTGTCACCGGAGTAGCGCAGTGCAAGATCATGAACGAAGACGAGCTGCTCACCACCGCCTGCGAGCAGTTCCTCGGCAAGACTGTTAAGGAGATCAAGATGACCATCCTACACACCCTGGAAGGTCACTTGCGAGCGATACTAGGTAAGTGATGGAAAAATAAGTTCTGCTATTGAAATTTAAAATAACGCCATCTAGTGGTGGGTTTTATCACTTTTACGTTGCACTTTATGGTACATCTATTTGTCACTAGATGTCGCTTTAACAGAACCGTGGTTTGACAAGTTATTAATTTTCGAAACTTACACAAAATATTCTACTTGTAATATTATTTTACAAATAGAGGTTTGGTGGTAGGTTATTAGTTTTGTAAATTGACCTCTGATTATTAGACCTTAGAGGAAGTGGAAGTGTCATCGTGCCCTTTGATATCACGCATTTTACTTTGACACTATTAAGACCTTGATGGGCCCGGAAGTTGCTAGGTTATTTGGTGAATGTTATTTAGAAAATACAAAAACATATTTACAATTAAGGAGAATGAAAGAGACGTAAGAAATGAGTACAATACCTATTATGAGAAATGTTATAAATTATGTCGTGGAAAATCGATTTTCCATCAAACTAGTATATCAATCTGTAATTTAAATTTTACGTGGTCAGTACTGTCAAATTATATATTGCAACTCTGTGTTTTATCTATGTTTAGAGCGGGCGTGCACCTTAGACTAAAATATCGCACAACTATTGCGATTGTCGATTGTTTCGTAGCCCATTGCACAACACAATTAATAGTCGAGTAGTGTGCGCACAGAAATCAAAGCGCGACTAAACGGTTGTGCAATAGTTTAGTCAAAGCTCGCTCTTAAGCAGTAAAAACTCATGTTTCTATTCTTATATATATTCTTCTTAATACATTACGTTCAAAGTGCACAAATCTGTCTTCCAAAGTACGTATCATACAATTTTTTTCATTAAACAATTCGTCTCGAAGTGCCATTATGTTGGTAATTTTCCCAAGCGGTGTCTTTCGTAACAAAGAGGCCTACTTTCTGTCAAGGGCCTCGTCAACACAAAACGTTAAAGACGAGAATTGATTGCTTCCTTTCACAAGTTAATACTCGTTATTAACCATGAGGCCAATATCTCAGCGATTGTCTCTTGTTAGATCCGTTTCCAACTAAATTTTGTTAATATTTTTCATTCCATTGTTTAAGATGGAACAAAGTTTATGAAAATTATTAACTTTCGTCCGCGGCTCCGTTCGCGTGGAACTAAATTAATTAAATTGATAAATATATATATATAAATATAAATTAATAAAATTGAGAAGCCTATGTGTTCTTCCATACTATCCTCTACATCTATGACAATCATCGAGATCCGTTCAGCAGTTTAGGCTACAAACTCTAACAAACATCCATCTAAACTTTCAACATTTATAATATTACTAAGATAAGGAAATCTGATTATTTTAGAGGTTTCTAATGTGATATTTTTGTATCAGTATTGGACCCGTGTAAAGCCGGGGCGGGTCGCTAGTAATTTTTATAATGTTAAAATGCGTCGCAAGTCTTCAATAAGTAGAAAAATTCAATTAAAGCAAACCCTCAGTGTGTTAACGAGTTTCTTCTTTGATTATAGTGTTTCGTATGATTGACTGCGACCTAAATTATAATCACTGCCGGCAGAGGTCGCACTTGACCGCCTCTAGTGGGTCGATGATCCACTTCACACGAAGTGTTTCTTACCTTTAACTCAAGTTCAAATATGTATTTAGGGCTTATTTATTTTACTCGTACATCTATATCTTCATCTATACTAATCTATACTAATATTATAAAGAGGAAAGATTTGTATTTTTGTACGTATTGAAATAACTCAGAAACTACTAGGCCGATCTTAAAAAATCTTTCACCGTTAGAAAGGTCATTTATCTGTGAGTAACGTCGGCTATATTTTTTAATTTCATGCGGGCAAAGTCGCAAGCAACACCTAGTATCCAATAAAATTAGAGTATGTACAAACTTGGCGAACTTTGTCTGTCCGCAAGTCCTGTTTGTTCCGGGTAATTTCCAGAACGGATGTACCGATTTTGACGGGACTTTGACGGGATTTTAATGGGAATGTAGCTCATGCACAAGAGAATGTGATAGACGACTTTTTTTACGAAATATCCGGCTGACAGCTCGTTCAACTACAGGTGAACCATAACTCTATTATGGTAGCCTAATTTGAGATTTATTACCCGAGTTAATGATTACTCATTACTGCTATAGGTACTAACGTAATAAACCGTATTTAATTAACGAAGCTACCATTTAAGTTAAATAGAATGATGAGGGACAATCTGTTTTATATAGGACACACGGTTACATTCCATCGCACAAAATGGTTTGCTTTTCTTAATTTCTAAGTTTTTTTTATACCACAATATGATTTATTGTATCGCTTGAAACGGAATGTGTAATCCCTCGTTATATTGCGGAATATGGTACTAATTCCTTTTACTTATATTAAAAACTAGCTGTTGCTCGCGACTTCGCCCGCGTGAAATTAAAAAATATAGCCTATGTTACTCACAGATAAATTACCTTTCTAATGGTGAAACAATTTTTAAAATCGGCCCATTAGTTTTTGAGTTATTTCAATACATACAAAAATACAAAAATACAAATCTTTCCTCTTTATAATATTAAGTATATAAGTATAGAAGTATAGATGATTTAGTCATTTGTGTTTAACACCCTCAGTGCCAGACCCTAAGTGACCGTTTAAAAAAAAACACAATTTTTTTTTTTGTTGGAATGTGTTTAAAAATTACATAAATCATTTGTAAAATCGCCGATTCCCAGAGCATTTACATCGGCAAAATTCGCCAGGCCAGGGCCTTCATTTTGGTATAGTAAATGTATAGAAAACGTGTTCCTAATGGATACACGACGCTTTTACTGTGGGACACTGTATGACAAAAAGATATACATGGCGCCTAAGGTGTTATAATAGATTTTTGTTTTATTTTGGTACTATAAATAATATAAATATATACGAATAGTGTATAGGTTATGGTCAATTATTGGTGTGTTTACCTTAACATTTTTAATACCTAATATTATCACAAGTGTACGAAGTATCATATATAGGTAGGTGTATAACGTATGTTGAAATAGTGGACGATATTGGTTACAAATAACAATCTGTGAGTCATAGTGAAACTAAAGCCCTTGGCCCGTTTACTTCATGGTAAATCAACAAACATGTCCAACAAACAAAGACATGTCCTTTATTTAGTAACTACTGTGTACTTACATGATAAAATAGTCCATCATACTTCATACTAATATTATAAATGCGAAAGTTTAGATGAATGGATGGATGGATGGATGTTTGTTAGAGTTTGTAGCCTACACAGCTGAACGGATTTCGATGAAATTTGGTAAAGAAGTTATAGATGTAGAAGATAGTCTGGAAGTACACATAGGCTACTCATTTTTGCTTTTTTTTTTATTCCACACGGATGGGGTCACGGGCGAAAGGTGTTTTTATTACATTTTACTAGATTTCGTCCGCGACTCCGTCCGCGTGGAATAAAAAAAAAACAAAAGTAAGTAGCCTATCTGTTCTTCCTGACTATCCTCTACATCTTTGCCAAATTTCATTGAGATTTCAGCAGTTTAGGCTACAAACTCTAACAAACATCCATCTAAACTTTCGCATTTATAATATTAGTAAGATTTTCACCTTTAATACTGTTGTGATACCTTCTTAGTTGAGTTAACAGTATCCCGTTGTTTGTTTAAGTAAAACAAATAGAGTAAGACGTAGGGCGAACGTGCGTCACTCGAAAGGGATGCGAGCTTCCTGCCATATGCGTTTTGTATGCATATGCACTCTAGTACTGAGTGTAAAATTATTTTAAAATGACCTTTCAAGAATTCTTCGGTAATAAATTCGTATTTCATATTGATTAGATCAGAAATAAAAATGATGAACGCTTAGGCAGATTTCGTTACATGAGAAGGATGCAAGATATAAGTAAGAGGGCGAGCAAAAGAGAGGGATATATACAATTTGTATTCGATAGAATCTTTGTAAATTTTTATCAGATAAATTCATGATTTTTTTTTCGGCTATTTGCAATACTATTTTTAATTTGTTTTAGCAAATACATATTACACTTTCGATTCATGTTTTAAACTTACTTTAAGCTTTAACAACCACACGTTTCTTTTCATGTTAACTTCAAGTAACACACCGTAACTTTTGATGTTCGCAATTAAATTTCTTTTGCTAACGGTACATACGACGTGCAGGTCGTCACGTAGGCAACGAACCTTTACGGGGCAAGAAACTGTAATTACTAGGAAATGTTACCAGGGGGCGTTAGCTCAAGCCTCAGGAAGCCTTCACGTTTACATCGCCTAAACGTTAAAACATATAGCTATCTTCGTCTTTCCAAAGAGAGTGAGAGAGATAGCGAATATGTTTTTGGGCAGAGCGTATTATAAAACCGCTTCATTCTTTTACTTGGTACATACAAAATATGAGAATTGGCGACTAGCTGTCTATCTAAACATCTAATTACATTCCGGAATGGCTAATAGGTGGAGATTTATTACAGTTCACCGTGCATTTAGTTTTTAACCGACTAAAGCAGAAGTTTCTTTATTTTCTTAGAACCCTTTTAAGATTAACTGTTCGGTAAACCCCTTACTGCTACTGCTTTAATTTGTGAACCCTCTAATTTTCCGACATCGTTCATTAGGTTGCGTGGACTTTAGGAGATCACTGGGTAATATGATATACTGGACTAAAATGACAGGATTTCGACGCGATTTTGTTTCCTAAATTCATACTTGAAGTGTTGACTTAATTTCTTTTGTCCCCGAAGTGGGGTAGAGGGTGTCCACAGTGCGTAGCTTTATTCTGGGCTATGCGTTTGGTCTCGAGCCAGCCCAATTACCTCCACGTCGACAGCTTAGAACTACGCCATATTTGTTTAGGTCAGCCACGCTTTCTTCTTCCCAATGGGATCCAGTCCAGGGTCGCCCAGAATGTGACTGAAATCAGCGAAGCGTGTGGCCAATCCATAACCACGTGCGTCTTATCCCATGTACACTATTAGAATTTTCTAGATTTTTAACCTTAATTAGAAAAAATATTAACTAGCGATTTGATGCAGTGTTTTGCTTACGTTCTTTTTTTTATTGACGTCTGTTGTTACTTCTGATTGTATAAACATTAATATTAATGTCAAATTGACGATTTTTTAATTATTCTACACGCGTGAATTGAATCCGGTTAAATAGATAACAAATTCATTCAAATCTCGTGATTCCAATAGAATAGGTATCATTTAAAAATGTTTTTTATTTCTTGTGAAAATATTGTCTACCAGGTTCTTACTGGAGATTTCTCATACAAAATAAGCGAATTAACGTTGGGTTGTTTATCAATCAATGTTTTTTTTACTTTCATTTGTTTTTAATTACGATTACTTATTTGTAAAACTCGTGCTTTCTAGATAAGCAAATAAAGCTTAATTCACACAAACAATTCCAGTATTAATGATTAAGGGACATGTTTGTCTTAAGCTTATCCCCATATTTAGCATTATAATTAAACTAGCTGTTCCCGTGCGGCTTCATCCGCGTGAAATTATAAAAACTTTATTTAATTGTTTACCTACATTTGTCAAATTATCAATTGCAAATGTCAAAATGACATAACATGATGACAAACCATGGCAATCCTTGATGTTGGGAGCAACTTATGGTCTCTTTCCCATATTAGGGTTTTTATCCAAAATATTTACCCCTTAAGTTTAATGTCGTGAAAATATACAGCCTAAAGCGTGACGTCAGTGTAGGGCTTTTTATTAAAAAAAGAATTATACAAAAATATGGTGTAATTGCTGACATCTTAGGCAACAAAGAAGTGTGTGTTTACGCTTTATTATATTAGTATAGATTATTTTGCTTTAGCCATTTTCCTCTGATTACAAATACTGTAGTTAAGGTAAACGGCCGAAATCAATTATCAATCTTGGACCATTTGAACATTTTTAATCTTCAAGTTTAAGGCAAAGGGCCGGCTAAAAAAAAAACATTTTTAATCAATATGATTTGAATTCAATTAAAACTAACAATGTTTAGAGGTTGATCGACATAAATGTTGTATTTCTTTTCATAAAAACTAATCTTATCTTACTTCTTACTAATATTATAAATGCGAAAGTTTAAATGGATGGATAGATGAATGTTTGTTAGAGTTTGTAGCCGAAAAGGCCGTACGGATCTGGATGAAATTTGGCATAGATGTAGAACGTAGTCTGGAAGAACACATAGGCTACTTACTTTTGTTTTTTTAATTCCACGCGGACGGAGTCGCGGGCGAAAGCTAGTCTTCCAATATGTTTTAAAGTCTGTTAAAGTCTCTACCTGTCTGAATATAACATATATTTATAAATGGACGCAAAGGGGTTGGCAAACAATCCCCTGCTGGGTACATTAAAACTACATGGTCATTGCCTTCAAAATATAAGCTAAGCGTTGTTGAAAAGTAAATTTTATTAGAAGCCTTTATACTGCTTTGAAAATTAAGGGATGATTGGTGCAACCTTCACCAGTCTAGGAATAGAATCATAATTTTAATAGGCAGTTCTTTTATCGTATCGATTTTTTTCTTAAATTTCTTACGACACGTCCAATATTTGGTATAACTACGAATATTTTAAAGTAATTATTAAGAAGAAAAATACAAATGTACTAAGATAAGTTAAAAAAAATCATTCAAGTTTGTTACTAAGCACGTAAGTTAACAAAAAATATCATTACTGCAAATAAGTGAAGCTAAGTTTATTCCTTCCTTATCTGTGTGTAATTATATAGAATAATTCTACTTAGTGTCTGCTTTAACTTAATTTTTTAATTGTTAATGTTAATTACAATAAGACAGGTCTTCGCTGAAATTTTGATCGCTGCTTGATTTTTTTTTTATTACTAAAAAATCACTTTTTTCTACAAAAATTAGTAATATTCTAGATGTAATTGTATAAAAAAGATATAAAATAAAGAATAAGTAAGGTAAAATAGAAGGTATGTAAAAACGGTAGATTTAACTTAAAAAATCATTACCAACTGCATTTAATGTTTGCTCTAGTTGCGTCATCCAGCTTACAATAGTTTTAAGTAAAGAAGCGGGGAGTTGTGTAGCTTTATATAGGAGGGAAGTACTGTAACGACACCACTCTACTCTCGACTTTAGTGAATAAAGCACGTATCGATTTACACTTATATCGATTAATGGTTAAACATCGATAAGTTTTCTTTGTAATAATTGGTGATTTCAATAGTGAACGTACTATCAAAGCTTAGCCTGGGTCTAGAATTTCCTAGTTTTCTATCAGTGCTAGAAGGAAAATCGAGAATCGTATTAATTCGTTTGAACTATTCGGTAATTTTGGGCTTTTTTGATTCGAGTATCGATTTCTAATCGAATAAAGTTTGGATTTAATCGATTTTTTATTCATAGTGGTAATGAAAGTTAGTGTATAGTGAAGTGTGAAATCATTTTTTTTTTTAAATATGTCGTTGCTATGGATGGGAGCTTTTAATATTGGATTGACAGTCGGTTGTACTTATGCGGTGGTTAAAAGGTAAGATACAAATTAAAAATAATAAGTGTAGACAGACAATTTTATCTGACCCGGTTGGGCGTAAGTGACACTAAATTACAACTCATTACCGCCCTCATGCCATCTATACTAATATAATAAAGCGTAAACACACACTTTGTTGCCTAAGATGTCAGCAATTACAGCATATTTTTGAATAATTCTTTTTTTAATAAAAAGCCCTACACTTTAGTCACGCTTTAGGCTATATATTTTCACGCCATAAAACTTAGGGGGTAAATATTTTGGATAAAAACCCTAATATGGGAAAGAGACCATAAGTTGCTGCCAACATCAAGGAAGCAAGATTGTCATGGTTTGTCATCATGTCATATCATTTTGACATTTGTAATTGATAATTTGACAAATGTAGGTAAACAATAAAATAAAGTTTTTATAATTTCACGCGGATGAAGCCGCATGGGAACAGCTAGTTGTAAATAAATACTAGATTCTTATAGAATTATAGTTGTATAATTTTTGGACAGTACTTACCGCGATAACTTACTGGGCCAGCGAAGTTTGTCGCACTATAATATGTTTTGTCCCCCTGTTAAACCTTAGTTTTTTAGATGTCGTAGGAAGTCACTATGACCTTGGATGTGATTGATATTCAACTCTCAAATCCAGAATTTTCCATAATTTTTGTATAAATAAAAAAAACGAATATTTACATACGTTATCTCAATCGAGGCAGAGTTTTGTAGGCAATTTATTTTTTCATCAATGTTTTTTCTACTAATTCTTGTAATGTTATACTGTTTTTGCTTTCTTAATATTAAGTTTAAAAGTTAAGGGATGATTTTAACTACCCCAATTTTACTCCACATTCTTGTGATATTTGATATTTGGAGAATTATCTCGAGGTTAGACTTAAATCAAATTGCCAATTTATTATTTTTTTATTAGTTTTTTTAGAATGGAACAAATGCTACAGAGTACGGTTAGTTACAGTGAACTGGACGGAAATTAGTTAAAAAAAAAACCGCTGCGTCATAATACGTCAATGGAAAAACTTACTGACAGTTTTATAAATAACAAAACAGGTTTAACTTCAAGATATTATCAAAACTAGTTCAAGAAATTGACGTTTTTAACATTAACTTATTAAAACTTTCGTGAGACATTATACTATATGAGTTATAACACGGCTAAACTCTGAAGAAACTAAAAAAACTGAAGAAGGACCCCGACGGGTCTGAAACTGGTCGGTGCCTACACCGGAGTGTTTTCACGTGAGTTTAGCCGTGTTATAACTCATATAGTTTTTAACACTGTTATGTTAAAAAAATGTCGTTGATTTTTGGAACATCCTATATGTAAATGTTTCCCATGAGTCCATGGGTGTGCACATTTATTAAACCCTTTTAACTATAAAAAGAAAAATAGGATTGCCGATGTGTTTTGTATGTGTTACTGCAGTGGAAACTCACGTTACGGTTACTTAACGGTTTAAATGCACAAAAACGGTTACATCTAAATCATACTAATATAATAAACTAGCTTTCGCCCGCGACTTCGTCCGCGTGGTATTAATAAAAACAAAAGTGAGTAGCCTATGTGTTCTTCCAGACTATCCTCCACGTCTTTACCACATTTCAGCGAAATCCGTTTACCCGTTTAGGCTACAAACTCTAACAAACATCCATCCATCCATCGCTGTCGAATGGAATAAATAGTATCCTATGTCCGTTTCCTAGCTCTAAGCTACCTCCTCACCAATTTTCAGCCATATCGGTAAAGCCGTTCTTGAGTTATAAGTGGTGTAACTAACACGACTTTCTTATATATATATAGATGTGAAAGTTTAGATGGATGATGTTTGTTAGAGTTTGCAGCCTAAACGGCTGAACGGATTTCGATGAATCTTTGTGTTGATGTAGAGGATAGTCTGGAAGAACACATGGGCTACTCACTTTGTTTTCTTTTAATTCCACGCGGACGGAGTCGCGGGCGAAAGCTAGTGTTACATAATATTTAAAAACACGTGTAGCAATTTACGCACGAAACAGCCTCATTATCAGCGATCCGTGAACTTGACTCGGTAGTGTGACCTCCATTACTGCTAGCAGGGTGTGACTACAAGAACAAAAGATAGCGTATTAAAAATTTAATTTTTTAAACTAGAAGTTGCCCGCGACTCTATCAGCGCGGAGTAAATAGCCTGAATAAACTCCACACTCATTACCTTCTAGTAAAAGTCCTGTCAAATTACATTTCGGAAATTACCCGGAACATCTGACAGACAAAAAAGTTGGTTTTAGCCTAGTTGTTTAACACTCCGATAGACGTACGTTGTTTAGTCCTTATTTAATTATCAACTACAATTGTAAACTAAAGTAAAATGGCTATGTAACGACACCGACATTGAGCCCGTCAGAGCCTTCTTCTGCGTGATTGGGACAGATTAATTCGCAGTCTCAGGCCATCTCTCACTGTGAGAAAGGTTACTCACATCCGCTCCGATCGTTACTAAATGCGCTACCTTAGACTATAAGAGCAATGCATTACGCTCTATTTATAATTTAAAATACCTCACCCGATGGTATACCACACAATTATCGATATAAACACATTACTGTAATTGCAATACAAACCTAATGTAGTATTCCAATTAGATAGAGCCATCCAATTTAGTTTGAACATAATGCAATCCGCGATGTAATCTTACTAATATTAGAAACTAGCTTTCGCCCGGGATTCCGTCCGCGTGGAATTAAAAAAAACAAAAGTGAATAACCTATGTGTTCTTCCATACTATCCTCTACATCTATACAAAATTTTATAGAGATCCGTTCAGCCGTTTAGGCTACAAACTCTAAAACACCCATCTAAACTTTCGCATTTATAATATTAGTATGATGGTAATGTTTATTTTGATTTATAAATGTTTCAATGTTTGAATGGATGTAACCACTACGGGTTGCGTGTGGCGTGGCGACCTCCCAGGGCACACATCCTTTGTGTCCACACAGGACATAAAACGGAGCCATACTCCTTTTTGCCTCTAAGCGTGTGGTATTGGAGCTTAGGTGCGCATTACTCTCGCCTAGGTTTTAGCAAGGGGGTCTGAATGGATGAACTTATCTGGATGGATGGAATTAAGGTAGATTATTTTCAAGGTTATAATTTTGTAAGCTATTGTTACGAGCGTGGGGGATAGAGTAAAACGCCTTGGAAGTTCTTGTATTAATTTATTCGCGATTTACAG
>LD689012.1:3568483-3662816 GCA_003118335.3 Papilio memnon
TTCGAATATTCAAATTCAATTTTCGCGAACGTCATTTTCGCTACTCGCGTTAGATGACATCGCGACACTATTATTTGACGCGGACGAAGTTTCGAGTGAAATTTGGTTAGTAACAGTTGTCATAATGCGGTTATTTGTAACGCAAATTAGTTTGTACGTTGTGATAACGATTGTTGAAAGTGCAAATATTACGATAGCAAATATAATTCAGCTGTCTAAAAATAAGGCAATGTACACACGTGAATCGAAAATGCAGGCTATTACTGATGTCGTAAATATTAAAGCGTACACACATCTGAAAGTAAGCTATCGCACAACTGTTGTGCCATTGTCGATTGTTTCGCAGTCAATTCAACTGTTTGCACAACTTAAAATCGAGAAGTGTGCGCACCTCCATTTAAGCTCATAGGAAGCAAAGCGCGACTAAACAGTTGTGCGCTAGCTTAGAAGTATAGTAGAATATAGTAGTAGTACAAATCCTAATAATATTATAATACTAGCTGTTCTTGTGCGGCTTCATCCGCGTGAAAATATAAAAACTTTATTTTATTGTTTACATTTGTCAAATGATCAATTGCAAATGTCAAAATGAACATGACATGATGACAAACTATGGCAATCTTGTTTCCTTGATGTTGGCAGCAACTTATGGTCTCTTTCCCTCATTAGGGTTTTTATAAATATAATAGCGTGAAAATATATAGCCTAAAGCGTGACGTAAGTGTAGGGCTTTTTATTAAAAAAATAATTATTCAAAAATATGCTGTAACTGCTGACTTCTTAGGCAACAAAGAAGTGTGTGTTTACGCTTTATTATATTAGTATAGATAGAAAACATCTAAAAAGTCAGTTACACGTTAAACATAATCCTTTCCCTTGGTGTGATATAAGTGTAGACATTTTGTGGCCTTATAAAGGGGTCACGATAGCGCTGTTGAAGATGGCCTCATAATCCAGTACGCCCTTACCGCAACAATAACTTTCTATAGCTACAAAATACTTTGATACTAAGCAATAAGACAGCCGTAACCTCTAAGAACTTTCGACCGTTGATGTAATCCACAGCCGCAATATCCATACAAAAACATACATTTATCTAATCTATACTAATAAAATAAAGCGTAAACACACACTTTGTTGCCTAAGATGTCAGCAATCACAGCATATTTTTGAATAATTATTTTTTTTATATATAATAATAAAAAGCCCTACACTTACGCCAGGCTTTAGGATATATATTTTCACGCTGTTAAACTTAAGGGGTTAATAAATTGGATAAAAATCCCAATGTGGGAAAGAGACCATAAGTTGCTGCCAACATCAAGGAAGCAAGGTTGTCAATGTCAAAGACCTTAGTTGTCATTTGTGCATTTGAATTTTGACATTTGACAAATATAAACAATAAAATATTTTTTTTATAATTGCACGCGGATGAAGCCGCGAGGGAACAGGTAGTATCATCTATATTTCTCTATTATGTTGTACATATACCTCCCTCTTAAATATCTCAATTAAAAAAACTGTGTCAAAATCCATTACGTAGTTTTAAAGATTTAACATAGAGACAGACAAACAGCGGGAAGTGAAGTGATTTTTTAGATATCAGTATTGATTTTTCAAATTTTTTATTAGGAACTTACCTCTTCTAGTAGCTAGATATGCAAAGCCTATATGGATCGCCAATAAAAGCTTTCGTTGGACTAAAAAAATATGTTCTCTTCCGTAGTCCAGTTTATTGGAGAAATTAAATATTTTTTTTCATTATAATAGAAGTTCAGTACATATAAATTTATCTGTAACTATAAAGCGACATTTGCATCTAGATTTCTAGATCATCCCTTTTAACTCCGATATAGGTTATGTAAGTGGGAGTAAAGTACAACTCCGGAAGACTCAGTCCGGCCGCGGCCGTCGCGGGAGACGGGTCTCTCCCGTAGAGTCCCGGATAATAAAAAAACAGTCAATTAAATGGAAAAATATGTTCAAAATATCAGGAATAAATTTATCAAGTTATATAATTCTATATGTGCGAATGTCTTTGAGATAAGTCTGATAATTCCGCACTTATCTCTATCAAGTTTATATCATTACTAATGATAAGAAATTGATATACGATTATAATCTTTAACGTAATTACAATAAGGTCGCATGATATCGATTATTAGAATCTATTCCGTAGTACACAGTTGTTGCAATCGTGACGTGAGACTGACGTGATACCATAAATAATGTTTTTTTTTTTAATATGAAATAGTTTACTGTTTAAAGGCCAGTGTTGGTTGCATTAAATTGTAATAATTAAGCCGTCTTGTTTTTGCATTTTTTTAAATATCAATTTATTTAATTTTTTTTTTTGGAAACACTAAATTGTTCAAATTTTATACTTAAAAATAATAAAGTCTTCCATTTAATATTAAATGTATGTGAAAAATTTAAAGTTTTGATTATAGTGTAGTTTAGTGTTAAATGAAAGAGTGTAACGATGGAATTTTTAAGGATAGCTTTGGTGCCTTTAGCTCTTACTGTTGGACTCACGTGTTTGAATGTTAAGAAGTAAGTTAATTTATAAATTACACAAATTTGATACATAAGAGATCTGTAAACACAAACGAAATGTAGACCGGATCTCGGTCGACATGCATAATTGTACAATTATTGTATTTCACTTTAAAAGGTAATAATGTCTTCCTGTAACTATAATCATATTTTTCTCATACTTGTATAATAAATTAGAATGTATAAAGTTATGTAGAATTCCTCAGACATAAAGAGTTCAGCCAATCGCACCCACACAATAAGATTAAATGCCTCAATAAGGAAACTGTTTACAGCGACTGTAGATTCACTTATAACATTACATACCGTTTGATATCGCTGATAAATGACATACGAGAACATGTTATGTGTATTTGTATTAACATTCTATTTTTAACACTAATTCACTCTCAGACACTCTCAGAATATTTGTTTTCTGAAGTCCATTATCCAAGAAATCTACACTAACAAACTACTTTAACAAACATTAAAGCTAGACTAGAACTAGACAGTATGGTTAATAGATTGGGTTCGTGGTTTTAAAAGCAATCTCTTAGTGTAAATTCTATCTTTACACACAGGTACATCCCTTATAAATCATTAAATTGTTCTGAATCATCATCTTCCTCCTTATCCTACTCCCCTGTCGGCGCAACAAGTTTTTGTCCTCCATAACTCTATCATACGTCATCTCAGTCATCACTCCCTTATTGATCTTGTCACCTTTCACGCAATCCATCCATCTCTTTCTACGTCTACCTCTACAGGTGTAAGTAAACTGTTTAAAGTTTCCTACATTCCTGTCACTGGCGTAAAACAGTATTAAACTAATTGGTACTATTTTGTTTATCAGGAACTCTTACAGTAGAAGAGGTGTACCGAGACCGGGACCAGTTCGCGGGTCTGGTGCGCGAGGTGGCAGCACCAGACGTCGGGCGGATGGGCATCGAGATCCTGTCCTTCACGATCAAGGACGTGTACGATGACGTGCAGTACCTCGCCAGCCTTGGTAAGGCGCAGACGGCGGCGGTGAAGCGCGACGCCAACATTGGTGTCGCACAAGCCAATAGGGACGCAGGTATCAGGGTATGTATAAACATTCATGTTATCATCATCATCAGCTCACTATACGTCCTCGCCGAGGGGCTCGGAGCCTACCCTAAGTTAGGGTGACTAGGCCATAGTCAACCATGCTGGCCAAGTGCGGGTTGGTTAACTTCACGCATATCTTTGAATTTTTTCGCCGATATGTGCAAGTTGCATCACGATGTTTTCTTTCACGTAAGAACGTCGGGTAAATTGTGTAGATATTCGTCAATCACATTGGTACATGGCGAAATTCGAAGTCTAAACCCCGAGCCACTGATGCTCCTTCTGTTCATGTTATGCATGCATTCAATTTGAATATTTTCACCCCTTACATCCTCTTTAAGATAAGAGAGACCACAATACTGTTGTCAAAGCTGTCGAATCCTACAATAATATATCAAATGTAAAACTAAGTACGCGGAGTGAGAATAATGGACAAAATGCGAGAATACGCTCGCCAGACGTTCAACGATGTTTTAATAGACAGGACAACACAAAGAGAACTGTAATTTTATATCTACAGCTAGTCCTAACTTTATTTGACTTTAAACTATACTGTACTTACTAAAGTAGATGATAATCTAACTTCTTACTAATCATACTATACTTACTAATATTATAAATGCGAAAGTTTAGATGGATGGATGTTTGTTAGAGTTTGTAGCCTAAACGGCTGAACGGATTTCGATGTAATTTTGTATAGACGTAGAGGGTAACCTGGAAGAACACTTAGGGCACTCACTTATGTTTTTTTTTAATCCCACGCGGACGGAGTCGCGGGCGAAAGCTAGTATTATTATAAATGCGAAAGTTTAGATAGATGTTTGTTAGAGTTTGTAGTCTAAACCGCTGAACGGATCTATATGATATTTGGCTTTGATGTAGGATAGTTTGAAAGAACACATAGTTACTTTTGTTTCTTTAATTCAATGCGAACGGAGTCGCGAGTGTAACCTAGTCAAGAATATTCTTACAAAAGCATTTATCTATTATGAACCTTTCACGTTTGCGTGTCCTGATAAATCAATAATGTGTGTCAGTGGGACTTCTGACGGCTTTTATCCAACGAACATATTCCATTTCTATCTAGTGTTGTTCAGTTTGTTTGCACTGAAGTATTTATTATTCTGTTGTTTTAGTTGTAGTTAGTCTTTTAACAGTTTTTATTGTTTTCTTCTTGAATTGTTAAGTATCTATATTTTAAGACTAGCTGTTCCCTTGCGGCTTCATCCGCATGAAATTATGAACATTTTATTTTGTTTACATTTGTCAAATTCTCAATTGCAAATGTCAAAATGACATGACATGATGACAAACCATGGCAATCTTGCTTCACATGCTGCACATTAGGGTTTTTATCCAAATTATTTACCCTCTAAGTTTAATGGCGTGAAAATATATAGCCTAAAGCGTGACGTAAATGTAGGGCTTTTTATTAAAAAAAGAACTATTCAAAAATATGCTGTAATTGCCGACATCTTAGGCAACAAAGAAGTGTGTGTTTACGCTTTATTATATTAGTATAGATATCACAATTGTGTATGACCTATTAAGGGTCATAGACAATTAAGGTCAAGCATCGAGTTGTAAATTAAATCGACTTCTATAATTGAACGAGATATTGCACACAATGAAAATGTAGACAATTAACGGCCAAATTCTGAAACGAATCATATAAACGTCGCTTTTTACACTCTGCATGTAATATCAATGAAAAAATTTAAAGGAATTTAAGGCGCTGTTAATGTTTAAATGTCGTTTATTTTTCAAAAATTTTTCAATCTTTTTTTTTAATTAGTGAAGTTATTTTTTTTATTGATTACATGTATTTCTAATCTAACGTTTAATTAACTACCACATAGGTTTTATTATGTATATTAAATTTAATAGTTACTGCTGTTTGGTGGCCTTCAACACCCGCGGTAATAAACTTGCCTTCCTACCCTCAGAGTATTAAAACTGGAACAAGGGTCGTTAAAGTCGTTATTATTATAATCGATTTTTATCGTTTTATGTCCAGTTGATCGTTAGATTAGGTTTTCACTGCCGACTCACTGGTAGAAATTTTTTTATTTATTTATCATTAGATTCTGTTTGAAAAAATTATTCAACCGTAATTTTCCACTGATGTTTTAAAATAAACTCATTTATGAAACGACTAGCTGTTGCCTACGACTCCGTCCTGTACAAAATTTCTGCGTCAAACGTTCTGAAGATACGTCATAACATCCATCCATCTTAACTTTCGCAATTATTATATTACTAGCTATTGACCGCTACACGGTCCGCGTGGAATTAAAAAAAAAAAGTAAGTAGCCTATGTGTTCTTCCAGACTATCGTCTACATTTATGCCAAATTTCATCGAGATCCGTCCAGCAGTTTAGGTTACAAACACTAACAAACATCCATCTAAACTTTCGCATTTATAATATTAGTAAGATTAAGATTGTCCTGTTTTGTTTGTAGGAGGCGGAATGCGAGAAGAGCGCGATGGACGTGAAATACTCAACCGATACCAAGATAGAGGACAACAACAGGCTGTTCAAGTTGCAGAAGGCGCAGTTTGACCAGGAAATTAACACTGCTGTGAGTTCAATAGTAGTACTTGGCATTTCATTTGGCACGTTGAAAACTAAGGTACTCTTCCACTAGACATGCCAATAGAAATGCCAGCTACTTTACATAAAACATTCAACTTTAGCATAGTTATTTTATGTTTTATTTGTTTTGACTTTTAGAAAGCAGAATCCGCTCTAGCCTACGAACTTCAAGCTGCTAAAATCAAGCAGAGAATCCGTAACGAAGAAATCCAGATCGAAGTTGTTGAAAGACGAAAGCAAATTGAGGTATTTTTTCAACCATTATTATTAATACTATTGCTTAGTAAAAGGGTAATATCATTTCATTTAATAATAAGTTGCTTCTATTCAGATTCACGAAAGGATAGTTTAAAAACAAGATATTTTAAAATTTAATACAACGCCCTCTAGATAGTATCGAGTGTAAACTTATTCAGGTGGAGCAACAAGAGATCCTTCGCCGTGAAGAGGAACTGGTGTCGACAGTGCGGCTGCCCGCAGAGGCGGAGGCCTACCGCCTGCAGACCATCGCCGAGGGGAAACGGTAATTTGGACTTAACCGCCTTGTACATAAAGTTCATTTTCAGTTGTAACCTCACAGACATCAAAGAATAAGCAGTCATAAATTTCAAATGACGTAGTAGTAAGTCCGAACGTTAGTTGAGTGTGGAGGTACACCGGTAGAGGAAGACCTAGAAAGAGATGGATGGAGCGTGAAAGATGACATGATCAAGAAGGGAGTGATGACTGAGATGACGTATGATAGAGTTATGTGGAGGACAGAAACCTGTTGCGTCACTACGAGAGTAGGATAAGGACGAAGTTGATGATAGTACTATGTATGATGCTGTCTCTCTTTTCTGTAAGTAGTCTGATAGAGATGACAATATGTAACTTTTGTACAGAACTCAAACAGTGGAAGCAGCGAAGGCGGATGCTGAGCGCATCAAGGTGCTAGGTCTGGCTGAGGCGAATGCTATAGGCGACGTGGGGAAGGCGGACGCGGAGCGCATGCTGGCTAAGGCTAAAGTCTACAAGCAGTACGGAGATGCGGCAATCATGGCGCTCGTGCTTGAAGCTCTGCCTAAGGTATGATAATTAACCATGTGGTAGATTACAGCTAAATTCGATACGATTATACTCAACACATTGCTAAGTTACCAATGATTCAAATAAAAGACTACTCATCTCTCTATAGGGGGGAAGGTCGATAGTCAAGAAGAAGGTGGAGAAAGCCTACCAAGGGGATGCTAGTAGTAAAGATATTTCAAAGAGGATTAATAAAAAAACTGCCAAGTCGTTTTCTCCCTATAGACCCAAACAGAAATAACGAAGGTATCATAAGTGCTTAGGTTTCTACAATCCCTAGGGATTATAGAAACTTAGGAACTTTACCAGCATTGAATTACTGAACCAATCTTTGAAAACTTCTTTCAAAATTACACTGGTTTTAATCTACTTTCTACTGCTATATTCTGAAACTTTCTGACTCACAACTTTTTCAATACCCGTATTTAACCAGGTCTCACGTGTTTGAGTACTTCAAAATTCAATGGACTCTTGTGATCTTGAACAACAAAATCCTTTGTAGATCGCAGCGGAAGTATCAGCGCCGTTAGCTAAGACGGACGAGATAGTGTTGGTGGGTGACAACGGCGCGACGGGCGAGGTGGCGCGCATTGCTGGTGGTATACCGCCCGCGCTGAAGACGCTCACAGGACTTGATATCTCACAAGTGCTCAAGCGGCTCCATCCTAGCGCCTCGCCAGGTCAGAACTAATTCTGGAATTACATCACTTGTTAGGCATGTCCAAATATAACGATTAACTCAGGATAGAATTTTACGTGTCGCATAAGAACATTCACACCTTTGACTATCGCACAACTGTTTCACGCTTTGATTCCTATGAGCGTATAGTACACTACTCGATTTTTAGTCGTGCAACTAAACAGTTGAGGCTGCGAAACAATCGACAATCGCACAACAGTTGTGCGATAGTTTAGTCGAAGGTGTACCCGCTCTGAAGCGCATTTATGTGCCATATTTAAAAAGGCTTCTAAAGAAACTATCTCTTGATCATACGAAACAATTATTGAAAGCTATGTTTTTTTATCTTGATGTTTTTCTGTTTTTTTAATATGTAAATTGTTTTTATAAGATTACAATATTCCGATAAATCTTTGATTGTAATGGACACGTTTTGCCTGCAGATGATAATCTCTTGGCTTCATCGAGTAAGAAGAAGGAAGTTGTGGCATGTTAATGTGTATTTACCTCATGTCGCACTATCAGCTTAATACTGAAACGACATTTAAATATGTATTCTACTAAACTAAACTATCACATAACTGTTTAATCTCGCTTTGATTGCTGAGCTTATATGGAGGTACACTACTCGATTTTTAGTCGTGCAACTAAACAGTTGAGCTGCAAAACAATCGACAATCACACAACAGTTCTGCGATAGTTTAGCCAAAGGTATCCGCTCTTCAAATTAAATTAAAATGTTGACGACTGTCAATTTTAAACTGGGCTTAAATTTCGTTTCAATATTTGGCCGTGTGTGAATTTATTTTTTATTTTATTGGTGCCATATTGTCAAAAATACTTGTAAAACTTTTCCAAAACGTACATTAATTGTAAATTACAATTAAAATAATCTATTTTGGCACTTCAATGTGACCACTTTATAAATTAAAATCGTATACAAAAATATTCTTTTTGTTTATTCAAAGTCAAAAATGTTGTATCTCAAAATGTAATTAATTAATCTTGATACTTGACTTAATTATGAAAATGTAAACATTGGTTTTTTTTAGTTTGAAAAATTAGGCAATTTCAAAGATATTAGGACAAAAATCAAATGGTAACAATTTTAGATTCGAAAATTGTCTATGCATTTGACGTTTCATAACCAGAGACAATTCTTTTTACAAAATGACATATGGACAATTACCATTTCTATACCACCGTCTCAATTACGAACAAAGTAATATATTTGTATATCTTAGACTAACACTTTACCATCAATTGGAAAAGTTTGAAAAATTCCGGTAAAAAATATCGCTATTGAGAGGCAAACATGATATAATGTTTAAAGGACTAGCATTTCTCTGCGACTTCGCCTGGAATTAAAGAAACATTACATCTGATTCTAAAATTATCTAAACCTCAAATTCTATTCATATTCAAATTTCTAAATCTATAACAAAGATGCGGTTGCAACCCAGGGTGTTAGAAATGAGAGTCATCACACTGGTGATAAAGTGGTAAAAAAGGCGCGGTAGAGAGGCCCAGGGCAGAAGAACCGATACTCCATATCTATACTAATATTATAAAGAGGAAAGATTTATATTTTTTAATTTTTGTATGTATTCAATTCACATAAAAAATACCGGGCCGATTTTAAAAATTCTTTCACGATTAGAAAGGTAATTTATCTGTGAGTAACATAGGCTATATTTTTATAGCCGCGGGTGAAATCGCTAGCAACTGGTAGATTATAAACAAGCATGAAGGAAGAAAAAGCAATACTTGTTTCATTAGACATCTATGCGACTGCTTTTGGCTCTCAAACGAATGACACTGGTCAAGAAAATAATGCATTTTATAATACATTTTAAGCCTTTTCAACTGATGGTGAATTTAATGTTTTTTAGCAATTAGATTTTATGGTAGATTTTGTACAATTGTGTCAATGGTGTTCTCAAAGGCACTGCCTCTATATCGTAGATTTTGATGGTGTTGTATTTTATTTCCGGTTTTATAATAAAAAATACTTATTCATAGAAGTTTGACATTTCATAAAAAATGTAGTTGATTTGCGAGTGGTTTGTCAAGTGTGGATTTTCATATTCAAATAAAGTGTGCATTTCAAATGTCTTTATAATTACCATTAATTATGTTATTTTTTTAATTATAAGTTTATTGTTTAACCCTTAAATGCATTTTATTGCGCCCTGGTATATTTAGGTACATATTATATAAGAATAATAAAAAAATCTGGTATAAAAAAATATGAAAAAACAATTAATATATTTATTATCTATGGTCGTCGAAGTGCGTTCGGAATCACATACCATACAACTTCAATAAAATAACGTAAAACGTGGTATGTAGACATTTGGCAACATGATGCATTTAAGGGTTAATTTATATTACGCACAATTCTTTTATATTTTCTAATTTCTTCGTGTAACCGCATTATTATTTGTATTCAATTTCGATATTTTGTAATACTTACAATTTGGTGTAATAAATTGTAATCAAATTGATGTGTTTTGATTTTTTATAACCTACTAACTTTCGCCCGCTATTCCGTCCTCGTGGAATTAAAAAAAAAACAAAAGAATATGTTCTATATGTTGCTATATGTTCTTCCAGACTATGCTCTTAATCTATGCCAAATTTCAACGAGATCCGTTCAGCCGCTTAGGCTACAAATTTTAACATACATCCATCCAAACTTTCGCATTTATAATATTAGTAAGATAAAGTTTTGTGCAGTGCTGCAGTTGTGAAAATCACTGACCCCAATGCATATCCGCTCGTTCTGAATAAAAGTGTTCCAGAAAAATAATAAACTTTTGTTCAACTTTCAAACTATGAAAAAAAAAAACTCGTTTACTGTGATGCGCTCTTTACTAACGTGACATCACTACAACTTTTTAAAGTTGAAGTAAATGCAGATCTTTATTTAAGCTATATATTTAATTTTATTGGTAACTAGCTGTTCCCTAGCGGCTTCATCCGCGTGAAATTATAAAAAAATTATTTCATTGTTTACCTACATTTGTCAAATTATCAATTGCAAATGTCAAAATGACATGACATGATGACAAACCATGGCAACCCTGGTTCCTTGATGTTGGCAGCAACATATGGTCTCTTTCCCACATTAGGGTTTTCATCCAAAATATTTACCCCTAAGTTTAATGGCGTGAAAATATATAGCCTAAAGCGTGACGTAAGTGTAGGGCTTTATATTAAAAAAGAATTATTCAAAAATATGCTGTCATTGCTGACATCTTACGCAACAAAGAAGTGTGTGTTTACGCTTTATTATATTAGTATAGATTAAAAAGTAGTTCGTTAAAAAAGTATTTAAAACGCTTTGTGGTTTACGTAGTTTGGGCTATACCAATTTTAGTAGCTACCAATTTTTACTGAACTAACTCAATCCTTATTAAATTACGACTCGAGTATAAACAGTAATCAACAAGAGAACGTGGACTAACTTTTTTCTTTATAACTCTACAATATTCAGGTAATAAATGTCTGGCAAAATTGTATTTTCAGTACATTTTTTACTTTAAGAGCGGGCGCCTTTGACTAAACTATCGCACAACGGTGTGCGATTGTCGATTGTTTCGCAGCCTCAACTATTTAGTTGCACAACTAAATATCGAGTAGTGTGCGTCCATATAAGTTGATAGGAATCAAAGCACTACACAATGCGATACTTTAGTTTCAGGTGTGCGTACGCTCTAATAAGTAATTGTGTAACAAATTATTTTGTTTTACTCAAACATCCTTCGAGAACTTCGCAAAGCTCTTTGGCAGATTGTTCCCGACAGCATTTTCTTTCTAAATATTTTTGTTCTCTTTAAACTGGAACGAAAGACTTATTTTGAGTCTTTTTATTTAAAATAACGAGATGTGTCAAGGTGAAGATGTGAAAAGAATTTTATCATTGTAGATGTATCTTGGAGGTATACCTTTTAGAACAGATATTTTCTTTTAAAGTAATTAAATCTAAAAACATTGTTTTCTTATATCTTAAATTTCAGGTTATCTATATTCTTACTTCTCACTAATATTATAAATGCGAAAGTTTAGATGGATGCATGGATGTTTGTTAGAGTTTGTAGCCTAAACAGCTGAACTGATCTCCATGAAATTCAACACAGATGTAGAGTATAGTCTGGAAGAACATATAGGCTACTTTTTATCCTGGAAATAGTTACGGTTCCCGTGGGATTCACTGATTTTGTTTTTTAATGTTTACTCGATAATTCTGCAACGGTTCAACATATCTTATTGAAATATGGCACAGATATAAAATAAAGTCTGGAGTACACATGAGATAAAGTTAATCTGCGAAAATTGTCCGGTTCCCGAGGGATACGTAGTTTTTTTGTTATTTACATAGTTCGTATGTTTCCTAATACCACGCGGACGAAGTCGCGGGCAACAGCTAGTAATACCTATAACCAACATTGGTAACAGACAAATGAAGTCAACTTTTAAAAGTGATGTAAAAAACCTTGGTCTTATTATCTTATTTCTTACTAGTATTATAAATGGTCGGACATTTGTAAGTTATCTCTGAGCGAGATTTTTCTCGCTGAAATATAGCACATATATAGTGTGTTCCTTTTTAATTAATTAAAAGTTAATCTACGTAATTATTGAGATATGTTACTTAATTAAAATTTAAATAACTCTGGCTATCATCATCATCATCATCAGCTCACTGTACGTCCCCTCTGAGGGGCTCGGAGCTCTAGGAGTGACTAGACCATTTTTTTTTTTTTACCGAGGGTAATGCTTTATGCATACTGCTGTCTCCCGGGGGAGCGCGGCAGTTATGTGGGATTCTCCTCGCATATGCTAGGCATATGTGAGGCATACCCACCAAACCCCCTCGGTTCCTCCAACGCATACGGTCGGGGTCACGGGAACGCATGCCGCTCTCGTCCGCGACCCCGGCCTTGGGAGTGACTAGACCATAGTCAACCATGTTGGCCCAGTGCGGGTTGACTTCACACGTATCTTTGAATTTCTTCGCCTATATGTGCATCACGATGTTTTCCTTCACCGTAATAAAGTCGGGTACATGTACATGTCATGTACATATGAAATTCGAATAAATGGAAAAATCACATTGGTACAGCGGAATTCGAACCCAAGACCTGTAAAGACAAGTGCTTCAACCACTGAGTCACCGACGCATACTCGTAATATATAATGTTACTTTGTTTAACATGGCTTTGTGTAAATCCGATCAGTAAATTGCAAGGGACAAGTTCGAGCCGCGGGACTTACTTCTGTCAATGTAATTTACTGCGAACTAACCTTTTTATTTATGGGAAAAACTTTTGTTATTGCTACTATATCCTTATTCTTTAATTGTATACTAAAAGTACTTATTAGTACAGTTATCAAGTAAAATTATTATATAAAGCCTATCGTAATACGTACTAAATATCATACAATCATACTAATATAATATTATAAATGCGAAAGTTTAGATGGATGGGTGGATGTTTGTTAGAATTTGTAGCCTAAACGGCTAAACGGATTTCGATGAAATTTGGTATAGATGTAGAGGATAGTCTGGAAGAACATAGGCTACTCACTTTTGTTTTTTTTAATCCACGTGGAAGGAGACGCGGGCGAAAGCTAGTATGAAATAAATGTTAAAGTTCGCAAAAACGCCAACAAGATGACGGTGTGTAAAACAAATATTTAAATACAAAGATAATCTTTAAACGACGGCGCTACTAGCCCTAAAGCATGACAAATGGAACAGTCCTAATAAATCATCCGAGTTCCTAAACTAAAGCCTATTCTAATCCCTTTTCACATAAATGGATTAAAATTAATATTTTTATAAATTTTCTTTTCATCTTTGCAAAACATAATTACAAATACACAAGTTGGTACCATCGCAATTATTAACAGCAAAACCAAAACATAATAAAACAGTATTTATAACAAGTTTTTTGTAACAAGAGACCTTTTAAAAACTGTGTCACAAAATATAATCCATCTGGAAAACAAAAGCTTTCGAGACGAACTCGTGAAAACTTTTCCATAAAAGTAGAAAACATTTCATAACTAGCTTTCGCGCGCGACTCCATCCGCATGGAATTTAAAAAAAACAAAAGTGAGTAGCCTATGTGTTCTTCCAGACTATCCTCTACATCTATACCAAATTTCATGGAAATTACTTTAGCCGTTTAAGCTACAAACTCTAACAAACATCCATCCATCCATATAAACTTTCGCATTTATAATATTACTAGCTTTCGCCCGCGACTCCGTCCGCGTGGAATTAAAAAAAACAAAAGTGAGTAGCCTATGTGTTCTTCCAGACTATCCTCTACGTCAATGCCAAAAATCATCGAGATCCGTTCAGCCGTTTAGGCTACAAACTCTAACAAACATCCATCCATCCATCCATCCATCCATCCATCCATCCATCCATCCATCCATCCATCCATCCAAACTTTCGTATTTATAATATTAGTAAGATTATAATTATAATTATAATAATAGTTATTAGTTAATCTTTTTTTTTAAATTATGTAATATTATAAATAAACAGTGTTTTTGTTCAATTTTTTATCTGTGGCAACAAAAATTAATTGATAACATTAATCTTAGAAAACAAAATATTTTTATGTAAAGGTTCATTAAAAAAATTACTACTAACTTGATAAAATGATCCATAAAAAATCGAACTTAGTTTTACATTTCGACATGTGTAAACTAAGCTGTCGGGTCTATTATTGTTTTTAATAAGTCTTTGTTCTTGCTTTGTATAACAACTATACGCAATAAAAACCAAACATCGATACTTAAAATCTGCACATCGATTATCAGGGTCATCCCTAGCTCAGTTGTTTCGCGACCGTCTAGTTTGGCGGTACTATGTTGTGAATTTTTCGAGTATCGAATAAGAATCGAATTTATAATCGATATCAAATTAGTATTTAAAAATGTGTTTTTTTATGCAAAAATTAATCTTTAAGTTCTGTTAAACTTGGTGTAGAGTGCGTTGATAATTCCCGTATTTAGGGATGTCCTGTCGAAGCTGTACTAAACACGGAAGCAATATGTTTTCACATAACCGTTTATTGCTATACTCATTTAGAATTGAAAATTAATAAACTGCTAATATGGTGATGCTGCAGATATCTCTGTTGCCAGTCTTCCTCACCGTGGGCCTCACGTGTTGGAACGTGAAGATGTGAGTACCTTGCCTTATACATGCGTGGAATACAATAGCGCAATCTATTTTTAAATCAGCCATTAAATTCGCATACACTATGCGGTTACAATAACATGAAGAGTAATTATACAGTACTAGCTTTCGCCCGCGACTCCGTCCGCGTGGAATTAATAAATAAAAGTGAGTAGCCTATGTGTTCTTCCAAACTATCGTATCCATCTATACCAAATTTCATCGAGATTCATTCAGCAGTTTAGGCTACAAACTCTAACAAACATCCATCCATCGAAACTTTCGCATTTATAACGTTAGTAACTCTTTTAACGTTTAACTTCTTATGTTATTATGTACGTATACGACAATGGCTGAGAAATCGTTTGTCTTTAAATATAAAGAAATCTAAACTAAGGGATTAAGTAATCATTAAACGGCTATGAGTAGTCATTGCAGTCATTTTAATTATTAAATTAATAAAGTTAAAACAACTCTAATAATTGTTTTTTCTGATGTACCAGGAACGCATACAGCAAAACTGGTGTACACAGTCGGAGGCCACTTTGGGAGTCGGTTCGCCAAAGTGACACCATCTGTCGGCGGAATTGTGACCGTCGGCGTCAATTCGCAAGTTACCAGCAATGTTTACGTGTTAGATGACGTCATTGACAAAGATGTCTTGTTTTTATGAAGTCATAGTAAACTTTATGTCACTGATTAAAATGGCTCTACGTTTTATTTGGTTGTGACCTTTTGGTTACTGTACTTGCTGAGTCCTAAGTTCAATTCAGAACTCGTTATACATTTAAATTTGTACTTGAGTTCTTGAAGTGACTATTAAGTATGGAGATATTAAGAGATCTTTCCGATTTTATGACTAAAATTGGTCTTAGATTTACTTACTGTTTTGATATTTTTATACTGAATTTTAAACAACTCAAATATTGCAACAAGATATATAAAATGTTATATTATGTATAATTAATTATTTATGGTAATAAAATGTTCACATACATTTGTTATTTACTCCTTACAGCGGTTCTACAAATTATCTGACCTTTTTTAATATAGGAGAAAAAAAATTACAACAGCATGTAGGTTACGTCGCAGTATCCATTATGCCACGTCACGGCGTAGTGGGCGGGAGACGAGATACATTACAAGATAGCTTTAATTGGATATAATTCAACGTCAAGGACAATAGGCTACTAGCACGTGTAACTAAGGTCCTATAGTCTAGGGAATAGAGTAGGCAGTCAAAGGTATTTAAAAAAATCGATAGACATCTCTAGTAATTTGACGTCGCCATTCATGATCTAGACTAGACCTAGGGGATTATTCGAAGTTGTTTTTATATATATTTAAGAGCAAACGCACACCGACTAAACTATCGCACAACAGTTGTGCGATTGTCGATTGTTTCACAACGAATTCCAGTTTAGTTGTACAACTAAAAATCGAGTAGTGCACCTCCATATAAGCTCATAGGAATCAAATCGCGACTAAACAGTTGTGCGATAGTTTAGTGCAAGGTGTGGCTATCTTACATACGTATTTCTATTCTATCCAGGAGGGTGGAGCCCTCCTCCACATAGAATAGAAATTCTTCCTTCTCCCCTATGGTAGTAACTCGAGTTACACAAAAAACAGATTCCAGTCGTGATATATGGCTTGGTCACAATCAACGATATCCTGTTAAACGTTTTTTTACAGTAAATTTTTACTTCATACGATCCCTATAACATTTTAGAAACGTGTTAACGACTAACATTTTATATGGAACAAAAGGTTCGCCATCAAAATCTCGTAAACCAGTGCCTTAAAAAGAAATGGGATTAAGAATCTTGTAATACAATCAAATGCTAATAAGAAAAAGTGTTAGGCCTAAATTACATCTTATCTATAAATTCGTTATCACCATCATAAATCATCACATTGATCTTTGATATTTCAAATAAATGATTATTATTATAATATTATTAATTTATTATTATTATTAATTCCAGGCAAATTATTATTATTATTTTTAAAATTATTTAGTCTCCGTCTGGCTGGCTTTTATATATAAATAATTAGATTATTATTACTATTATTGTTGACGATGTAACTTTAATTTCTTCTTTAATACAGCAACATATGTCGAATTGTATTATTTCTATTTATTTCTTCGTGTTTATTAAGCTGTATTGTGTACCATTTATTACCATTTGTTATCTGTTTGCTACCGAGTACTACCACGGTAGATAGAAATAATGTTGGTAGTATTTGAATGAAAATAAAAAAAGTGAATGTGGAGGGTGGCCGGCACACATGTAAAAGTCGGCCGTCGGAACCCGAACTGTGCGCACCTATTTAAAACGATTGTTTTTTTATTTCGTCTCCTCATCGCCGCATCCCTTACAATTATTATAAGTCGCAAATAAATCGTTTTACACTTATAAACTTTGCCTAACCATGGCTATTAAACATCAATAACAATTAAGTTAGGAAGCGCGTTAGTTTTGACAGATTCACGACTTAAATATTTGCTTAGTTTCGTAAATACTTAGAGCGCTTACCTTTGACTAAACGCACAACTGTTTCGCGCTTTGATTCCTATGATCTTGGAGATACACTGCTCGATTTTTAGTTGTGCAACTAAACAGAATTGGCTGCGAAACAATGGGCAGTCGCCTGTTGTGCGATAGTTTAGTCAAAGGTGTGCGTAAATTAATGAAAAGGGTTATTCATTATTTATTATAACAATAATCATCTTCTTCAAATACTATTTTATTAGAAGTTAAATTGTAACATTATTATATTAGTTTTTAAATTAAATTGCGTAAACCATCGTTTTCCCATTTATCCTTTTTCCCTTTTATCAAGTGAAAACATTTTGTGAAAGCGCCTTAATTTATCAAGCCGCAACATTCACCCTTTCAAATATTGCTATTGTTTTCCTTCTAACATCTTAAATATCACGTACAAGGTACAAGCAAACATAAAACACGTTTTAATCATAATTAACCACGCCTTTACTGTAAAAGGGTAGGCAATTTATACATTGTTTTTAATATGCTAATATAAGATTTACTACATGTTTCTTTTTTAATATATTAGTGAATATTTTAATTAGGGTTGTAACGGACCTCCGCATCCGTATCCGCAAGTGCGGAACTTCCGCAAGAAATGATACCTCCGCATCTGCTTCCGCATCCGTTATTTCTTATGCGGAGTTACAACGGAGTTTAATTTATGTCGTTAACGCGAGAGGAACGACTAGGTATCTATGTGCGGCCCGCGCGGACGTGCTCGGTCAACTAGCAGTTCACATTTTCGGCTCATACACGCGTTTGTCGTTGAGATTTGATTGTTATTAGTGTGTTGCAAACGTTGACCAAATTTTTATTTAAAAAAAATGCCGGGTGCCAATAGAACCATAAAAGCAGGCCGCCGCCGCGCCCTTTGAATTAACGTAGTTTTAATTTTGATTTCTTTAATAAATCACAATTAATATTTTATTATTGACCTCCGCATCCGCTTCCGTTAATCTTCGTTTCTGCAGAGGTGAAGCCCTTCGCTTCCGCATCCGCATCCGCTTCCGTTAAAATGGCCTAAGTTACAACCCTAATTTTAATATCTGGTAAATCAGAGGGAGTTGTTGCTAGTTAATTTGAATTAAAAATACGTAATCTTGTTAGGATTTATTTACATAAATATACATTGATTAAATATGAAAAGATAATATAAACAAACGTATAATTCCTGTTAACTGGCATGTCCAGGATTGTACAATTCTCCGCGTATGTTCGTCTTCATCAGCTAGAACAATAACATTTGAATAGAAAAAAAGTAAACGACAATTAACAGAAGGTAGTATGAAATAATTTTTATAACAATGTGACAAACGCAGCAGTCTGAATCCGCCAAAATGGCGAAGCGACCGCTGCACAGACATCAATTATAGATGTTGCCTAATCGGAGACGCACATAAATAGGATATTTCCCCTTCCTATGCATCTCTACCACTATTCAATCAACTTTCTCCTTCATCAAAGAAAGGGACTTCATGCTTCCGACAAGCACAAAAACTTGAACTGAAAGTTGTACTTACCTCTACTTTTTGTGCATAATTTAAGTCAGTCTTAGTGAGTACGTAGGAGAGTTTGGCGAGTGCTGCCTCCGCTGTCATGTCGAAGGCCGGCACCACCCCGCACTCCACCAGCAACTGACCAAGAAACGAAGTTTTACTTCACAAGCCGTTGCCCAAGACTTCGTCAGTGAGGAATTAAAAAAAAATTAAAAAAAATCTTCCAAACAAAATATTCTGAATTTCCTGAATAATTTAGATAGACCAAAATCCCTTGCAACTGTTATGTCTATATTGTACAATTATTGTTTGAATAAAATGGGACCAAATGACACGCCCGGAAGTCGGTTAAAAAACATACGAACTATTAAAAACGAAAAAACACATATCCCTCGGGAATCTGATAAATTTAGGAATGAATTGTATCCCATTTATTCCAGACTTTGTTTCATATCTGTGCCTTTCAATAAAATATGTAACTATTACCGGGATCAAAAGTCTACGTGTTCTTCCACACTACAATTATGCCTAATTTAATCGAGATTTCAACAGTTTAGGTTACAAACTCTAATAAACATCCATCCATTCCAGTAGCCAGGACAGTTGCCCGCCCTAATTTAACCCTGTTACTCACCAATCCAGTTTCATATATCGCTTTCCCCAGCACAGTGCCGTTAATGCACTGCGTCACGTTCACTACCAGCACATTGTTCTTCACCGCGCGCTCGATCTCCTTGTAGATCTCCTTACGTTTGATAGGTATGTTTCCATTGCCATATGTCTCTAATACAACACCTGGAATATGCAATATTCTTCTTAATTACTTCTTCTTACTTCTGCTTCTTAATTACTTCTTCTTAATCACTAGAAAAACTGTGTAGAATTCAATGAAAACGACAAGATATTAACACACTAGCTTTCGCCCACGACTACGTCCGCGTGTAATTAAATGTGTTAGTGTTAATATTCTATGTGTTCTAGACTATACTCTACATGTATGTTTTCATCTAGATCCGTTCAGCCGTTTAGACTACAAACTCTAAAAATCATCCATCTAAACTTTCGCATTTATAATATAAGTAAGAGTAAGATTTCACTGGCTAACAATATAATTTGTTGTCTATGGTTTTATTTTGGAAAGGTTTAGTGTTTGAATTGGTGAATAAACATCATCAACTTGCCCTTATCCCTTTTACGGAGGGTTTAATTGGTGAATAAACATATATAAAATAAATAAATAATAAAATAAAAAACAACAAATATTTTTAACAAGTCTACGGTTACAACTTAATAAAGGTATTTTTTTTTAAATAGGTTTGACTCCAGGGATAGGGATAGACTTAAAAAGTGAAGGCATTTTTTTTATACGATAAGGTGGCAAACGAGCAAGCGGCCACCTAAATCCGCCGAAATGGCGAAGCGACCGCTGCCCATAGACATCCGCAATTGCAGATGCGTTGCCTACCCTAAATCGACGGAGGCGGTGACGCACATAAAGAGGATATTTCCCCTTCCTATGCATCTCCTCCACCGTCAAATCCACTTTCCCATCCAAACCCTTCCTTATAAGAAATGGGTGGAACGGGAAAGGGACTAAAGTTGGGCCTCCGGCACCACACTCATCAGACGAAACGCGGAATTGCTTCCACTTCACGCCTGTCTTCTGTGTGGTCATGGTATTGCTGGGGGCGAGCCGACCCATTCGTGCTAAGATGTTAAAGCGGGCTCTACCACTGTTAAGAATATATTATTGAGGATGTGAAACTAAAATCTATCTGAAAACACGAAAACTGCAACATTACAGTATGATGAAAAACCTACCTTCCATGCCATTAAAAACAGCTCTTATAAGTTCAGGTGTGATCGTTGGTGCGACTTTAAGCACATACACTTTAGTGGAGAGCTTGTCGTGTATCCTGCAGTCATCAGGCACAGACCCTGGCGGATGGATCAGCGTCCGAGTGTCAATATCTAAGGTAGTCTTCGCTTCCAGTAGTGGTGGAAAGTTTGGAGAATCGAACGCGTAAATCCGAGTATTGGAAACTTTTTTTACTCTGAAACATAACATTGCTTTTATAAAAGTAACTAACTTTTGCCGACTCGGTTAAATTCCGCGTTAAATTTAAAAACAAAAAGTAGCTTATGTGTCTTCTAAGCTATCTTCTACGTCTGTGCCAAATTTCATCGTGATCCGTTCAGCAGTTTAGGCTACAAACTCTAACAAACATCCATCCATCTAAACTTTCGCATTTATAACATTAGTAAGTAAGATTACTTAAAAACTGTTCAATTAGTAATTTCAGTTGGAAACTCTTATTTGAACACATAGCCAGAATTATACTTTTAAAAATGTTACCGACTCGTTTACACAAAACTTCCACAAGAAGGAACAATATGAACAAACAGTAATTTGGATGAACACGTCTCACCGTCCTTTGTAAACAAACTTTTATAAACCTACCCATACGTAAAATTGATAAAAGGAACTGAAATATACTCAAATTTTAAAATAAACAATATTTTTTTAATTCACGACGAAATTACTACGACGCCCTTCTTTTTGACCGACTTCCCAAAAGAAGGAGGTACTCAAGTCGTCTGTATGATTTTTTTTATGTGTGTTATTAATACGCCTAGTAAGGGGCGAGGGATAAGAGTGTTTTGATAGAGTAATTCGCAAACCTGTGGCGCCCCGTTCTGTTATTCGCCCTGGGCGGTCGCCCATCGGCGCCCTGTCCTTACACCAGCACTGTTTATAACTATACCTGCATCCTCTGAAGAGTTTAGCTCCGAAGAACACAGTGACTTCAGGTATGTGCTGAGTGGCAGCAATCAGCACTGCGCAGAGGAAATTGTTGTTGCCGTCACTCCGAGGCTGGAATATCGGCACCTGGACACAATGCACACTTCTGACTAAACTATCGCATACTGTTGTGCGATTGTCGATTTCGCAGCCAATTCAACTGTTTAGTTGCACGACTAAAAATCGAGTAGTGTACCTCCAAGCTCATAGGAATCAAAGCGAGACTAAACAGTTGTGCGATAGTTGAAGTTGCTAAAATATCAGTTACAAAGACCCAGTTTACCGATATGTCTGAATACACGTTATATGCAAAACCAGGTCTAAAACACCTGGTATCTCTTACAGTACTAATAAGAAATGATATATCATAATAATGATAGTTTTATCACCGGGTTTGCTACACCTGGTACCATAGGCTGAAAGAATAGAAAAACCTCTCTTTAAACGTGTCAATGGATAATTCAGAATATCTCACCTGAGCTCCAGTTAACACGACAGTCTTGCCGACTACCTCCAACATGAAAGACAGCACAGAGGCGCCGTACGCCGTCGTATCAGTACCATGAAGTACTACAAACCCATCGTACTCGTGATAGAATCTCTGAAATAAAAAAAATACTAAGGGCTACTTTTTCTAACTCCGCGCTGTTAAAACTGTGGAACTGGAAAGTAGCTGATGCACGCGAGTATTTTAGAGACGTTTTTGACCGACTTCCCAAAAGGAGGTACTCAATTGGTCCGTATGTTTTTTTAATGTGTATGACGCGATATCTCCGGCCCTGGTAGACCGATTTTGAAAATTCCTTTTTTATCGGAAAGGTAGTGCTTGCAGGTAGGTCCTATTTTTGACCGACTTCCCAAAAAAAGGAGGTACTCAATTCGTCTGTATATTTTTTTTTAATTTACATTTTTAAATTGTAGATACATGCCTTGATATCTCTGGCCATTTTAAGCCAGTCGTCGATAGTGAAATCTGATGAATCTTTCAATTCATCGTATTCATGAATTCTATAAAATATTTTCTGTTCCGTGTCCTTGCCATCTGTAATTATGAAAATATTAATTAGTATCCAAATACGGCCACTATTGCAACACTTGTATAAAACATTAAGTACATATAATGCAAAAGGATTACGGCAATGGAATTAATAATTAAATGATTCAGAACGCGCATACCTTTGACTAAACTATCACACCACTGTTTAGTCTCGCTTTGATTCCTATGAGCTATATGGTGCGCACACTACTCGATTGTTGGTTGTGCTAAACAGTTGAATTAGCTGCGAAACAATCGACAATCGCACAACTGTTGTGAGATAATTTAGTCAAAGTTGCACTTATAAAGATAGTAACATATAAAACTATGAGATTTCAACTATCGTATGTGATTGCATGATAAGGAATCGTCGTATAAACAATATATGAAAATATTTACCTGGTATTGCTAAATATTCTTTCATTTCGGTGTTAGATAAATTCTTCTCCCAATATTCATTGTCGTGAAGCTGTGGTAATCCCCTTATAACTTTTTCTATATTCTTCTGAGGTACCAGCACTACAAATATACCTTTTTATTTCTTTACATAAAATATATTTATCTATACTAATATTATAAACAGGAAACATTTTTGTATTTAGTGAAATAATTCAAAAATTACTGACCCGATTCCAAATGCTTTCACCATTAAAACGTACGACGCAGTCGCGAGTAACAGCTATTAACAACATATTTATTTTATTTAATACGCATAAATGATTCTGTTGAGGAAAACATAGGGAAAACTACGCTCATATCTTTACCTTTTCTCGCTGGCGATGCAAAGTATTTATTTGTTTTCAACGCCACTAAAATACTTTTTTTTTAATATTACAAAACAACATGTACTTACCGCCTTTTTCATTTTTCAACATTCCAAAAGTCCCGCCAGTGTAGATGACAAGTACGCGTCTAGGGGCGGCCATATTGTTTTCTTTTTTTTTAATTAGAAAAAGGCAACGATTCACAATACGAACACGACTCGTCACAAGAGGAAAACGTGTCGACTAGTTTGAATAGAAGCGGCTTAAGACTTCAAGATAATGTGTACTTACAACGATCTGTTATCAAAATAGATGTTAGGGGGTCATCATTCGTGTCGGTTTTCATTGTCAACACTTATAAAAATATCGTCATCTCTTATATATACTGTGAAAAAAACAGAGACAGAATATTGTTTACATACAGTAGACGTATTTCATTACGCAAGAAGTTAATTGAACCTTTGTAAACTATTAAAAACTATATTATTACTAGCTTACGCCCGCGACTCCGTCCGCGTGGAATTAAAAAAAAAGTAAGTAGCCTATGTGTTCTTCCAGATTATGCTCTACATCTATACCAAATTTCATCGAGATCCGTTCACCCGTTCAGGCTTAAATGCTTGAGATGCATGTGAATGTTTTTCTACAAGCTTTATTGCGCATCGTGTACTCAAAAGTGGTTGTAACATGAAACATTCCATTCATAAACCCTATTCTACCATTGATAATGAATAGATAGGTTATCTTGTGATAAAAAGGTTATGCAGAACTACGCGGTTGATATCCTTTAAGATATGGCTTGGCTTGTTTATGGTACTATAATAAAAACTTTTTAGTACAACTATAGATTAGAATTAGATATTAATTATCTATGTAAGCCTATTTTAAACGTTTAATCCTGCATATTTTGGAAGCAATACCTTCTTTCAAGTTGTATTTTATTTTAAGTTACTTATCTATAGATCAATCTAGAAGGTTCTATTTTTTCTTAAACATGAGGAAAACATTTTAAAGAAAGGGTTAGGTATCTAAATAAATACTATGTACACATTTGTTTTAATTTAGTATATTCAACATGTCGAAATATGTATCTATACATATAATAAAATTGGAATGTCTGTTTGTAATATCAAAAGAAAAATTCCAGATTTCGGGAAGAAGATGTATTTGCGTTGCTAATAACGAAAATCGCATTCAATAAATTTTTGTCTGTCTGTCTGTCTGCAAGCCGCGTTTGGTCCGGGTAATCTCCGAAACGGCTGGACCGATTTCGACCGGACTTTCACTGAAAGGTAGCTGATATAGACGGGCATATTATAGGCTATTTTTATCTTAAAATTGCGTAGACGAAGTCGCGAGCAACAGCTAGTTTATAAATTACCCACATATTTTATTATTATGCTATCGCATAGAAAATTAACACTATTAACCAACAAACAGCTGGTCCTCTTATTGACAATGCACCACCAGTTAAAGGAGGACTCTCTTCTTTGCCATCGTCAGCAAAAACCCTGCCCCAAACAGCAAAACTATACAAATCTTTTGTAACATTAGTTAATTTGAAGCTATAATGAGTCTTAAGTCCATCGACGGAGAGTGTCTTTTCGTATATATATTGTTCCGGTTTTAATGGATTTATAGCGACATCTAGTGACACGGGGTAGAAAACTGAATCGTCTGCGTCTAATTCTTTAACCTTTTGAGGTGTTGGCATTGAAGCTATAATGCTCAACTCTTCAAATATCGCTGTTGCATTCTCTTGGTAATTTGGGAATCTGTAAAAATGTGCAAATATTATTGTTCTGTGTGACATTATAATAGGATGTAATGCGAAGTGTAATTATTTACTTCCAGAATAACTTATAGCAATCTAAATATAGAAAAATATGATTTTAGACGTGACCAAACTTACTTCCTACTAATATTATAAATGCGAAAGTTTAAATGGATGGAAGGATGGATGTTAGAATTTGCCGCCTAAACGGCTGTATCTCGATGAAATTTGTCATAGAAATGTTAAGGATAGTAAAAGTTTTGCCATAGTTGACAATAATATTACGAAAACCATGGTTTTCTACATAGTTAAGTTATGCTTTTGGTTATCCTTGCCATAGTCACTTAAAGGACTAAAACTTGATATTTGAGCTTTACCTCCTGCCGCACGTCTCAATGGTATCACCGATGCAAGCCAGCACTGAACAAATCCTGTTCCCGCCAGTCGCCATGCCAGAGAAACTGCGGACTCCAGTGAACGCGGCCGCTCTGTACCTATAGTACTAAAAATTCACATTTATTTAGTGAGATATATTCACAAACTAGCTGTTCGCGTGCGGCTTCACCCGTGTGAAATTATAAAAACTTTATTTTACTGTTTACATTTATCAAACTATCAAATGCAAATGTCAAAATGACATGAAATAATGACGAACCATGGCAATTTTGCTTCCTTGATGTTGGCAGCAACTTATGATCTCTTTCCCACATTAGGGTTTTCATCTAAAATATTTACCCCCTAAGTTTGATGGCGTGAAAATATATAGCCTAAAGTAAGTGTAGGGCTTGTTATTAATAAAAGAATTATTAAAAAATATGCTGTAATTGCTGACATCTTAGGCAACAAAGAAGTGTGTGTTTACGCTTTATTATATTAATGTAGAAGTATAGATTAACTACATGAGTCCTCGTAATGGTACTGCTTTATTTTGGTGAAAATAATGTTGTGCGATTGTCGATTGTTTCGCAGCCAATTCAACCGTTTAGTTGCACAACTAAAAATCTAGTAGTTTGCGCACCTCCATGTAAGCTCATAGATATGCGCCCGCTCTAAATCTTACTTCTTACTAATATTATAAGTGCGAAAGTTTAGATCAATGGATGGATGGATGTTTGTTAGAGTTTGTAGCCTAAACGGCCGTACGGATCTGGATGAAATTTGGCATAGATGTAGAACGTAGTCTGGAAGAACACATAGGCTACTTACTTTTGTTTTTTAATTCCACGCGGACGGAGTCGCGGGCGACAGTAGCATATAAATGATGGCCGTTAGATGACATGAATACAGAATATGATTGCGCAGTTGTCAATGCAAATAGAATCTAGATGCGTTGCACAATGTTTAATTAATGCTGACGCAGTTGCAAGGTTATGTTTATAAATAGAAACGGTATAAACAGTAGAACATATTTATTTAAAATACCTAAATAATATAATCTTAAAAAAATCTATTCCTTAAATTACATTTATATTTCGATTCAAATTGTACGAATTACAATTTCTAGTAACAAAAGTCTTAGAAGACCAAAGACATTAAGATGTATAGACTAGGCATAGTGGGCAAAATTTTCTCACCGGTATTTTCTCTGAAAGGTACTATCTCAGTTGTCAAGTTTAGTTCAGTAAAATAATAAGCTCAAATCTTTTGTTATGAAATAAACTAAACAGAGTATTGTCAAGTATTATATTTAATAAAATAAACGTTTACGCTTACATTGACTGCAACATCACTGATCAGGTCTGTAACTGCAACAACTGGTCGGTACCTACATCGGAGTGTTTTCACGTGAGTTTAGCCGTGTTATAACTCATATAGTATGATGTCTCACGAAAGTTTTAATAAGTTAATCACTGATCACGTGATGTTAATGCGGATGTTAAGATGGATGTGTGGGGTGACGTGATTGGATAAGATACGAAATGAGTATATTAGAGGAAGTTTGAGAGTAGCCCCAGTGGTAGAGAAGGTAAGGAGTAAAAGGTTAGCATGGTATGGGCATGTTATGAGGAGGGATGAATCGCATGTAATAAGGAGAATGTTAGGTATGAGTGTGGAAGGGTACACCGGTAGAGGTAGACCTAGAAAGAGATGGATGGATTGCGTGAAAGGTGACATGATCAAGAAGGGAGTGATGACTGAGATGACGTATGATAGAGTTATGTGGAGGACAAAAACCTGTTGCGCCGACCCTACGGGAGTAGGATAAGGAGGATGATGATGATGATGAATCACTGATCACGTGAAAAATGTCTGAAGTGAAGTCAACTATGCCTACTCTATAATTTATAATCTCTTTGTCTATCGAACTTCAGTCTCCTTCAGTCAGATTGTATCACATTATCTTTCTTTTCCTTTTTATAAATCCAATCTTCAATCTCCAAGTAATTTTTCAAATCGTCTTCTGTTGGTTTCTTGTTGTGATCGAAATCTCTATTGTAGATCCGACCCCAAACACCAAATGCAACCAAATTGCTCTGCGGTGCATTTAATTTGTATGTAATATGCTCTTTATGTCCATTCAAATCTATACTTAAATTATTCTCACAAGATAGAACTTCGTTCGAAGTGATCTTGGAACTTTCTAGAAATGTAACATTCTTTGGTCTGACGGGGAATTTATTGTTAGTGAAAGAGATTGGGAAGTAAATGATGTCGTCACATTGTAGTGACGTATTATAATGGTGGACGTGTGACGTCATCTCTATCACTAGATCTTCTATGACGATGTCTTCTGTTTTTTCGAATCTGAAATAGAAAATTAATCATATTGTTTAAGAAATAAGAACCTTTTTAGATCAACATCTTCTTGGATCTACCCTTCCATGTGACAATTTTGGAAGGCATTTTTAAAAGAATTTACTAGAAATCTTTTAAACAATCGTTTAGTATCACAACTAAAAAATCGGTCGGTGCACCTTCATACAAGCTCATAGGAATCAAAGCGCGAAATAGTTGTGCGATAGTTTAGTCAAAGGTGTGCACGCTCATAGAACATATTGATGAAATACATTAATTAATACCTATATGGGCAGCTTTTTATCGAGTCGTTTTTACAGGCGACGATCGCGCATGTCGCAACACCGAGATCCTTCCTAGAATACGTGTTGATACCATCCTTAGCTAACGCTCTGTAATGAAGACCCTGGAAATTAAAAGAAAAATACTTAATGTAGGTAGTAAAGTACAAAAAAACACAATATTAACAGGGACATTGTTACAGATAAAACGAGACTTTTCACAAAATGATTTTAAAGTGTTTTTTCACAAATTTTCGATCTCCACACCCTGTGATGATATATGGTGAGGTATTTGTGGGAACCCTTATACCTAAAATCTGTTTTAGTACAAAATATTACTAATATATTAAACTAGGTTTCACCAGCGACTCCGTCCGTGTGAAATAAAAAAAAAAAAAAAAAGTAGCTTGTGTGTTCTTCTAGGCTATCCTCTACGTTTATGCCAAATTACATCGATATCCGTTAAGCAGTTTAGGCTACAAACTAACAAACATCCATCCATCTAATACGCATTTATAATATTAGTAATATTAATAAGAAGCAAGATTTAACTCATCAGTCAGAAAATAAATGCACGTGACAATATTTCAGCCCCCCCTTAGTGAAGGCAGTTACCTCCCCTTTAAAGTGACGACCATGGTGGAATCCCATGTATAGTGTCATAAGCAATTCCGATGATAAAAGCTTTTATAACAAAATTGATTGTATAATTAAGTTACTTACCTTTGAAGTAGATTATATGCAGTCATGCAATAAAACTAAGTTAAGGTTACTGCTTATTAATTCGTGCACAATATATTCTATTACTATGTTATGCTAAAATCAGCAATAAAACGAGCATATGCCATGAAATAACAGAACTGCCAAACAAGCTGTTTTTTTGGTTAAAACAAAGTTTAAAAATGCGCTGTGTTATATTAAAGCTCTAACTACCGAATGTTAATTTTTTAATCTAAGCTAAATAACAACATTATTAAAACAAATACATGTCACATATTAAAGTTGTCTTATTAATAATTGCCGCATTTACAGCATGTGAAAAATAAATTATACACTAAGGATTCCCTTAGCATTTAACTTTGCGGCAGTTAATACTATCCACTATCCTCACCTGTCCACCATCCTTGAGCTGCAGCTTGACGGAGAACTTGCAGGAGACCTCGTTGGTGGTGAGGGTGAACTCCTGGCTGCCGCTGACCAGCGCGCGGCTGGAATGCGAGGGTAGCGAGGGGTCGCTGATCAGCACCAGGCTGTCCAGCGCCTTGGGGTCGTCGCTGATAGGACCAGGGTAGTCCTCCTTGATCTGAACGTACGAACAATATGAAGTAAAATTTTTTGAACTAAATAAAAATACTAAGTACATATTTAAATATCTGCTCAGTTGTGACAATCAGTTTTAAACGTTCAACTGTACAGTTAAAATTTTACCTAGACAGTCACAAATTTAAGTGAACAAGATTAGCTATGTATGTTCTGGCACAATCCAGAGTCTATGATCCGTTCTGCATTTGCGTGATAAGAAAAATTCATGCAACCAATAGTTTCATTATTTTTTTCTGAATAGAAGTATAGGTACCTCTCCCGGTACTTTTGGCACTTTAGCTACAAGAAGTCTGGTGGTGGGTACGCCGGGCATCACACTGATCAACGCACCGGCCTTGCCTGAGTAGATACCAGAGCCTGTAAGAAAAACAAATCGAACTTAGCTAAACTTAGTTTAATTACATTGAAATTACATTGAAGTGAATTGCGTGCCGATGACCTAATTAAAGTCCCTTTCCTTACCACCCTTTTCTTATAAGGAAAGTTAGGAAGGGAAACTGGATTTGATAGTGAAAAAGACCCATAGGACGGGAATTTATGTGTGTCCTCCTCTGTCGACTTACGATAGGCAACACATCTACAATTGCGGATGTCTATGGGCAACGGTTGCTTCGCCATTTTGGCGGATTCAGGTGGCCGCTTGCTCGTTTGCCACCTTATAATATTTAAAAAAAAATGAAGTGCTTATAATGTAAAAAAAAAATTTTGAAATCAGAATTCTTTTCTCAAATAAAAAACAAAACACATATGGTACTGGCCACAAATATTAAGTTTTTTTTTAAGAATTGTGTAATGATGTAACTAACCAGCACTTCCCACTCTCACGTTGTTAGCGCCTGACGCTAAGAAGTTGACATTCATAGCGTAAGTATACGCCTCCTGGATCTCCACAGCTGAAAAAAGTAACTACTATAAGGCAAAAAAAACAATTTTTAACTAAATATATTACCTATAATAAATATCTTTCTAAAGGCAAAAACCAGCAAATTCTACCAGTTAAGTACGGCATCTCAGAGAACCACATGGTACTGAAGATCACATCAGTGAGGTTATGTTTCTGCACGACCTGGACAGCCGGCACTTGAAACATCAGGTCGAAGCAGATGTAGTGGCCAAAAGTGACTCCAAAGTCGGTACTGAAGACGCCCAGCTCCGGCTTCAATGCTGGTGTACGAGTGAACTCGCCGAACAAATTGATCTTACGATAACTGAAAGAAGTAAGACATGTTAATCTTAGTAATATTATAAATGCGAAAGTTTAGCTGGATGTTTGTTAAATTTTGCTGCCTAAACGACTGAACGGATCTCGAAAAAAGGCATAGATGTAGAGCACAGTCTGAAAGAGCAAATTCCAAATTCTTCATGAATAAAATCGCGGACGAAAGCTAGTTAAATATAATAGAAATGTAACTATTATAAAAACTTCTGGAATATGTCTTATATAGGCTTATCGAAAAAATATACAAGCGAAATGAGTACCTCCTTCTTTAAAGAAGTCGATTACATCATTAAATTCAGTTTGATTAGACCAGATATAACAAAGTTCTGTTAATTACAAAATCTATGAAGAGAATGGATGTCGGATATTCCATCTAACCCTTGACCCTTTTGTTAGCACAGAATTTAAAGCAAGTAACATATAATGTTCCGTGCATCAGTTCACAGGCTATATTTTTTTAATTTCACGGTGACGAAATCGCGAGTAACAGGCACGTGAAATAAAACTGGAAACTGGAAACCCAACATTAAGCGTTTGATAAGCAGACGACGCAATGAAGCAACTCACCGATCAATAACAGCCCCGTTTCTATCAAACACAACGTTGGTATTAAATAGGTATTCCTTCTGCTCAGGGCAGTACTCCCCGGGCGCGTTGTTACAGTCCATCACCTCTTGTACGTTAATCACAACGTAGATTTGATGCTCACGGGCCGCTGCGGATATTAACACTAGAATCTGTAAGAAGTTATTGTTAATAGTTCGTGCAATGAGACTATAATTTGTGTTAATGTAGTCGAAGAGTCTGTTTTGTACAAAGACATTTAAATAATGTATAGACGAGGCATAATAGTGAATAAAAATCACCGGTACTTTCTCTGAAAAGTTAAGTTGTCAAGTTTAGTACGTATCAGTTGTCGAGTTTAGTCGATAGATAGCGTAAGTGATGATTATGTGAAAAATGTTTCAAGTGAAGTGTTATGCCTCCTCTATATATTTAAATCTCTTCGGTTTTGTCAAACAGAATTTGTCCTGTAGTGATGTTCGCGGTGTGTTCTGAGACCAACAAAGAAATCTGGTCCGAAACTAGTTGTTTTTTTGTGTCTTGATAATATATTTTTACTTGGAATTATTTTTCACATTACGTTATCAACTGAAATAAAGTAGGTAACTCAATGGCACTCAAATTTATCTATTTAGCTATTGACTTTAGTGCAACATTGTTACGCCTATTTGTTGAAGAAATATTACTCGACAATTATCGCTGGAAACATCAACCGTGGTAAATAGACTAACATCGTAAACTACACGTAATATTTCGTCATAATACTCACTTCGTCGTATAACTGAGGGTTCAGAGCTGGTATGGGAGTGGTTTTGAGGATTCCGTGTACAGGAACAAGTATACGACGCTGACCTCTAGTGAGGGTCATCTCGGGGAATACTATTATATCTGCATTCTGAAAACAACGTCAAAATGAAATTTGGTCCTCGTGAGAAGATTGTAAGTATAGGGGATAGGGGAGACAAGCGTTAAACGGCAACAAGAAAGCTACTACGTCTAGTAGACTTGTGTTTACGTTTCTAATCTCTACTAATATTATAAAGAGGAAAGATTCGTTTTTTTTTTGTATTTTTTAATGTATTGAAATAACTCAAAAACTACTGGGCCGATTTCAAAAATTCTTACACCATTAAAAAGCTACGTTAACAGTGAGAAACATAGGCACATTATGTACTATTTTTTAAGTTCCATGTGGACGAAGTCGCGAGCAACAGCTAGTCATATACATTTCCTTTGATGGATTATCCAGTTTTAATTGTTATATTATTCACCTGCTCCGCGGCCTGTTTTATCAAGTTAAGATAGTTTTGTACGTTGGTGGACACGTTGGTATTGACCTCGTACTCCACCACGGCGGCGACGTAGCTGTCATCTTGCGGGGTAGACTTCTGTAAACATAAACCAAAACATTGCTTGCTTTCAAAAGATAAACCTATGGACGTTTTAGAAGTAAGTCATCCAACCACTTAACTATCAAGATTGAATCAAAAATTAACAATAGATTCTAATATTTGCTTTGTAAACCGTATTTATCAGAGGTTAGTACAAAGATCGTTATTTATAACCTAAAATAATGTTTGAATTGTGATATTGTAATCTATACTAATATTATAAAGAGGAAAGATTTGTATTTTTGTATGTATTGAAATAAATCAAAAACTACTGGGCCGATTTTAAAAATTCTTTCACCGTTAGAAAGGTAATTTATCTGTGAGTAACATAGGCTATATATTTTATTTTCAAGCGGGCGAAGTAGCGAGTAACAGCTAGTATGAAGTATAAATTTATAAACTAATTTGGTCTAAATAAGCTTATTTACAATATAACTAATAATATAGATAATTTACCTGTTCCGAATAAAACACGAGACAAAGAAACAGGCTCGACACAAACAATCGCATTGTTCAAGGGAAAATACACTTTATTGCATTGAACTTTTAAAGGTAACTTTTATATTAGAGGTACGATCACACAGAGTTTAAATTCACTTGTACATGTTTGTGCATGTATTTACTGCACGGAGTCCCGTTTAGAACTGTCTGTAGTGACCAAGTTGGCTGATGCGAAAACAACATAAATATAAATCAACCTTGGACTTCAACACATGCGCAGTATCCATTGAACTCGCGACGCGGGAATTTTAAATCTTACTTCTTACTAATATTGTAAATGCGACAGTTTAGATGGATGGATGTTTGTTAGATTTTGTAGTTTAAACTGCTGAACGGATTTCGAATAAATTTGGTATGTAAAGGATAGTCTGGAAGAACATTAACCCTTAAATGCATGATTTTTTTATTTCATTGTGAAATAAATATTTCAGTATAGGTTTTGAGTCACAGATTAAGGAAAAAATAATTTAAAAAATCTTGTTTTCAATAAAAACTATATTTTTGTCTGTAGACTTTTCGCAACAATATGCATTTAAGGGTTGCTACTCAGTTTTGTTTTTTCATGTACGTTCTTTAAAATCTGTGGGTAACGTACAAAACTATGCTATCCCTGTCTTTCACTTTAAAGAAAACAGAGACAATATACCAATACAAGTGTTAAGGTATTTCACGGTTAATTTTAATTTAATCGAAAATATGAAATGCCACAAGTTAAAGATGCGCCAGTCTAAATTTATTTTACTTACATGCATGATGTATGGATGTATGGATTGATGAATGTTTCTTACTAAACATCTCCAGAATGATGAAATGGATCTCAATGGAATTTAGTACAGATATAAAACATTATCTGGAAAAACACCTTGAAAACTAACGAAGTTTTTAAATCGACAAGAACCGAGTCGATGGTGACAGTTAATTATTTAATATTTTTGATTAAAACAAAGTTCACAGACCTGCAAAGAAATCCCGACTAGACAGGATATAATTAATAATAATACAGGAGACATGATCACGTTTAAACGTAACATGATGCGAGATTCAACTTATGATAAACAATAACCATCAGAGGTTATGTCGACTTTATATATTTCACACAATCGAGATATCTGCAGATTTATTTCTTATCAATATTCTCATTTACACGCTTAAGTACGAACATTTTGTTATTTAGAAACATTGATATAGTTTCGTACACAATATTGGAAAAGTACAAAATAAATTTTATTCATTGTTAAAAAATATTGGACGACGAACATATTAAATGCAATCAAAAGTACAAATAAGTATTACGTTATAGCAAATTCTATATTAAACTAGACAAATATTAAAATAGCGAAATAGACAATTAATTTGTTTAGGAAATTATAATGAGACCAGCCAATAAGCAGTATGCATAAAAATATATTCCTTTAATTTGATAAAATATTGTTTAGACAATGGAAACAAACAAAACTTGTAGCCGGGACACGGGACTTCACCGGAGTGCCGACTCATTTAACGATGTTATTTGATCTGATGTTACAAATATGCACATGCAATTGTTTTATTATTTTCCTTATATCTCCATACATAATTCGTGGAAACATTGATAAACATGCGCAAAGAAACATTTGTACATAGAAATAAAAGATTTCCATGTATCCAATCAATACCACATGTACTTACTTAGAGCGTTAGGTTAGGGCAATGTTGGGCTACCCTCATTACACCCCTTCCCATCAAAAGTGATAGATGGGGGCGTAGAAAACTTGGTACTAATAAATAGCACGGGCTAAACTAAGAATGGTGCATCAGTACAGTTTAAGCCACCAACATTTACCAAAATAATCAGTTTTATTTAAATTATCTATACTAATATAATAAAGCGTAAACACACACTTCTTTGTTGCCTAAGATGTCAGCAATTACAGCATATTTTTGAATGATTCTTTTTCTAATAAAAAGCCCTACACTTACGTCACGCTTTAGGCTATATATTTAAACTTAGGGGGTAAATATTTTGGATAAAAACCCTAATGTGGGAAAGAGACCATAAGTTGCTGCCAACATCAAGGAAGCTAGGTTGCCATGGTTTGTCATCATGTCATGTCATTTTGACATTTGCAATTGACAATTTGACAAATGTAGGTAAACAATGAAATATTTTTTTTATAATTTCACACGGATATAGCCGCTAGGGAACAGCTAGTTATAATATACAATTCGACTCCGTAATAATCGAGCATAAAAGAGATTTATCGAAACCAATGTACGAAATATCTTTCTAATACTTGTAAACTACAAGTTTTTGAGATAAGTGTTCCAGTCATACTCCTAATCTAACAATCACATCTAATCAAATAATCCTTACTTTTGTTCCTTCACTTTTTCTTAATTATACGCTAAAATAATAAGTTTGAATAACTATCGTTTTCACGGATAAGGTTTTGATAAACTCTGCTACAGATCTGTACAAATACACCTATAAAAACTCTTTTATACATTTTTTTATTTAAAAATTTCGTCATCGGATGAGACTGGCTGATAAGAATGTTATTTTGTGTAATGTTTATCTCGTATAATACAATGATAGGACACAATTATAATTCTATCGTATTGGATTATTTTAATGCCTTTGTTCCTTCATATTTTTATAAATATCTGGATAACCATTTATTTTAGAATATTGGCTTCTTGAAGGATAATATTATCCGAATTCTGTTCATCGTTCCGTTAATTCTTTGTTAATTAACCTTTAATTGTATTTGTGACGTCACAATTCTATAAATCACTTATCTGATAACAATTCAATTGTTTTCGTATCTGTTCTTTGGACTTTGAGTCTTGAATGAATGTAGCATTTATTTGTCACCACGTGCATACTATTATTATCGAATTTAAAATAAACAAGAATCTAGTTAAGTTTTTAAAATTCTTAATAATTGAAATGAATAATTAAATGAAATTAGAGACTATTTTTCACACTAATTTTTGCGTTACGTCATTATTTAGGTAGAAAGTACCGCCATCTAGATTTACATAAAGAAACTACCGTGTTATGTTGTTATAACAACTGTCAAACAAATGACATTTGTCATTCCTTTTAGTTTTTTTTTTCAGAGAAATGAGAGAGATGAACATACAGCCAGTGACTGTTAAATATTTGTTAGTTTTTTTGGTTCATTGTTATTTTACGTTTTAAGGTTACGATGGAATTAAAAATGATGTAAAAATGTTGCAATTTATTGTAGTATGTACTGATTTATGTGGACACATGTGAGTCTCGCTGCGTGGACTGTTTGGAGTGCTCAAGGTGGCTGCGCAGGCTCTGTGTGTTCAGCTTGTCTCTGCGGAGCGCCTGCGAGCGCGCGCGTCTACGACCTACTTCTGAACGTAGTCGACCGGCCCCGCGACGTCGCTCCACGATACCTAATGATCGCAAAAATAAATTCAAATGATAAGCAAAAGTAATGAAAATTGAATTTTTGTTTATTGAAATAACTCGAAAACTACTGGTCACATTTAAAAATTCTTTCATCATTAAAAAGCTACGTTATCAGTGAGTTACATAGGCTATATTTATTAATTTCACGCGGACAAAATCGTGAGCAACGGCTAGTTTTTCATAAAAATCACTCAAAGGATATTGCTCTTCAAATTTAACAGGCGTTTCAAATCCCCTCATTTTGTGAAAACAGAAGATATGAATAAGATAAGCAATTGCATAGATTAGTAACTCACCTTCCCTGTCGATTTCCGTTGAGCTTTTACCTCGTCGCCGCCTCCTCTCCTTGTCCCGTTCGAAACTTTCGAAGGACTCGCGGCTTGCCCTCATCACGTCTTGGTACTGTTCCATGTAACCCTGGCTAAACATCGCATCCTCAAGTTTCTTCCCCAGCTTGCTGCCCAGAGAGAAGCCCAGTGACTTAGTCAAAGGATAATCATTCATATTCAAGTCTTTTAACTTCGAAGCATTCATTGGATTCTGGAATAATCATATTATAGTTAACCAACAACAATCAAAAACAAATATTTTTACGGTCGAATATTGAAAAGAATTTTAAACATTTCACTTCGTAAGTCAATCTGACCTTAACATTTTAATGGTAACTATTTGGAATATCATTTACGACATTTTTAAATGTCGTTTTAGTGTTTAGCCTTTATGCATTTTGTAAACAAATATATGTGTAATATTCGTAAATGCATTACAGTTACCGAGAATCAAAGCAGTTTTACTCAAACATTTCTTGATATCTTACGAGCTGTCGCCCGCATACTTTATTAGCGCAAATTTCGACCACCCGTTACGCCATTTTGACAGCGCGGAATTAAAAAAAGAGCCTATAATATGCCCGTCTATGTCAGCTACCCTTCAATGAAAGTCCGGTCGAAATCGGCCCAGCCGTTTCGGATACAACACCAAAATTGATATCGTCCACTAATTCCTCGCAAATAATGACAGCTGTAAAGAACTCAAGACGTCGGAAATAGTTTTAGTCGACGCAACAAAATCTTAAAATCGAATTTTCACTACATCTACAGCTTTCCAGCCACATTAAAACATTGTTAGAAATTCGTGTGACCAATGAAATAAAAACGTGTTGTTAAAAAAAACATACCACAGTTAACTCAACACATCGAGAAATATATTCAAATTGAAAGTACACGTTTTAAAACCAATCGTACACCACATAGGAAATTTAATTGTTAAATTATATGAAGTAACTACCTCGATTAATAAAATTAAAAAGAACACAAGTGAAAATGAAGCCATCACAGGTTAAAAAAATTTCATTTATCAGAGCACGGTTGAAGTGTGTAACACTATATGGCGTTGTTGAAATCAGAGTGGCTCTTTAAAAACATTGTGTCCAGTATTGTCTCAGCCACAAACAATGGTGTTTTAACAAACTCCCAAACGTAACATCACGAAATATCACAAACACAACGAACAATATTTATCTCCGGCCAAGCGAACAGTTCTGTGACAATTCTCGGAACGAAATCAACTTTCGGGTCAGAAATTCAGATTTTAATTACAATTTTATGCTCAAAATTATGATGGACACGAGATTTCATACGATGATGGTTGTATGAACAATTATGGTTATGTATTAAGATGATGAAATTAATTTAAAACTCTTTCACAGACAACATAATGGCTAAAAAAGCTGGGATCCAGACCTAAAAGAAAATTTTTGGGAGTCGGTTAACAAGATATGCCTGCTCAATTAAAAGGCGCTAAGTAAGATAGGAATTGGCCTTTAGAACATTTACAAAACGTTCTCATTATTGTTAAATATGGCCAAGACTGCTAGACAAATTAGCATTGAGATGAGGACATAATTGCAGGACTTTTCCCGTAGTTATTGTGAAGGGAGCAACTAATTTACTTATATAAAAATACGTAATTGGTAACTCATATTGGTAATGTTATAAAAATTATACGGTTTGTAGAAGTGGGCAATATTTTATAAGTGTATCGCGGGTCAAATGGCTGGCACAACAAGCGCGAAGGCACGCCACAAACCGCTTTCAACCGGTTCTCTTTAATCATATCTCCATAACGTATTGGTAAATGAGTCTATTTCGTGAACATTACAAACGTATGCAGTTTCCTAACATTTGTTTGAAATACGACATTTTATATACAGTTTGTACCTAATTTTAGTGCATCAATAAACACCTCGCTTCAATCTTGGTGCCGGAGGCCTTATTTTAGTCCCTTTTCCGTTGTACCCTTTTCTTATAAGGAAAGGATTGGATGGGAAAGTGAATTTGACGGTGGAGGAGACGCATAGGAAGGGGAAATATCCTCTTTATGTGTGTCTCCTCCTCCGTCGATTTAGGGCTTTAGGAATTGCTGATGTCTATGGGCAGCGGTCGCTTCGCCATTTCGGCGGATTTAGGTGGCCGCTTGCTTGTTTGCAAGCTTATTGTATAAAAAAAAACTAATTTTGTTCCTATATAAAATTACTAAAATGTTAGGCATGTAAAGGTTGACTATTTCTGTTTGACTTTTTAATTGAATCTCTTTCCCTATTAAATCCTCAACCGCACATGTAAATCATTACTTATTTTTAGTTCATAGTTACCTGGCCTTTGATGCCTTAAATAATATTCCAGGTTATAATGAACTAAAAATACCTAGGTCGTGTGCTCGTCTATTTCTTCCAGGCCGTCTCAGGATGACGTGAGGAAGTAGTGGTTCCAAGTCTTAGTCTGGACTCAGGTGTCTTTGGACTTGAAAATGTGACTATAATAGACAAGGCTCACTGTTGAGTTCTAGTTAATTAAAATGCAAGTATTTTTTTCATAGAATTCATAGTATCGACCTTGGTTCATTATTATATTATTCCTTGTATATATTGTTTATCGTTTTACAGAGGATATTGTATCGTTTATTAGAAAGGCCTTATCTATTTATTACGCTGCTCCCAATATTATTGTCATTGTTCTGTGCACGGCCTGGATCCAGTATATACCGGATCGATCACCAGTTCGGTACACTATCTATCTGTAAGTTCATAAAAATATACTAACAAAAAACATATTCCAAGTCTTATCTAAAAGTCAGAGTTAAAAACAAATCTACAGAATTTAATAAATGGAATAATATAAAACTAACCTACGTATATATTTAAAAATAATAAGTATTATAACTAAATGCAACGTTAACTAAATTGACTTTTTTTCTTGACCTTACCTGGAGGACGAACAACCGTGCCGAACGGGAGTAGGAAAAGAGGGGAAAGACGATAAAAAATATTGTGTTTTTTTTTTTAATTTAAACACGAATATGTCATTGATTCAATGATAAAGACATTTATCCTTACTACCTGTAAGGAATTTCAACATAAAGGTTTCTATTGTTTTGTATAAAACATAGAAATAATCTTCATAAATATGGTTTTGTTTTAAATAACAAAAGACTGAGGAAGGACCAAACTAAGATTAGTATACTATTGAAATATGTACATGTTGGAACTGTTCGCTTAGTGATAATTTTAAAAAGTTTTAAAATGAATGGTTTAAGTTATGGTAACCCCTGATGATAATACTATCATGACGCAATTATTAAAAAATAAACGTTATTACATACCATTTTTTTTTTAAGTTAAAAATCTCAAAATTATTGTCATGCTTATAATGGTTAATAAGTCAAGTAAAATACTTAATTTTATTTGTGTCAATTATTTAACTTGAATTGTTAATAATTTGCAATTTGTTGTGACTGTACTTAAACCATGCTAAACATCTGTTTTAAAAATAATATGTAAAATTAACCTATCTGTAATTTACTGTCACTGCTTGAAATAAAAATTACATAAAAAAAACAAATTATTGGATTCTAAAATGTAATGTTTTGTTTTCTTTTTCAAAAATGGCGCGTAATTGCAATTGTTAACGCTATTCACTGGAAGACTCAAATTGACCAATCACGTTTAAATACTCGACAATGTAACAAAACGATTGGCTGAAACAATTCCATATATTGGCAATTGATAACAAAATGTCACGAAACGTCAGATTTATACGACGTTTTGGCGGTTAGAATAACAATGAATTGAATTATTTGTAGTTGTGAAATGATAAGTGATGTCAAGGTTGAGGTGATGCTGGAGACGGCTCGTTAAATACGAACGGAGCGATGGATTCAAGTTAGTTCGAACGGCATCCATCAAGAAGCGCGGGCGCACACACTTCTAGTTGATCAGACATTTAAAATGCCGCCAGTTGCTGTGCCCAATGAGGTAAATTATAAGCCAAATTATTTTTTATCTATGCGTTTATTTGTTTTTATTATTCTGCATATAATGTAACAATTTAAACGTTACTTTTATCTGAATTATGTACATAGTGAAAGGATTTTATTGATATTTTCCAGGCACCGAAGAAGCAACTTCGAGTTGCTATCATCGGTCAGAGCACATTCGCTGCGGAAGTATTTAAATTGCTAGAGAAAGACGGTCACGAAGTGGTCGGTGTGTTCACAGTACTGGACAAAGGCAATAGAGAGGATCCACTTGGTATGTTTCAATTGATTTATATTATAGTATTTAAGTCCATTTTACTAATTTAAACTAACCACTTTTCTTTATTAAGTCATCAATAAAACATATTTATGAAATAGTATGAATATTTTGCAGTGGAAATCAACTGTAAAATTAGTCTCAATGATGTCCAAAACACAGACATTTATATACAAATATATTTTTACATTGTTTTTATTTCATAAAATATTTTCTAAGCATGGCTAAATATATTTTGCATATTCAGACAATAGAGTCCACTATAGAAGTCCAAATATAATATATATAAATATTTAATAATAATCCGAGATACCCTAATATTATAATTATATTTATGTCAAACAATCTTATTATCAAATTGAATGTTTCTTAAAATAAATTAAACAAAACATTTTATTTTAAACAATGACCATGGTTTGTGATCTATGACTTTCATATACTATAATCTATACTCTATACTAATATAATAAAGCGTAAACACACACTTCTTTGTTGCCTAAGATGTCAGCAATTACAACATATTTTTGATTAACTCTTTTCTTAATAAAAAGCCCTACACTTACGTCATGCTTTAGGCTATATATTTACACGCCATTAAATTTAGGGGGTAAATACTTTGGATAATAACCCTAATGTGGGAAAGAGACCATAAGTTGCTGCCAACATCAAGGACGCAAGATTGCCATAGTAAGGTAATGGGTTTGACATTTGCAATTGAGAATTTGACAAATGTAAACAATAAAATAAAGTTTTTATAATTTCATGCGAATGAAGCTGTAAGGGATCAGCTAGTATAAGATAAGAAACAAATAAAGTATGCAATAAACTAGCTTTCGCCCCTGACTGTCTGCACAGATAAAAAAGTAAACTATGTCTTCCTGACTATGATTTATATGTATCTATGCCAAATTTCAACAATGTATTTTTTGCCATTCTAGAGATATTCTAACAAACATCCATCCATACATTTAAACATTTGCATCTATAATATTAGTAAGAAATATAATAGCTTTTGGAATACATACAACAACATCTATTTTCTAATGATTCCTATTAGATTCTAATAAGATTTAAGATTCAATATGAATACACAAGTGACAATTATCTATTTTTTATTCTAGCAACAATTGCTGCACAGTATGGGAAGCCAGTGTTCAAATACAAGACATGGAGGGTCAAAGGGAAGGTCATACCTGAAGTACTGGAGCAATACAAATCTGTAAGTTTTATTACTATGGAATTTTTATAGCATTGTATAAAAAAATGTATTATACAAGTTTTTTGTAACTTATGTTTGATGTTCAAATTATTGTACAATTCTATTTTTGTTCTAAGTTCTACAGTAAACAATGGCGTCGTACTATTTAACAACTATTGCGATTTTTAAGTATTCAAACCATTAATGGCACACGACATAATATTTTGGGCACGTTGACAATTATAAAAAGACTACGAATTTTTGGTAGCGTGGAATTGACGTAATCGCAGTCAAAATTATTCGATGGCACGTCTAACCGCATTAAACATGTCTTTTAAAAATTGCATTGATGCATAAATGTTCGCGTAAAAGAGCGTCGGTGGCTTAGTGGTTTAAGCACTTGACTTGTAATATACAGGTCTTGGGTTCTAATCCCGCCATGTACCAATGTGATTTTTCGATTTTTCGAATTTTCATATGTACATAATTTACCCGACGTTCTTACGGTGAAGGTATGATGCATCGTGATGCAACCTGCACATATAGGCAAAGAAATTCAAAGATATGTGTGAAGTCAACCAACCCGCACTTGGCCAGCGTGGTTGACTATGGCCTAGTCACCCTAACTTTAGGGTAGGCTCCGAGCCCCTCGGTGGGACGTATAGTGAGCTGGTGATGATGATGATGATGATGATAAATGTTCGCTACCCCTGTTCTATATCGTACGAACTTTGAAGTCTACGTTCCACATTTCCGTAATTAACTTTTTTTACATTTATCTTAGAGATAAATACTCCATTAATCGCTTTGTAAATTTCCATCTCACGCGTTCCCACTAGGAGACATAAATCTCAGTTATCTGGGATTCTCAGAGTTGCATGTCTAATGACTATCACAGACGTGTCGCGTGTTCCTCAACAATACCCACTGCACTCACGACCTCCCTATCATAATCGACACCAATTTCTATCTAACCAAAAGACGATTATATCACTTCCTGTTTAACTAATGAACCTAGATCTGAAATTTTTCGCGTAATATTTAGTCGTATAGATAACCTGTGGTATTTTTGACTAAACTATCGCACAACTGTTTTGTCTCGTTTTGATTCCTATGAGCTTATATGGAGGTGCGCTACTCGATTATTAGTTGTGCAACTAAACAGTTGAAGGCTGCGAAACAGTCGACAATCGATAGTCGTGCGATAGTTTAGTCAAAGGTAAAAAGTTTATCTTAGAGGTTGACGACTTATTTTTAGTTCGTCTGATGTTTGAAGGATTTTTTACTAATATTTAAGTACGAAAATTAGACACAACGTACGGGTTCTTTTCGTTGTTTTATTATCAATTTCATTTTTTATTAATGTCCAGTTGAGTTGCGTGTAGAAATGATTATACTGTATGGGACAAAAAGTGGCCAATTTGATGAATTGCTATTAATGAATGTTTTGACCTTCATTCGTGTTTTGTATGGTTTAAGATGTCACAACAAAACTTACGTAAAATGCAATGACAAAAACCACATATAATGTACGAAAGGGCACGATTAATGCAGTTTTCTAAAGTTAATTATTAAAATATTACCGAACGCATAATAAAATAACTTACAATTTCACTTATTCAAATACATAATAATAATCTAGTTGTTATAAAAAAAATCTCTAACTTAATACTCGTGTATGAATTCCAATTTATATCAGACCTTATTATGTTAAAGGTTATTATTATATTTGCAATATATATTATAGCGTTACATAATTTTAAACTTGTAAACTTTGATTATGGTATCGAGAAGTCACAGATAACCCATAGTTTATCGCCATGGTGTTACGATGGAAGGCAAATTTACGATCATTATAAACTACTAGCTGTTCTCGTGCGGCTTCATCCGCATGAAATTATAAAAAACTTTATTTTATTGTTTATCAAATTGTCAATTGCAAATGTCAAAATATCAATTACCTTACTATGACAATCTTGCTTCCTTGATGTTGGCAGCAACTTATGGTCTCTTACCCACATTAGGGTTTTTATCCAAAATATTTACCCCCTAAGTTTAATGGCGTGAAAATATATAGCCTAAAGCGTGCCGTAAGTGAAGGGCTTTTTATTAAAAAAATAATTATTCAAAAATATGCTGTAATTGCTGACATCTTAGGCAACAAAGAAGTGTGTGTTTACGCTTCATTATATTAGTATAGATGTGCAAATTTTGTTTTAATATTTAATGTCAGGCGACCAATTGTTACCTTAAACATTATTATCAACCTGTCTGTTCCTTCCAGACTATCCTTTACTAGATCTAGCTCCCAGAGCAGGATGACGACACTTTAATTCTCAAGCTATATAGTTATACGTTTGAGCGTCGATGGCTTAGTGGTTTAGGCACTTGATTTGTAATCTACAGGTCTTGGGTTCGAATCCCGCCATGTACCAAAGTGATTTTTCGAATTTTCATATGTACATAATTTAGCCGACGTTCTTACGGTGAAGGAAAACATCGTGATGCCTGCACATATCGGCGAAGATATTCAAAGATATGTGTGAAGTCAACCAACCCGCACTAGGCCAGCGTGGTTGACTATGGCTTAGTCACCCTAACTTTAGGGTAGGCTCCGAGCCCCTCGGTGGGGGCGTATATTGAGCATGTTTTTATTGCTATTACGAAGTAATCTATAATCTATACTAATGTTTTAAAGAGGAAAGATTTGTATTTTTGTATGTATTCGATTCACGTAAAAACCACTGGGCCGATTTCAAAAATTCTTTTACCATTAGAAAGGTCATTTATCTGTGAGTAACATAGGCTATATTTTAATTTCACGCGGACGAATTCACGAGCAACGGCTAGTTTATATAGACAGCGATCAAGATTTTTAGAATGTTAAAGAAAATACAAAAATCAAGTTTGCGTGATTTGCATATATTTAAACATATGTGAATGCAAAAAATACGATAATAAGAATGACTAGGCAATATCTAAAATGTCTAACATCCGTCTATACGACCTTGGTTTTTTAAATACAACTCAAAGAAACATAATAATTATGTAACCTCGCGTGTTAGAATATATTTTCAACACGTTTATAAAAACGATATAACACGTGAAATGTGTCAACCAAAAAGAAACGTGCATTTCCACTACAGAGGGCTTATCAAGAATATTCGTGAGAAGGTTTTCGTAACATCGATTGTTAGATTTGTACAGCGCTCCTATACCGAGCGTGAAGTGCACCAGGAATCTCAAAGTCGTTACGAAAACATTTCACAAATATTCATGATAGACCACCAAAAATAATTTTACAATGAAAATCCATGTTACGATTTCCGTGATATTTGTTTTAATAGGCCATCTCTTTTACTCGCAATAAACAAAGAAAACAAAATGTTTCAGAGACGTTAATAACACTTGCTTCATGTACAAAGCAAGTTATCGTAGTGGAAACTGTCAAAACGTCATAGTAAAGGTAATCTTATAAAACTTTTATTATAGGTGAATGCGGACATCAATGTGCTACCCTTCTGTTCACAATTCATCCCCATGGAGGTGATAATGCACCCCAAATACCAGAGCATCTGCTACCACCCCAGTATCCTGCCCAGGCATAGGGGCGCGTCGTCTATTAATTGGTAAGCCCATTTTAGTCATTCTACCCTGGTTTCACATTGGTGGACTTTTATTTCCTACCCAATTATTAATGCAATGGAATGAGGTCGATACTTAATTGTGTTTGATAATAGCATTTATGATAATTTGCTGTAAAATTCCATCATAAATAACAAGAGAATTGATTACATACAATACTAGCTATTGCTCGCGACTTGATCCGTGTGAAATTAAAATATATATATAGCCTATGTTACTCACTGATAACGTAGCTTTTTAGTCGTGAAAGAATTTTTAAAATCGTCGCAGCCATTATTGAGTTATTTCAAACAAAAATACAAATCTTTCCTCTTTATAATATTAGTTTATTTCCATGTTTTGCTTCCATTGGTTTTAGTTTTATAAGATTGCATACTGCATTACGTTAACCGGACCAAGTGAAAGGAAATACATTATGTATAATGTCAATGATAGTGGCTAATGGTCCCGACGTAACTCAGGAAATACCCCGAGACAATCTTTTTTTTTACATTTTAAAACTATCTATATCTATATAACGTCTATATGCTCAGGTTCAGAGGCACAGGCATAGGACTTGGTTTTAGCTATTTTTTTTTATCTTGTTCCGCAATTTCTGTAACCTAACCGTAATGTTTTTCTTTTTCTCTATCAATGTTGTATAACTGGATTTATCATTCTTATCTATACTAATATTATAAAGAGGAAAGATTTGTATTTTTGTATGTATTGACATAACTTAAAAACTATTGGGCCGAGTTTAAAAATTCTTTCATCGTTAGAAAGGTAATTTATCCGTGAGTAACATAGGCTATATTTTTCAATTTCACGCGTCGAAGTCGCGAGCAACAGCTAGTGTCTTATAATTTATTTCTTATGTAATTGTTCTATAACTTATATGTTAGTGTACTTTATATATAAATAAATATAAATACTAGCTTTCGTCCACGACACCGTCCGCGTGGAATTTAAAAAAAATGTGAGTAGCCTATATGTTCCAGACTATCCTTTACATGTATGCCAAATTTCATCAAATTCAGCGATTTGGGCTTTCCATCCATCTAAACTTTCGCATTTATATTAGTATTTCTCTTTTAAATGTTTTTGGACAGTTTCTGCAATAAAAACACCTCCTAAAGAGTTAAATTTTATTTGGTAATAGGACCTTAATAGAGGGTGACACGACTTGCGGTCTGTCAATCTTCTGGGCGGACGATGGTCTAGACACAGGTCCCATACTGCTGCAGAAGTCATTCCCTGCCACCATCGATGACACCGTTGACACACTGTACAATAAATACTTATATCCTGAAGGTAGGTTATGTTTTTATACTGAACTAAATTGTTAACACAATCGACAGTGAAAACCTTCCCTAAAATGTATTTGTCGGGAGCCCTCGGGCTTAGTTACTTAAAAACTTTTAGTCTAAACAACTGCGCTCTGCCAACTCATTCCAGTGAAGACACAAAAAAAATGTATTTGTCGATGGTATAGAAAAGCACAAATTCATATATCTTCGGAATCACTTTTGAAAATGCATATTTCGTCCAAAAACATTAATAGATTAGTATATTTGTCTGTACAGTGAAAACCTACTTTTTAATGTTATATCAGGTATCAAGGCTTTAGCGGAGTCAGTGAACATGGTGTCCAACGGCACTGCGCCCAGGATCCAGCAGACGGAGGAAGGCGCCACATACGACCCTGCACTCTTCAAGCCTGAGACACACCAAGTTAGTGTTACTCAATGATATAATAACACTAGCTGTTCCCGTGCGGCTTCATCCTACCCACATTTTTTACCTACATTTGTCAAATTATCAATTGCAAATGTCAAAATGACATGACACGATGACAAACCATGGCAATCTTGCTTCCTTGATGTTGGCAGCAACTTATCTCTTTCCCACATTAGGGTTTTTATCCAACATATTTACCCCCTAAGTTTAATGGCGTGAAAATATATAGCCTAAAGCGTGACATAAGTGTAGGGCTTTTTATTAAAAACAGAATTATTCAAAAATATACTGTAATTGCTGACATCTTTGACAACAAAGAAGTGTGTACGCTTTATTATATTAGTATAGATAGCTATTTATTGGTGAAAGATTTTTTTTAAATCGGCCCATTAGTTTCGAGTTATTTCAATACATACAAATTTTTGGTAACTAACTGACGTAGTAATTGATTTTATTCTAAATTTTTGACTCTTAAAACAGCTAAGGGTGTTTAAAATTGATAAATTTTATAAATCATTCCTTGAAATCGTTTTACAGAGTTATAAAATTGTGCAAAAACAAATCTTTCTTTAGTAAAAACTTTAATATTTCAAAACCAGAAAGTGAATAATAACAATTAACGCAAACTCCAAATTCCCTTCCAGATAGATTGGTCTAAAGGTGGTATAGCATTACACAACTTCATCCGTGGTCTGGACTCCTCTCCCGGAGCCACCACCTACATCAAAGTGAGTAAAGAGGGCGTTGAGAATGATGTGGAGGTGAAATTCTTCGGGTCCTCCCTCTGGCAGGCGGAGTACGAGGCTGGTGGTGACACGCTCGTCATCCCCGGCCTTGACACACCCGCTGTTATACATGACGCCGGGTTACTTATCACCGCTAATGATGGAGTTAAGGTACGCTTAAATGTTATTCTTAAGTTATTTGGACCAATTTATACAGATGTGTAAATAAATTGTGCTTAATGGTTTAATAGGAATTAACAATCCGACTCGAAGGACCATTTCTGTATTATCTTCTTTTGTGCCTTGTTAAAAAAAACTTTAATAAATTGTTAATTTGTAAATACTCTCTCGTTTTAGTTAAACGTTCAAAGATTGAAAGTGAATGGTAAAATGATAAATGCGCAGAACTTCTTCAAAGCGAACGAATCCAAGGTATCATTAGAGTTGACCGCAGAAGAGAAGCAGTTCGTAGAGGGCGCTCGCGACGTTTGGAAAGCGATACTCAGAATTGACATAGAAGATGAGACTGACTTCTTCGCGTCAGGCGCCGGCTCTATGGACGTCGTCAGATTAGTTGAAGAAGTCAAAGATTTAGCAAACATTGAACTCCAAAACGAAGATATTTATATGAACACGACATTCGAAGAGTTCTGTCAAATCGCAGTTTTAAAATCAAGGGGAGGTTTGGATAAAAAGGAGATAGTCTACGATGGAGTTGAAATGGAAGTGAATAAAATGAAAATCAAATTCCCTACCCAGTTGTTTATAAATGGGGAGTTCGTTGATTCTGACAGCGGCAAGTTATTGACGATTGTGAACCCGTCAGACGAGTCAGTAATCTGCAAGGTGCAGAGTGCGTCAGTTAGTGACGTTGACAAGGCGGTTAAAGCTGCGAAGGTCGCCTTCGAAGAAGGAGAGTGGTCTAAAATTAGTGCTAGAGAACGAGGACAGTTACTCTTCAAGTGAGTATAAAAAAATATTACCAAAAGCATTGTAATCAAAAATAATCTCTTTCTTCCCCTTTAACTTTTCTCTCTTTAACTTTCTCCGTCTTTCATCTTCGTAGTCAAATTAAAGAGAACGAAAGAGCATCTCTTCCTGTCTTTCTTCATCACCATCCCTCCCTCTTTCTCTCTATTCTTGTCTTTATTTTTCTCTCTCCCTTGCTATCCCAGGCTCTCTCTATTGTCGTTCTTTTTCTCTCCCTTACCTCGCTCTATGTCTATCTCCCTCTGCCTCTCCCAACAAAAGAGAGAGAGATCTATTTCTCACTTTCTCTCCCATCTCCCACGCTCTAAACATTATGACACCCACAGATTAGCAGACTTAATGGAGCAGCACAAGGAAGAACTGGCAACGATAGAGTCGCTGGACTCCGGCGCGGTGTACACGCTGGCGCTGAAGACGCACGTCGGCATGTCCATTGACACCTGGCGGTACTTCGCCGGCTGCTGCGACAAGATACAGGGCGCCACGCTGCCCGTCAGCCACGCGCGCCCCAACAGGAACCTCGCACTCACCAAACGGGAGCCCATAGGCGTGTGCGCCCTCATCACCCCCTGGAACTACCCCTTGATGATGCTGTCGTGGAAGATGGCGGCCTGCCTTGCCGCGGGGAATACTGTTGTGATGAAGCCAGCCGCGGTTTGTACTACCGAGTCCTATACTAGTCTATATCTATTTCTATATCTATACTTCCATACTAATATTATAAAGAGGAAAAATTTGTACCTTTGTATGTATTTGATACACGCAAAAACTACTGGACCGATTTTTTAAATTCTTTCACCATTAGAAAGGTAATTTATCTGTGAATAACTTAAGCTATATTTATTCACGCGGGCGAAATCGCGAGTAACAGCTAGTAGTATTATAAAGATTTGTATTTTTGTATGTATTGATATAACTCAAAAACTACTGGACAGATTTTAAAAATTCTTTCACTATTAGAAAGATAATTTATCCGCCATATAGACTATAGTTTTGACGCGGGCGAAGTCGCGAGCAACAGCTAGTCATTTAATAACTGATACAGGTGTGTCCTCTGACCGCGTTGAAGTTCGCGGAGCTGTGCGCGCGCGCCGGCATCCCGCGCGGCGTCGTCAACATCCTGCCGGGCTCCGGCGCGCGCTGCGGACAGGCGCTGGCCGACCACGCCCTCGTCAGGAAACTCGGCTTCACAGGAAGCACGGAAATCGGTACGTATAGCTTCCATCCAGAAGATATCCAGAGTTTTGAAAATATATCTCTACTTATAATTTACAACAATAACATTTTAACAGTGGTAGAGCCCGCTTTAACATCTTAGCACGAATGGAACGGCTCGTCCGGTGCACCACGACCACACAGAAGACAGGCGTGAAGTGGAAGCAATTCCGCGTACAGTCTGATGAGTGTGGTGCCGTAGGCCCAACTTTAGTCCCTTTCCCGTTCCACCCTTTTCTTATAAGGAAAGGATTGGATGGGAAAGTGGATTAGACGGTGGAGAAGACACATAGGAAGGGGAAATATCCTCTTTATGTGCGTCTCCTCCTCCGTCGATTTAGGATAGGCAACGCATCTGCAATTGCGGATGTCTATGGGCAGCGGTCGCTTCGCCATTTCGACGGACTTATGTGGCCGCTTGCTCGTTTGCCACCTTCTTTTATAAAAAAAAAAACATATTTTATAAGGGCGTCGATGGCTCAGTGGTTTAAGCACTTGACTTGTAATCTACAGGTTTTGGGTTCGAATCCAGCCATGTACCAATGTGATTTTTTGAATTTTCATATGTACATAATTTACCCGACGTTCTTACGCTGAAGGAAAACATCGTGATACAACCTGTTACATATCGGCGAAGAAATTCAAAGATATGTGTGAAGTCAACCCGCAGTGCAGCGTGGTTGACTATGGCCTAGTCACCCTAACTTAGGTTAGGCTCAGAGCTTCAGTGGGGACGTATAGTGAGCTGGTAATGATATTGTTTTTACTTTATGTTTCAGGTCAAACAATAATGCGTTCATGTGCGGTGTCCAATTTAAAGAAAGTATCTCTGGAGTTGGGCGGCAAGTCGCCGCTCATCATATTTGAAGACTGTGACCTTGATAAGGCTATCAGGAATGTAAGTAAACTATATAAAAACGGTATTTAATAACAGCCTTACAAATAAACACTGAAAAGCTAGACTTAGGAATAACCTGAGTATAAGTACAATTTGTACTAATATTTGCTTAATCCTGTCTAACTTTATATTTGTAAGGCTGAGGACTTTACAAGGTCATTACTGTGCGAGCGAGATAATACACGTGAGCGATAGAGATAGCAAATCTATACTAATATAATAAAACGTAAACACTTTATGTAAGACTAGCTTTCTCCCGCGACTCCGTCCGCGTGGAATAAAAAAAAACAAAAATGAGTAGCCTATGTGTTCTTCCAGACTATCCTCTATATGTATACCAAACTTCATCGAAATCCGTTTAGCCGTTTAGGCTACAAACTCTAACAAACATCCATCCATCCATCCATCCATCTACACTTTCTACATTTATAATATTGGTATGATATCAGCAATTACAATTTATTTTTGAATTATTATTTTTTTAATTAAATACCTACACTTACGACACGCTATAGGCTACATATTTTCACGCTAATTAATTTAGTTGGTGAATAAATTGGAAAAAAGCATTTTACGAGAAAGGGAAAAACTTTAAGCCAATAGTAGCAAACAGCAACGTTGTCATGGTAACGGTAATTGTCAGCCAATAGCAAATGTCTTTATAATTTGTATTTTGACATTACTAAACAATATTACTTCATACTAATATTATAAATGCGAATGGATGGATTGTTTTTTATACAACAAGGTGGCAAACGTGCACGCGGCCACCTGAATTCGCTGAAATGGCGAAGCGACCGCTGCCCATAGACATCCACAAATGCAGATGCGTTGCCTACCCTAAATCGACGGAGGAGGAGACCCACATAAAGAGGATGATCCCCTTCCTATGCGTCTCCTCCACCGTCAGATCCACTTTCCCATCCAGTCCTTTCCTTATAAGAAAAGGGTGGAACGGGAAAGGGACTAAAGTTGGGCCTCCGGCACCACAGTCATCAGACGAAACGCGGAATTGCTTCCACTTCACGCCTGTCTTTTGTGTGGTCATGGTATTGCGGGGGGCGAGCCGACCCTACAGTGCTAAGATGTTAAAGCGGGCTCTACCACTGTTAAAATGTAGTGTTAACGGATGTCGATGTAATTTGTCATAGATGTCTGGAAGAGGATTACTAACTTTTTTACACGCAAATAGTAATAAAATAAAGTTTTAATACGGAAAATGGCATAGATATTTATTTAGTGGGTTTCCTCAGGGTATGGCGGCAGTGTTCTTCAACAAGGGAGAGAACTGCATAGCGGCGGGCAGGCTGTTCGTAGAGGAGCGTATACACGACGAGTTCGTACGCAGAGTCGTCTCTGAGACCAAGAAGATGGTGATAGGGGACCCGCTGCAGCGCGGCACCGCACACGGACCGCAGAACCACAAGGCACATATGGAGAAACTTATTGAGGTAACAATAAAAAATAACATTTAAACTCATCAATAACACAATTAGGAATTAGAAAAGAGAAAAAAAAATAATTAAAGGACAAACGAAATATTTAAAATGTTCTCTCAGCTATAAATGCTGGGTGCTTCTGATTGAAGTACCCAGCGCTGGTCTTCCGCGAGGACCCTTGGGATCATCCACACGTCAGTAGCGGTGGGTAGGCAGAAATTATCACATACGTATGAGTAAATAAAGTGAAAGAAAAATTTAGAAATCTTTACATTCTTTATCATTAAAATTAGACTGTATGTAGTTCCCCCCCCCCCCCCCTCCAGACTACAAAAATAACTACGAAAACTACTACTAATTTGACTATATCGATAATAGCTGTCCCTACCCTGTCTAAAGCTAAATCCAGTTATTGAAATTTTTAATTGTCTGTCTGTCTGCAAGATATTTGTTGAATACCTCCCAAACAAACATGACTTTAACAAGAAGGTATCTGATATCTACAGAAATGTTATCTGACGGATAGTTTAGAAAAACATGTAGGCCGTTACTTTTGTTTTTTTAATTCCACGCGGACAGAGTCGCGGGCGGAAGCTAGTAGGGTATAAAGGATTTTGCAAATTTTGTCACGTATTTGTTTCCTGTTGACCCAGTTCTGCGAGCGCGGCGTGAAGGAGGGCGCTACGTTAGTGTACGGCGGCGCGCGCGTGGCCCGGCCCGGGTACTTCTTCACGCCCACCGTGTTCACGGACGTGCAGGACCACATGTACATCGCTAAGGAGGAATCATTCGGACCTATTATGATTATCAGCAAGTTTTCTAGCAAGTTAGTATTCAATAAGACCCTAATATGTTATTTAGGATAAAGATATTTTCATTCTAAACCAGAAAATTTTTGTTAGTGAATAAAATTTCTCACCGGTACTTTCTCTGAAAGGTACTATCTCAGTTGTCAAGTTTAGTGCCATGTAATAAAATCATAATAAATTCCACCTTTTGGTTACTCTGCTAAGGCTACAAGTTATCTGTTTACTGTTTTATTATGTTTTGTAAGTTATCTATATCTATACATATAATAAAATTGGAATGTCTGTTTGTAATATCAAAAGAATTGCAGATTTAGGGAAGATGTATTTGCGTTGCTGATAACGAAAAATCTAATATAATTTTTGTCTGTCTGTCCGCAAGCAGCGTTTGCTCCGGGTAATCTCCGAAACGGCTGAACCGATTTCGAAGGCATATTATAGGCTACTTTTTGATCTTAATATAGCGTGAACGTCACGGGCAACAGCTAGTCTATAAATAAATTTCCAGGAACATAGACGATGTAATGCGCCGTGCGAACGCCACCGAGTACGGTCTGGCGAGCGGCGTGTTCACGCGGGACGTGTCGCGCGCGCTCGCCGCCGCCGACAGGCTGGACGCTGGCACGGTCTTCATCAACACCTACAACAAGACGGACGTCGCTGCGCCCTTCGGAGGCTTCAAGCAATCCGGCTTCGGGAAAGACCTAGGTATGTTAGTACTAGGTCAAGGAAACACCAGAACTTAAATAATTTTTCATATCTGATCTTATGATCGTATGATCACCAATGTGATTTTCGTTTTTAGAATTTCATATGTACATAATTTACCCGACGTTCTTACGGTGAAGGAAAACATCGTGATGCACATATCGGAGAAGATATTCAAAGATATGTGTGAAGTCAACCCGCAGTGGGCCAGCGTGTTGACTATGGCCTAGTCACCCCTTAGAGTATTAGGGTGGCTCCGAGCCCCTTGGTGGAGATGTATAGTGAGCTGGTGATGATGATGAAATTACATTTGTAAATGACATTTAAATTGCAGTTATATACTGAGTTTTTTTATCAATTTCCTAGTATAAGAACTTTTTTTTAATATTGTTTTTTCTTTCTCCAGGTCAAGAAGCTCTCAACGAGTATCTCAAGACGAAATGCATCACCATTGAATATTAACTACGATTGTTTTGTTTTATTTTTCTATTGAAATATTTTTTTTAACTTGTATATATGTATTATATAAAAAATTGGTTATGAATCAATGACATATTTGTATGACTGAGAAATCTTTAGTGCCTATTTCCACTGATGTAGCACCAGTGGAAATAGACACTTCTTTAATAAATATTTTTACATAAACTTCGTTTTTCTTGATTAATCCTATTATAAATGCGAAAGTTTAGATGGATGGATGTTTGTTAGAGTTTGTAGCCTAAATGGCTGAACGGATTAACGGTTATACGAATATATAGTACTCATGAGTACTGTAACCGAATGGCAATAAGATGTAAAGTACGTTCTTCACAAAGCCGCGCGGAGGTCGTTTGCTCTATCTAAAACGTCTGTGTGCTTGCAGTAGGTATTGTTATAGACCCCTGAGTGTAATATGTAAAAAAAATTAAAATATAGTAATATTTTTGGCAAATTAAAATCGTCAGTCTTCGAAAACTGCCGACGGATATTGTCTGCCAGTATTTAGTCGTTTTTACAATATTCTTTAACACATATACTAATATCAACTTGGTGAAAATAAGTAAACTTAGATATTTTTTACTAACTTCAGCGCGTGGTAGCGCGTAGCTTTGAACAGGAACTAATGACCATTTGGTTACAGTACAAACGAGTACTATCTAATCGTATAACAATACGTCCCCACCGAGGGGCTCGGAGCCTACCCTAAATTAGGGTGACTAGGCCATAGTCAACCACGCTGGCCAAGTGCGGGTTGACTTCACACATATCTTTGAATATCTTCGCCGATATGTGCATCACGATGTTTTCCTTCACTGTAAGAACGTCGGGTAAATTATGTACATATGAAAATTCGAAAAATCACATTGGTACATGGCGGGATTCGAACCCAAGACCTATAGATTTTTAATCAAGTGCTTAAACCACTGAGCCATCGACGCTCAAACGTATAACTATATAGCTTGAGAATTAAAGTGTCGTCATCCTGCTCTGGGAGCTAGATCTAGTAAAGGATAGTCTGGATCATATAGACTACTCACTTTTGTTTTTTTTTTAACTCAAAGTTAGTATGGAATAAAACGCAGTAAATCATAAAACTAAATATGCTTTATTTCACATTGTGTCAATAGTAATTGGTCGCGAACAAGTCGGCGCCGACATATAAAATATACCGAGTTAACAACAATCCCCTCGCCGAGACATATATTACTAAATAATACAAACAGCGAAGGATTTAACACGAATCTTTTACTCGCAGAAATCAATATTCGATCTGAAAATTATATTAATTACTACAACATAATTACAATACAATATTTAAAAAATATAATACAAACTCGCCAACATTTGAACAAAAATATTAAATTACAATTACAGCGATTATTTAAAAAATCGTTCAACATCGAATAATGATTTCGGCGAGTCAATTTGCGAAAAGCACTCACCCCCAACCAAGAGGTAGATCACGGATATTTTTCATAATCCTTTCACCCCCTTCATACACATACATCAACATACAAACGCAACTCAAGTCATACTTTCGTCACGCTCACGCATACCATTATCTAAAAATTCATACATCAACAAAACTTATTCTACTGGATAAATATTGCTCAAAGTATCCTGTCTCGTAATCCTGAGTTTCCATGACGAAACATGTATAAAAACATGTTTTAAAGTCAATGATCAGGACAATGTTTCGTCGATGGGAACGCAGGTTAATTGGCAATTGAATAAATTAACCTTTCAAACTGGAAGACTTTACCTTACAAATTCTATCTTTCAGTAAAATGTCCCGTAATCAGATTTGGTTTTTAAGTCGAATATATTGACAAACAAATCCGTTATATTTATCAATTTATTACAAATAACATTCAAAAGATTCGTGTTAAATTAGATAAGAAGCGAATAATGTTATCACTAAATATATGATTTTATTTCACATTTATAGAGAAAACATAGAAAAAAAAACATATGAAATGAAAATAATTCCATAGAGACTTTTTTTATCTTTCATTGGTATTCGTGAGTTTCGATTAAGAAACTGTTTCATATAAAATTCATTCGTTTAGTAACAAACAAGTCAATATACTATGTGACTGATTTATCAGTTATCAGTATGTAAATATATACATATATAGTGTATAGACATGACGTCACGGGGCTGAGGGGATGAGGGGTTACAAAATCACCAGTAAAATTTAAAGTCTAACGTCTTCTTAAACTCTTAATTATACAAAATTATCATCAATATCACAAATAATAAAAATACAGAACTTCGCGTTAGACTAAATCAATCCAAATACTCTGAGAGTAACATTAACTAAAACCTGATCAATTTCTTTAAATGTTTCTGTCAATGTTTCGTCAGTGTGAACGGTAATTACAAGTTCCCAATGTCTTCAGAGACACTGACCACGTGTGAAACAAAACGTTACTGTACAAATATATTAAAAAAATAAAAACAAAAGAAACACTATGATACAAAAAGAAAAAAAAACAGAATTTATACAAAAATGAAATCGTCTCCTAAAAGTCCAATACTATTTACCATGAGATTTTTGTAACAAAAAAAATAACATTTTATTAACAGTTCGATATTTACGACGTGTTTTGACATATCAGCTTACTAAATTAAAAAAAAAATCGGACAAAAAAAAAATAAAACCGCAAATTATGTACAAGATTTTTATAATTTCTATAATGAAGTGTTTTTGTATTTTCTTCAATAAATAAATTTTATTACAAAAAAAAGCACCCGATAAAGGTCCGTGTACACAAAATCTCATGTTAAAGTGAGGACTGCGTTAGCACACGCCGGGTCTGCAGTTAGCCTTAACCAAACAGCACGCGCCGTATAAAATCATAATCAGTCTATATCGGCATAGTTTGGCAAGGGACGCTGTTCGTCTAATTTCAATTTACCTTTTACTAAAACTCCGAAATATTCAACTCCAAATCAGCCTTACATTTCGTCCATTTAACTTAACCCTTTCACACCCGTAGTTTTCAAATTCCTTTATTTTCAATACATTTCGTCACTTTTACAAACAAAACTATTTAAAATGCTCACTCAAATGTCAAATCGGAGTTATCTTCGTCAAATAGAACTTCACCCGTCTTATGTCATCCTGGTACTTTGACTAGTCGATAAGGCTCCAACGTTAGAGATGCATGTTATTTCTACAATTGTATAGTTAATATTTACATATAGAAATTAGTCGTATTATAGGGTGTCAAGGAAGCGGTAATAAATTATTTTGTCTTCAGAGCGATCGCTACATCTTAATGTTGATTCAAATTTCATTATGTACATAAATGACTTGCAGCTGGAACTGAAATGTCACATTGAAATAACAGATTTTAATGTCTCGCAGATAACTTGCGTAGATACAATCTTGTTAGACCGGAGAAGGAACTCTAGAGATGTAACGAAGGACAAATCAGTCGAGTAATTGGGTAATCGTCGAAAGTTCTGCAAAGTATGACAACACTTCATTCATTTGAATGATATCGATGTCATTGAATGAATGAAGTAGTGACCGAGTGGGAGCTGCGCGGGGGCGGGGCGGGGGCGGGTCACCGCAGCGCGCGGCACCGCCGGCAGACGCGCACGGCGCCGCACTCGCCCCACGGACTCATCTCCGAACACGAGCCGCAGAATATTCCGCCGCACCGTCTGTAAAACATACACTAATTATAAATACGAAACTTTAAATGGATGGATGTTTGCTATGTATGTCCAAAGCGACACAGGCTACGCCACTTCCTATTATTTATGTTGCGTGGACTAAATCACACGAAAATGGTCACACTAACTAATGTATACTAATATTATTAAATGGAAAGATTTGTATGTATTGGAATAACTCAAAAACTAATGGGCCAATTTCAAAACTTTCACCATTAAAAAGCTACGTTATCAGTGAATAACATAGGCTATATTTTTATTATTTTATTTCACGCAAAGTCGCGAGAAACAGCTTTTAAATTTTGATAGCTTACTTATGTAGCTACATCATCTGCGACTTGAATACGTTAAATATAACATAACTTCAAGCTGCAAGTCAGTAAGTGGTAAGTGTTGCGTACCTGCAGTGGTGCCTGCGGCGCGCGAGCCAGAAGTGGTTGCGGCAGTGCTGGCAGCGCGGCGCGGCGGAGTCCGGCAGCCAAGCCGCACGCGCCTCCTCGCCCACCTCCACCTCGGAGGCGCTGCCGCTGCTGCTGCCGGCGGCGCTGCCAGCACTGCCCGCACTGCCCGCGCTGCCTCCAGCACTGCTGGCCGCACTACCCGCACTGCCCGCACTGGCGACCACGCTCACCGCCATTTGCGTGGGCGAGGGGGCGGAGGGCGAGGCGCGCGCGGGGGGCGGGGCGCCCAGCGGCGACGCCCGCCGCAGCGCCTCGCGCGCCTCGCGCAGCTGCCCGCTCAATTCTTCTACTACTTTCTGTAATACAACCATATTTACAAATTTATTTTCATATTGTTGCTTGCGACTTCGACCGCGTGAAATTAAAAAAATATAGCTTAAGTTACTCTCAGATAAATTACATTTCTAACGAAGAATTTTTTTTTTAAATCGTCCCATTAGTTTTTGAGTTATTTCAATATACCAAAAATACTAATCTTTCCTTTTTATATTAGTATAGATAAAACATACCAACGCAGAGTTAAATACCAGTTCTATAGGTTAAGTCGTATAGAATGTATACTTCGATCAACATTAAAAAAACATATAACATTATCCACATTTTCATGCTTTTCAACCTATATGATGTCAATATACCTTTTGATATAATATAATCTGATGCAGCCTGGTCTGCAGCGGGTCCGCAGCGGGCGGCAGGCCGTCGGGCGGGTCGTGCGCGGGGCGCGCGGCCGCGCCGCACACGCAGCGCACGCGCGCCGCCGCGCCGCCCGCCTCGCCCGCGCCGCCCCCGCACCACCACGACTCGCTCTCCACACCTACACACAAAATAATAAATAAACTAGACGAAAATCTTTAATTAAACAGTACATAATTGTGTCTAGTCAAAATAATATCATGTGAAAGTAAATCTGTAAAAGACTCAGATCATTTCATTAAGGTACGTAATGAGTGGTATGTCGGATTAGGGGCGTGACGAGATGAAATTGGGGCGTGTCATGATGTGTTTTAGGCGTGGCTTAGTGCATACCGTGCGGTGCGCGTGCGCAGCGACAGCAGTTGCGGCGCGGCGAGGCTGGGCGCAGCGTGAGCTGGCTGGCGGCGCCGCGCGCGGACCCCGAGCCTTCGCCCTCGCTCTCTGAACTCGCGCCGCTTGATGACGCACCACCTAGTTAATACACAAAGAATAAACAATAGTGATTAAAATCCGATAAAGGCATTTTTTTACCTTTAATGGCAAAATTATAAGGATTTTTTTTCTCACCATTTAAATCAACTTGCATGAACTTGGCAGATATATCATTGAGTCCATTGACGACGCCGTTGGTGAGGGGGCCGTCGTCCGTGACGTCAGCGGTGACGTTGCCGATGACGTCAGTGGTGACGTCCGCGGTAACGTTGTGGTTGACGACGTCGACGTCGACGTCAGTGCACCGGGTGTCAATGGCGGGGGGCTCGTGTCGGTCGGGGGGTCTGTCAGTGCGAGCGGCGGGGGGCGTGCCCGCGATATCGAACCCGGTTGACGATTGGTTGCTAGACTCAGAGATAGACCGCCATGTTATGCTTATATTGCGGGTACGTCCACTCTCCCTTGAAGTCTGAAACGAAATGAAGAATTTTACATTTTCTGTCATCTTTTTCTATTTCTATCTCTGTCTATCTCTTGTATAACTATAGATACTGACTTCAGGCATCGGTAGGAGTTCAGAGTAAGTGTCAGCGAGGAAGACGGCAGGCTCGTCGGGTGTGTCGTCGTCCGGCGTGCGCAGGACACTCTGCGACAGCTCGCCCACCACACCATTCTGAACAAATTTTAAATAAAACATGAAATAAATGTTCAAAAGAATCGTACGTTTATAAAGTTGGTAAGTTTTAACACCATTTTAATATTATCATCAACCTCCCCTTGTCCTATAGAGGGTCGGCACAGTATGTGCTTCCATACATCTCTTTCAGCCGTTATATCTGAATACACTTCCTTAAGCATATCCTCTTTCACACAATCCATACTTTCTTCAGTCTTCCTCTACCTTTGTAGTCAATCGTTTTAAAGTGCCATTAAAAATATCAGAAAAATCATTGAAACTTTTTACTGTAGCTAGAAGTACTTGGAGAGACTAGTGCAGTAAGGGGGTAGGCAGGTACCTGCAGTGCGTGTGGTGTGGTGGGGACGGTGGCCGGTGGGGGGGAGCCGTCCGTGCTGTCAGTACAGTCGGTGCCAGTCGCCGCTCGCACCAGCTCGCGCTCCAGTGATGAAGACGCGCTGCCCGAAGGCTGGCTGAAGTGCTCCGGATTCAAACCTTCCACTTCGATCTAAAAAAGTTCCATTAATTTAAAAGAGATTCAAAACAGAACATTGACAGTCAAATCTTACTAATATTATAAATATAAAAGTTTAGATGGATGGATGTTTGTTAGAGTTTGTAGCCTAAACGGCTGAACGGATATTGATGAAATTGGGCATCGATGTAGGGGATAGTTTGGAAGAACATTTTTTTAAATTCCATGCGGATGGAGTCACGGGCGAAAGCTAGTTATTAATAAAAAGAGAGAGAGAAATCGACAGTTAAATCTCTGAAACATGAATCAGAAGCTTCATGTGGTACTTACGGTGCAATAGATGACTACCGTACTGAAAGATCTTATCTGGGTAAGGTATTTTTGAAATCTACACTAAGGGGATGCATTATAAATACATGTGTTCTCACCTGGCTGGTGGAGGGCTGCGGCGAGGGCGCTGGCGCGACGTGCGCGTGCGCTGGCGCCAGCTCGTCCACGCAGCTGTCGGTCAGCGCGCGACTGTCGCGACACTCTAGCGACGATAACTTCCTACAAAACAACAACAATAATTCAAAGTATTACAAAGATATTTAAGAAAGATATAGACAAGACATGGGAACAACATTTTTTCACCGGTAACTTGTGTGAAAGGTTGTCTACGTTGTTGTCAAGTTTAGTGCCACCACATGTCCTTGTACCACATGTTATACATTTTTACAAAATTATAATAAGGCTCCATATATTGTTATAAAATAAACTAAACATTGTCAAAAATAAAAAAAACATTTGAATACAATTTATTAGTGAGGAATATGTGAAAAATGTCTCCAAGTGTAGTGTTAACTATGCCATGCCTGCTCTATATATTTTTGGAATCTTTTTAAAATAAAATCAATAATTACTGTAACAGTTAAGGGATATATCTTTCTAATCTTACTAATATTATAAATGCGAAAGTTTAGATGGATGGATGGATGGATGGATGGATGGATGGATGGATGGATGTTTGTTAGAGTTCGTAGCCTAAACGGCTGAACGGATTACGATGAAATTTGGTATAGATGTAGAGGATAGTCTGGAAGAACACATAGGCTACTCACTTTTGTTTTTTTTAATTCCACGCGGACAGAGTCGCGGGCGAAAGCTAGTTAATAATATGATCGACTTACATAACATCAGGTGCGATACTGGGGTCGCTGCGCCGCCTCTGGGTGGTATGTTTCTCTCCGTCACTCAACAAGTTGTCACAAGATCTTGTTTTCGTCATCAATCCTAGAAACAAACGAGAATCGCGTAAATATAAATTCTATGACGTCACGACATTCTGATATAGCTAGAGATAAAGATCTTGGTCGATGTTTATACAAACCAAGAATACTTATCACGAATATTCATAAAAACGTTTTCATATCGTCATCGACAAAATTTGTATAAACACATCAACAAAACTCATACAAATTTTGTCGAATACGTTACGAATACGTTCTCGCAACTGTTTCTCAAATTCGGAATAGACCCCTGATCATAGTGTGATGTCGTACCGTTCTGTGGCGGGGGGTCGAGGTGCGGCGGGTCGTGTTCTCTCTCTCGCTCGCGCTCGCCGCACAGCATGCCCCACCAGGGCTGCATGGCGCGCACGCTGCAGTCCACCCACAACACCTGCAACACACGTCACTTATGTAGCCCTGGTAACAATACTATATGAACTTCGCCAGTTTATACACTATCACAATATTGACTTCATTATGAACTAGCTGTTGCCCATGACTTTGTCCGCGCAGATTTAAAAAACTACGCATCCCTCGGGAACCTGATAGGGGATCAACCGTATCCCAAGTAATACACCAGACTTTATTTTATATATGTGCTAAAATTCCAATAAAATAAATTTCACAGTTGCAGAATTATCGAGTAAACATTAAAAAAAATAGTGTATCCCACGGGAATTGTAACTATTACCGGGATAAAATGTAGCCTACATGTTCTTCCAGACTATCCCCTACATCTATGCCAAATTTCATTAAAAACGGTTCAGTAGTTTAGGCTACAAGTTCTAACAAACATACATCCATCCATCCATCTAAACTTTCGCATATCAAAGACAACTTAATGTGAACTTACCATCGGACTTCGTCATTTTACAATATGACGAGATGTCAAATTATGACTGATTTATTCAGTCAATCATTTGCATACAAATCTAGTATCTACCTGTTGGTGTTGATGCGGTGAGTAGAGATGGTTGCGGTAGGCGGGCGCGCGCAGCAGGTGCCACACGTGCGCGGCGCCGTCCGCACGACTCTCGATACGTTCGCGCCGCGTATTGCACAAGAAAGTGCCGAACATACAGGAATGCACGTGTGTCGCTAACTTTATCTGGAAATTATTGTGACATTTTTATAACTTCTGAAGTATTCCATATTATTAACCACTAGCTTTCGGCCGCGACGCTGTCTGCGTGGAATTAAATAAAACCAATTAGCCTATGTGTTCTTTCAGACTATCCTCTACATCTATGCAAAATTTCATCGAGATCCATTCAGCCGTTTAGGCTACAAAGTCTAACAAACATCCATCTATACTTTCGCATTTATATTATTAAGATATAATTTGTTTTTTTTTATGATGATTCTTATTGTTATTGGATCTTATTGAATTGTTTTTAAATCTTAAGCATTCTATGCAATTTAATCGCACATTTTGAAGATCAACTATATTTTCCCAACTCATAGCCATTAAGGGAGACGCTTAGTGTATATTTTATAAGAAATCTATAAACCAAGTAAAGATAAGGGATTGCTTAACTGATCATTAAATTTATCAGGAGTCCGATACCAGGATCGCATAAACATGTAGTAAGCCAACAAATGGTGTGAAAGAGATAGACGACTTAGTAATATTAACTTACGAGATACGCTTCATTGAACTCGAAGCTGCAAGGGTACTGCAGCATCATCTGGTAGACAACATCGAGCCACTGTAAGAAGATGGGCGAGCGCTCGTTCGGGTCCTCCGCACCGAACTGATGGCCGCAGCGGTCCGCGAACTTGTGCCCGAAGTCCAACCACTCGCGTTCGATGAGCACGCGGAAACCCTGAACAAAAATACGTTGTAACAAAGATTAAGGAATATATAGACTAGACATATGGAATTTCATCGGTAACTTTTTTGAAAGGTACTAAGTTGTCAAGTTTAGTGCCACCTTGTATTATAAAATATTTTCATCATCACCAGCTCACTATACATCCCCAATGAGGGGCTCGGAGCTAAATCTAAGTTAGGGTGACTAGGCCATAGTCATAGTTGAAAATCACATTGGTTCATGGCGGGATTCGAACCCAGGACCTGTAGATTACAAGTCCAGTGAACTCCTGAACCATCAACGCTCAAGAGAAAGAGAGGGAGAATATTAGTCACAGCTACCTCGACGGTGCGGTAGTATGGGTCGAGTGCGAGTTGTGCGGCGGCGACGATCTGCGGCGTGCGGTCCCAGCCGTCCGAGCAGTGCACGAGCACGGGCCGCGCGGCCAGCACCGCGCGCGCCACCACGCCCGCCGCGCGGCACACGCCCGACACGTACTGCGGCCACAGCGTGCGCTCCAGGTTGCTGTGCCAACTGACACACATATTGAAATTAAAGAAGACATTCATTTAAAAAAATATATATTATTATTTTAATTTCACGCCGGCGAAGTCGCCAGCAATAGCTAGTAATGCTACAAAGAGGAAAGATTTGTATTTTTGCGTGTATCGTAATAACTCAAAAACTACTGGGCCAATTTCAATTCTTTCACTATTAAAAAGCTACATTTTCAGTGAGTAAATAGGCTATCTTTTTTTTAATTTCACGACGAATTCGCGAACAACATCAATATTGTACACATGAAATTAAAAAATGAAATAAAAATATTTAAAATAATTTATTGTATAGTGTGAACTGGTCCTTATTCTCGTACATTCAAACACCTATAATGACTCACTGAACATTTGGACACTTTTACCCACATAATTAGTTAATATTTTACTAAATTGTTAAGTGTAACATTATGGAAGAACAGAGCATCCAGCACAGGTATTTTATACTTAAAATGATGTTTTTCAAATAAACACATTCATCATACTTGGCCTGATCATCGGAGTCGGCGACGAGCGCGCGCAGCTGATGGAAGCTGCGCCGCACGTGGTGTATGTTGGGCAGGCACATGAACTGTATGTCCGCCGCCGGGTAGTACTGCTGGCACTCGCAGCCGCCGCCGCGCGCGCGGTTCGTCACCGCGGACGCGTACGACCGCGCGTCCACTATCAGCAGCTTCAGTTGCTGTGTATGACAGACATTTAATATACAGACTAGACATAAAACGTTTTTTCACCGGTAACTTCTTTGACAGGTACTATGTTAGTTGTCAAGTATAAAATAAACATTGTCACAAAATAAAACGTGCAAACATTTGAATTTGATTTTTTGACACCTATTAACAAATAATTTCTATACAAGTACATCGGACATGTGGTCAGTGGATCATGTGAATGTCTCAATTGAAGAATCAACTATGCTCCCTCTATATATTTTTGAATCTCTTTAGACATGAGTTATATCATATTGTTATCTCTGTTTTTCTCAAAGAGAATGACAGAGAAACCTACCACCAGAAACCCAAATTTCTACGTTTTTCGTCCGATTGAAGTACCAGGCGTACATACCTTGTTGGTAGCGGGAGGTTGAGTACCGCGATCGGCATTACACGCGGTGACGTAGGCGGCCAGTAAGCGTTCATCTTCATTGGAGCGCCAGCCTAGCCAGCCCACTTCGGGTTGCGAGGAGCGCGCGATAACCGCGCCGTTGCCGCGGTGTCGCCACACTACCGCCGGCATGCGACGCATCGCTCTAAATCTGGAAAGGAAACAAAGCTGATATGACTACTACATAAACATTATCCATTCAGCAAAGCAAACTAAGTAAAAACTGATAACTTTTATGCTTACTAATGTGTACATGTATTTTCGTATTTTGTTTTCTCTTTCTTTAAATTTTCCCCTTTATTATTTTGTCAACTGTGTAAATGTACGCCTTCCAAATGGATTAAATGAGATATTATTATTACTTAAATCAACCTTACCCTTTTGGGTAAACGTAATTTCATCTTAACATTGTACTAGGAGAGCATAATTATAAAGAATTTACCTGGCAACAGAGTCGAGGTCCTCATCCCCGATGGTAGCGGGCACCAGGAGTAGAGGCGGGTAGGACGGACACAATTTATACTCCGCATTGGCAGCTGTCATTCGCCACGCACCTTTCGTAGTGAAACCGAGTCTTTCAACCTGGCAACGAAAAGGCGTTAACACATTCAAATATCCCGTTGCAATTAAATGCATTCACATTGACATTTATATGGTCTATGAAGGTTGTTCTAATGCGGTCACACTTAAGGTAATAAAATATGCAGGAAACGATTATATCACTTCCTATTTCAATAAAACTTGCATTTATGACTTGCATAAAGTTTACGATATAGAACTTCATCACAAAATCACAGAACAGTGGATATATTTTTATTAGTCTCTTAACTCTCTCATCATCATCAACTTGCCCTTATCCCTTACGGAGGGTCGGCACAGTATGTGCTACTCTTCCATACATTTCTATCAGCCGTCATATCTGAATCTACTACCTTCTTAAGCATATCCTCTTTCACACAATCCATCCATACTTTCTTCGGTCTTCCTCTTCCTTTGTAGCTATCCACATTCATTCTTAACACTTTCTGGTTTATATCCCCATCGTCTCTTATCTCTCTAACTACCACTAATTCACTAATGTACATCGATTCAACTTGTTTATTAAATGGCCTTTTTAATGCTGTCAACACACCTCAGGTCCGAACCAATGCCTCTGCGGTGCGTGCGATGCCCTCATGAGCGCGCGGTGCACGGACGCGGGCGGCTGTTCCTTTGCCCATGCTGCATACGCGGCTGCGAACGTGTCTTGTAAGGAAGACAGCGGCGCTAATGCCGTGGTCAATCTCCGCCACCACTCCAAACACTGCTCGCCCGTTGTAAACGTACATCTGGAAGTAAGATACTGTTGTTTAAAGTTAGGACATCATGAAAACAAAGAGTTAATCGCTTTAAAAGTCCAAGATTTTTATTTCTTTACATTTAGAGCGTGCATACCCTATCGCACAACTGTTTAGTCTCGCTTTGATTCCTATTAGCTTATATGGAGGTGCGCACACTACTCGTTTTTTAGTTGTGCAACTAAACAGTTGAGTTGGCTGCGAAACAATCGACAATCACACAACTTTTGTACGATAGTCCAGTCAAAAGTGTGCGCCCGCTCTTAGTATTTATTTAAAATATCGAAGTATATTAAAGTTGCAAATACTAAGTGCTTCTCATAGTTAATTCCATTTCAATTGCAGGGTTACAAACTATTTTAGACTAGCTTTCGCCCGTGATTCCGTCTGCGTGGAATTAAAAAAAAAACAAAAGCGAGTAGCCTTTGTATTCTTCCAGACTAACCTCTACATTTGTGCGAAATTTCATTGAAATCCGTTCAGCCATTTAGGTTACAAACTCTAACAAACATCCATATAAACTTTCGCATTTCCAATATGAGTACGATTTACAATACAATTTTCCTCGGCACATGAACGACCGGTCGTTACATAATTCTCATAGCAAACATCTAAGTCATTGCTATTCTAAAAACGTCTATCTTACTAAAGCGAAGTTTACTTGTCATATGTGCTATTTATCCTTGGTAAAAATATACTTTCTTTACGCTATTTTAGAATAACATTTGGCTTTTCTTTGACTAAACATAGATCTTTGAAATATGTGGTAAATATATAAATCAATCTATCAAACACTCAAGTCAAGTTGTTTGAGGACTTCATACGTCGATGTCGCCTGCAACGCTCGAGTGTTTTTACATTTTATACATTGAACGAACAAATGTTTAAACAATGGATGGCGGTAATACCAACAAACGGTACACGGATGTATTCCTTCTATATTAATAACTAACTGTTGTTCGCGACTTCGACCGCATTTAAAAAAATAATAAAAAATGTGGTCTGTTACTGATAACGTAGCTTTTTAATGGTGAAAGAATTTTTGAAATTGTGCTAGTAGTTTTTGAGTCATTCCAATACATACAATACAAAAATGCAAATCTTTCCACGTTATCTATACTAATATAATAAAGCGTAAAACACACTTCTTTGTTGCCTAAGATGTCAGCAATCACAGCATATTTTTGAATAATTCTTTTTTTAATAAAAAGCCCTACACTTACGTCACGCTTTAGGTTATATATTTTCACGCCATTAAACTTAAGGAGGTAAATATTTTGAATAAAAACTCTAATGTGGGAAAGAGACTATATGTTATATGAGTTATAACACGGCTAAACTGCGACGCGACGCGATAGCGAATAAAGCCGTTAACCACTCACCCTGAAGAAGGACCCCCGACGGGTCTGAAACTGGTCGGTGCCTACACCGGAGTGTTTTCACGTGAGTTTAGCCGTGTTATAACTCATATAGTATAGTTGCTGCCAATATCAAGGAAAAAAGATTGCCATGATTTGTCATCACATCATGTCATTTTGACATTTGCAATTGAGAATTTGTCAAATATAAACAAGAAAATAAAGTTTTTATAATTTCAAGCGGATGAAGCCGCACGCGAACAGCTAGTAATATTAATATAGATATTTAAAGATTCTATTAATTTATGGACTCCTAGTCTTATCACAAACTCCTTCAGTGGTATTTTTAATCCATTAGTTGCAAATTTGACCATACACTAACTATATTTTGGTAGTTAAAATTAAAAAATATACATTGCTAATTAAAATGTTATCGTATTAGCGTTGGAATTTTTTCACAAAACTTTCTACCGGCTATCGGTTGCTGTCCTCGATCGCGGACAGTGACGTTTTACATCTATCGCTTGTTCCCATCCGATCTAAATTAAAATTATTATCATATCAACACAAATTCCGCTACGTTGCTATGCAACATATTTGCGTTTAGAGTTGCACGTTCCAATTTATAGTCATAAAGATAGCTTGGACAGACTGTATTGAATACGACCATATACAGTATTTAAACAAACTAAACATTTCTTTGAAGTACGAGGAACCAATTCGCTACATTAGTCACGCAAAATCTTACTAATATTATAAATGCGAAAGTTTAGATGGATGGATGTTTGTTAGAGTTTGTAGCCTAAACGGCTGAACAGATCTTGATGAAATTTGGCATAGATGTAGAGGACAGTCTGGAAGAACACATAGGCTACTCACTTTTGTTTTTTTTTTTTGATTCCACGCGGACAGAGTTGCGGGCGAAATCTAGTAATCCAATAATTTGTAGTTCTACAATAGTTTAAATTGTAAGACATTACAAAATACATCTAACGAAGATATGAAACGAAATACATGTAAATAAGGAAATTTATTTTTAACTAGCTTTCGCCCGCGACCTCATCTGCGAGGAATTAAAAATAAAAGAAAAGTAGACGTGTGCTAGACTATCCTCTACATTTATGCCAAATTTCAAGATCCGTTCAGCAGTTTAGGCTACAAACTCTAACATACATTCATCTAGACGTTCGCATTTATATTATTACTAAGAGTGACGGAAGTAATGTGGGCGACAGAAAGATAAATAGTGCATTGAAGTAACAGAATATCTTGTCATTCATTATACAACATAAATGACAGACTTGAGTGACGTCTATGTGTTGACTACTTAATTAACAAACTAAATATAGAAGCTTATTAGTTGAATTGTAGATTGCAACATGCACGGAACATATAATCCAATCCAATTAAGATATAAAAATATACCAGCGATGTTACGATAAACATTTATTTTGCAAATTACGTTGTATAAATTTTACACAAAGAATTTGCGCGAAATCTAAAGAATTTGAGATTATTTTAATGCAATCACACTCACTTCTTAACGTCATAAGTTGTGATTACTAACATTATAATTGTGAAAGTTTAGATTGATGGATGTTTGTTAGAGTTTGTAGCCTAAACGGCTGTACGGATCTCGATGAAATTTCGTATAGACGTAGAGTATAGTCTGGAAAAACACGTAGGCTACTCAGTTTTATATTTGTTAATTCCACGCAGACGAAGTCGCGGGCGAAAGCTAGCTAGATATAAATTTAAATAAAGTAACTTTCTTGCAAGAGAAGTAGTTAGGTCGCAGTTCATACTTCTAACATACTAGGATTGGAGAAGTTTATAGGAGTTACGTATGCAACTTACTTGATCTGTCTCCCATGCTTGCAGAGTACGAGCAGGCATAGCAGCTCGCGGATCTCGAGACCGTCTATCAGCCGCAGTGGTACAGAAGCACCAGGGCCAGCGCGCCGGCGAGGCTGCACGTGCAGACGGTAGTTGGACATGGAGATAGTGCCGCCGTCCACCACGCGACCCACCCACTGCGGACACACCGCCTCATTGTTATACACTCCTGGTATTTGAGATTATAATTGGAAAAGTAAGTAATCTTTTATTAATAACAATTGATTAATTATTATTAAACCTATTGTGTGGATGTTTTGAATATAAATCGGCGGTCAGAAAACGAATAAAATTATATAAACAATCTTTTAAATCAAAGATTTTTTGTATATAAATGTTTTTACAATTTCATTGTGTTGTCTATAAATATAAACAAATAATATATAATATAAATATAAACAAAATTACAATATAAGGAACATGTCACAACAATAAATCTTTATATTTAAAGACTAGCTGTTGCTCGCGACTTCGCCCGCGTGAAATTAATAAATATAGACTATGTTACTCACGGATAAATTACCTTTCTAACGGTAAAAGATTTTTTAAAATCGGCCCAGTAGTTTTTGAGTTATTTCAATACATACAAAAATACAAAAATACAAATCTTTCCTCTTTATAATATTAAGTATAGAAGTATAGATAAGCAAATAAACATAAGGGTTAAAACTCATTGCTCCATTCCAGTGTGCGTTAACCTTAATATTACCACGTCTAGTAGTACAGTTTGAAGATTATATAGTTAGTCCTAGAAATAGTGCGTAGTAGAGCAGTGCAACTGTTCAGTAGACTAGTAAGGTCACCGGGTTGAATGCATATCGAGTTGAACGAACCCGGTACTATTTAGTATTTACTACGCTATACCCAATGAATATCAGCTTTACGTAATCGGTATTTGTTGACTATTGAAGCATTACTTAGTACTTGGAGCATACGTAAGTATTAATGGTTGGCAGAGTTATCAAATTTTATTAGACACATTAATTCGCAAAATTCTATAGCATACATAGAAATATTGATCAAAAGAATATGTAGATATTTATAATCGATATGTAAATTATCTATACTAATATTATAAAGAGGAAAGATTTGTATTTTTGTATGTATTAAAATAACTTAAAAACTACTGGGCGGATTTTAAAAAAAATTTCACCATCAAAAAGCTACGTTATCAGTGAGTAACATAGGCTATTTTTTTTTTAATTTCAGGCGGGCGATGTTGCGAGCAACAGCTAGTGTAAAATATATTTGAACATCAAAATTAGCACATTTAGTTTAAACACATTTTTTTATGTGTGCCAGTATTGAATTACTATTGAAAGTTTTATTTACTGACATTTATTATTTTAACACTTGTGTTACCATTTAATGCTATATTTGCTTACCCAGTTAATTAAAATTATTTCGATAATGGAAACCTTTCTTCTGTAAGTACTAAGAGTACATAAATGCCATAAGTCCGTACCTGCACGTACTCGCCGCATATAGGCGTGAAGCCAGCATCGAGGCCGGGCTCGTCGTGGTGAGCACGCAACCTCGGGTACAGGTCAGCGGCGCGCACGCGGTGCGGCGGCGGCTCGGGCTGCGGAGGCGCGCGGTATCGCTCGCGCTCGCTCATCTCGCCTGCAGACGAAGAGGACACCTGCAAGACAATTATTACCTCAATATGTGAACAATAATATAAACACAATTATCATAATCTGTTCGAATCGACATCAACAGTTTTAGCAGCAAGTTGTATCTTATTTTGCCATTCAAATCAAGTCTCAATCAGGTTTTAACCTTATTTTAGATCCATTAAAGTGTCCGCTGATATAAGGAAGGTCAAATAAATGTACAAACAACCAAACACAAAAACCTGTTTGCAACATCTCTGCTTGAGTTCGCAGAAATGTTTTCTTATTATTTTTAATTAAGAAAATTACAATAATTATGCAGTAATTTAAATTCGCCGGGAAAGTAGGGCTTCTATACAATTGATTATAAGTTAATTGAACTGTATATTAATTACTTAGTTTAGCATTCTCTTTGTATTTGATAACGCAATGACGTTAACAAGTTGCCTTTGATAATTTACAAAATGTTTACAATACGGTTTGAGGCATCATTGATCTATACTAATCTATACTAATATAATAAAGCGTAAACACACACTTCTTTTTTGCCTAAGATGTCAGCAATTACAGCGTATTTTTGAATAATTCTTTTTTTAATAAAAAGCCCTACACTTACGTCACGCTTTAGGCTATATATTTTCACGCCATTAAACTTAGGGGGTAAATATTTTGGATAAAAACCCTAATGTGAGAAAGAGACCATAAGCTTGCCATGGTTTGTCATCATGTCATGTTATTTTGACATTTGCAATTGATAATTTGACAAACATAGGTAAACAATGAAATAAAGTTTTTATAATTTCACGCGGATGAAGCCGCAAGGGAACAGCTCGTAAGTGATACAATGTGACAAAAAGTTTTGTTATACGAAATCATCATTAAGTAATTTGAACACATAATATGTTCATTGTAATGGCGACCAGGACTGCATACATCCGTGGAGAAATCCGAGTAGAGTAGTAAACATTCTTGCGGCTGCCGCGCCAATCGTATGCAGTCACGATGCATGCCTTGAGGTTTTTTGCGATATACAATGCATAATTAATTTTTTATACGTATGTAATAAATATCTTCCTCTATTTTCATTTATTCCAAGAAAGATACGTTAAATCTAATCTAACTAATATTATAAATGCGAAAGTTTAGATGGATGGATGGATGTTAGAGTTTGTTGCCTAAACGGCTGAACGGATATCGATGAAATTTGACATAGATATAGAGGATAGTCTAGAAGAACACATAGGCTACTCACTTTTGTTTTTTTATTCCACGCGCACGGAGTCGCGGACGAAAGCTATAATATTTGCGGTAAATCTGTGCGTAATAGTTAATTTTAACTTTTTATGCATTAGGAGAGCAGAAACATTATGAGTTACAGCACGTGCAATTCGCATGCATCATACGCGACGTGTGTACGATAACAAGCAAATTATTACGCATAGGTAAAGCACCTGGGAGCAATCCGCACAAGCAGATGCAACAAGGAAGTTAAACATTGTATGCAATTAAATAAAATTGAATACAAGAAAAATATTTACTTTAAAACTAGTTGCCATGCAGTCAAGATATAGTACAAAACCAAACTCTTAGCTATCAAATAAAACGTAGTCAAAACATAACTTTACGTACACATATTGTACTCGATAAAACTTTATTGTGTTATATCTGAAAAATGTCTTATGGCGCCTATTTATAAACTCTAGTCCAACTGAGCAATAAAGGCACTTTCCAACCGGTCCATAATTGGCATAACATTCCGGCGTAATGATGTAACGATGCCTAAGCATACCAGGAGACCAACAACGTAATCATGAATTATTAAAAAAAGCTCTCACGTATTCCAATTGGGGTAGACAGAGAGAATGCTGTTTAAATTGTGTATCATTTTCATTTTTAAATTGCACTGTTATTAAAATCCATCTAGCTATCGTTCCGATCGTCGTTATCTACTAGGCATGCATGAAATGCTAAGAGTAATCACCGGTTTGTACACGATAATGAACGTACATACATTAGATTAGCGATTCGATCGGCATGCTGAGATTAACACGGCACGTATCGCAGTATTACCGGTGTTTTAATTGCGACGATTTGTTTTGAAACGCAAAATCATTTCTTTGAAAATGTAACCTTTCGTAGTAAAAAAAAATATCTTATCAAATACATATCTCTGCACGTGAGATACAAGGTCGGTTTAGAAACAATATTAGTACAAAACTTCTCGTATTGTTTATTTAATTTTTAAATTAAATGTACAAAGAAAACATGAATATATAATAGGCAATTTTCTAACTAATGCAGATAAATAAATCAAATATGACCGTAGGCGTCCGCCCACGCCTCTTAGGCGCATTCAACTTGCAGGCTAACATTTCGCGCGCACCATAAAAGGCGCCAAAGCTCGAGGCTACGCGAACTTTCTTTGGGAGGTCCAAACATGAATTACTCCCACTTGAAATAAAACTAAATTTTGTAATATCTATGCTTTATTGATTTAAACAGTTAAAAATAAACGAATAAAATGTGAGAAATCTTGAAGTATTGTTCGTTGATATAATAAATACGCTATCAAACATGGAATAAGAGAGACAAAGTATGAAAATCGGTGGACGTAGTTACCATAAAGTGGGCCGAGTGGCGGCGCCATGTCGTTTCGCCAATTTATATACAGTTCGCAATGATTTGCGTTTATTTAGAGACTATGCCAGGGTTTACCAAGCTTTGATTACAATGGCCTGGAAATTTTATGTGTAAACATAAAACTATTGATTTTGGTTATTTATTATATAGTTTATATAATAAATTTATATTAGTTAAGTTTGTTATATTTACTTCAAGACAGGGGGTTGTCTTGGATCGGGTTTCAAACACCTCTGGTAGTGGAGAAAGTACTAGTTCTTAACAATCTATACTAATATTATAAAGAGGAAAGATTTGTATTTTGTATGTATTGAAATAACTCAAAAGGGCCACCAAAGTTGCGGATGAAAGGAGATTGCATGTGGCTGAGATGCGAATGTTAAGATGGATGAGTGGTGTGACAAGAAAGGATAAAGTTAAGAATGTGTATGTTAGAGGAAGTTTGAAAGTAGCGCCAGTGGTGGAAAAATTGAGAAGCAAAAGGTTAGCGTGGTATGGACATGTTATGCGACGAGATGATGGGGACATAAAACAGAAAGTGTTAAGAATGAATGTGGATGGCTACAAAGGAAGAGGAAGACCGAAGAAAGTATGGATGGATTGTGTGAAAGAGGATATGCTTAAGAAGGGAGTGGATTCAGATATGACGGCTGATAGAAATGTATGGAAGAGTAGCACATACTGTGCCGACCCTCCGTAAGGTATAAGGGCAAGTTGATGATGATTGAAATAACTCAAAAACTAATGGGCCGATTTTATTAATTCTTGCACCATTAAAAAGCTACGTAACCACTGAGTAACATAGGCTACTTTTTTTAAATTCCACGCGGAAGAATTCGCGACAATCAGCTAGTTATTTATACTTTCTTGTATTTTATAGGCCGACAACACTTGAATTCTATAAATACGTTTTTTATGAAGTCAATAAAAGATCAAACAAGCTCCACAGAGGCATGTCGACTTTACGAGAGCATCAAACATTGCGGGTGGGCGATACGTGGGCATAACAATAGGAACGATACGCGCTTGTTAATGTTCCAATTAGTTAGTGCGATTTAGGACGGAACAAGGGTTTGGCCTGCGGCTTATCGATTCAACAATACTAGCTATACCTTATTTTATTCTAGATAACATTGGAGTATAGATTCCAAAACAAAAGATTAATTCAGATCAAGATATGCGAGGCAATAATAGCATTTTAACACAAATATTAGAGCAGTGAATTTCACGCTACAAACGCTAACATTTGGTACGTAATTTAGTCAAATAGCTACTTAGCATTCGAACAACCGACTAAATTGATTGGTCGCCGCTGTATAAATAACTCGATAGGCAACTATACATTTACAATCGGCGTCTTAATATTTAAACTACGCGGTCTGAGTTCATTCACCGACTGGGCCGGCGCTATTTGTTAACCATAAAAACAGTAGTGGTCTTTGTCACAACGCCATCGAAAAACGATAAGATTAGACAAAATGGCTGCGCCCCAACTGGTTTATAAGTTACGCCTTTGCATTCGTTTTTTTAAAGAATACATCCATATAACATTGTATTATAAAAAATCAACATAATTAATTTTGATTGGACAACTTTGTTCTATGCTAGTTAGTAGTATTTTAACAGTTTTTTTATTATAACAGATCGGTTTATTTTATTTAGTTGTACTAGGACACCAGACATCACTATATGGGGCATTTCGCCCTCCGAGAAAAGGGCAAGAATTGTACCAGAGTACCATAACTAAGCTGTCATTATCACGTCAGCTAATTTAAGTATAATTCCCCGTGTAATTTAGTATCTACTACTAGTATACAAAGGATTATAGAATATGTACAAGATAGCAGTTAAAGTGCTACTAAAGGTAGTCTAGTTTCACAGTGTTGCCAAGTGCACTTAAGCTTGAACCTATTTTCAAAAGCTCTTAGCATAAGGACTCCCTCGGGCACGGGACTGTTGCCTCTTGGGTCGCTACATTAATTAACTTTTAAATGAATAATATTTTAAATTGTACAGAGAGATACTAAAGTACCTGGTAAATGGTAATTATCAGAATAAACAAGTGTAATTATTATTTGTTAAAACGTCAGAATGGCTGACCTTGACTAGGTTCAGTATTACGTCTATAGTACCAGGAATATATGAGTGACGATAGTTTCCAGAATGATTTTACACTTTGATCATACACGAATGATTAATCAGATGAATGAGTGTGGGTTTGACAAAAGGCAGTTGCGATGATGCACCAAGTCGACGGACCATCCATTGATGTGTTCGGTCATTCACATGACACGCCCTCTTGCTAATTCATGTACGCCTGATACCTATATAACTTTTGCACTTGAAGAGATTTTAGAAATTGTATACAACTTAAATCGTATTAAAATTGCGTTAGCTTTCAAGTTTGTTTAAAACGATGGGAATAAAAAGTTTTTTTCTAAACAGAATGACATCTTCCAGTGCAGATGTACTGCGAGGTAGTTTTGTGCACCGGATGTGATGTGACAAGTATGACGTCTTGGGGCCGCTCGCTCCCCATTCATGTTACGATAACAAGATCAGGCGATACATCGCCTCATATTTATTAAATAGTGCAGTTATATCAGTTAGTATATGTCTCATTATTTAATGAGTTAGAAAATAATAATTAATAGGTAATTTACCTTCATTTTTATCAATCGACCTTAGAAGAATTTCATAATATGATGTTTTGTGTTAATCGACGTTTCGTTTTAACGCAACGTATTGTGTAGAGACGGGAGGTGAAACGGCCTTTGCGTTTCGTAAGCGCAAGGACGCACGCGGTTAGTCAATGGCGGAAACTCGGTAGATGAATTGCATAAGTCATCATCTGCCGCTGTTACCTATTGAGGTCAACTAGTTGTCAATGCTGATATCCTGGTACTGATACTTAGAAAACTTAGCCATGTATGGCGATAACTTTATTACATACGGCAAAGTTAATTTCAGATACATTTACAAAATCTGTAAATATGTATGTTGACTGGTTTGTGTTGAGGTGAGTTTCAAAACAGTACAATAGAGTAACCGTAGTAAAACATACCAACATCAACAAAAAGCATTGAGGCAGCGCCATGGCGCGCCGCTGACTCATGGGAAGCCGTCAGACATTGTGTACGGCAATTACCACTGACGCCTCCCCTACCATTTGTAGCAATTTATACGTCATAACGTTATAACTCGATTAAAGTAATGCGTGAGATATCTCGCTAACTGTTGAGCTCATCTGTCGCTCTTTGTTCACTGATTTATTGGTCTGAACCATTTTGCATTTTTTATTTGTATTTCATCAATAATGACAAGATTAGTCATATTTCACTTAAATGGATTATCATTTTTCATGTCAAAGACATACATGATAAAGTATGATAAGAGGTGGATAACATAATAACATCGTTTGGCAAGAACAGATTTAAGAGTCCAATGTATCAAAGGTAGACTTACCAAATATGATTAATAACATTAATATTTATACTTTGATATAATATATACTTAGGAAAAGTATGAAAATAGATAATATCCTATCCTTCACCTTTACTAACCGCTAATGTTAGTCAAACCAGAAATTAAGCTTGTTATAACTTCTGGTCTCATACTTGTCAAGAATGCTAAACAAGCCCTTTTCCGGCTTCACTATAAACCTACACTAACACAACTGGAATTCACTTCCACCATCGATTATAAAATCAGGTATTAAACTTGATCAGACATAAATCTGAACATGTCAATATCCGCAATAAAACCGGATATGTTACCGTAGAGTTACACTGCTGTTACATTTATTTAGTACATCCCTTTCAGACTCGTTGAAAAAAAAAAACAGATAAAATAATGCGTCAATACCAGTATAACGACAATCGAATTCAACGTAAAAATGATTACAATCGTGTTGCATTCGAGAACAATTGGTAAGGTATAGTATCGGTGTGAATGGGCGAAGAAGGGCACAGTCGGTATGTGCCTACCTGCGACCACGAGGCTGGGGCCTTGGGAGGCATTCACACATTGCTGTTACCAAAGAATGAATGATGCATCGAATGGATTGCCATTCGGTTACAAGATGGTTGTATTGACCGTGTGATGGTTTCGGTTATTCTCGTGAATGGAGGTTTTCATATACAATTCGAAAATCGTAATAGTGACATAATACTGTCTTCAAATTAAAAATAATAATTATTTGCGTAAAATTAATCTCTGGTAACTAAAATTTGCGTCGGTGGCTCAGGGATTTATGCCCTTGATTTGTAATCTACAGGTGTTGGGTTCGAATCCCGCCATGTACCAATGTGATTTACTTCATATGTACGTAATTTACCCGACATTCTTACGGTGAAGGAAAACGTGGTGATGCAACCTGCACATATCGGCGAAGAGTTTCAAAGATATGTGTGAAGTCAACCAACCCGCACTTGGCCAGCGTGTTGACTATGGCCTAGTCACCCCTTAGCGTAGGCTCCGAGCCCCTCAGTGGGGACGTATAGTGAGCCGGTGAAGACCTAAGTTTTGTTGAATCTGAGACTTTCAACACATTCCCTTTGATTTGTTTATTAACAATTACCTGTCTGTATTCAGGCGAGGGTGGGCGTGGCGGGTACTTGGAGGCCATACGAGCCCCCGCACCGCATCCCTGAGCCTGCGTCGGCTCATCCTCGGGGTAGTAAAGGTGCACGAAGTCCTCCGTGTCAAGGAATGTATTAATCAGCATAATCCGTTACTTACACTCACAAAGTCTAAATAACTAATCAGCACAAAGTACTAAAAACACTGCAATTCACTTTCGGAAGACCGTCTGTAAAAACATTTGTAACGTTCCATCTTAGTTTAAATATAAATTAATATATTAATATATAATTTTTAATAAATAAATTATCCACTACACTTGTATAAAATCACATTTGCACCAGAATACGATCGCACAGTTACCTGTTAGAAAAGATTTGTTAGGTCTAGAAACATTGGGTTGGCAAATAATATTAATAAAGGCACTATAACATTGCTAACCGTACATTACTTATTCAAGCGAGAGTACACTGTTTACATTCCTACATAATTAACCACGTGTGCTGGATACTATAAAAAAAACGAAATCTTAATAATTTGACCTGGTTGATTACCAGGAGAACATAATTTAAGACAATATTGTGTTATCTCGATCATTAATGCCAAGGATCACTTTAAGTTGGAGTTTTAACAGCACGGCAAAGGAGTAATAAGAAAAATATTTTATTAGCATATTATAGTGACCTTTAGCGCATTATACGATGCAATAACCTATAAAGAATAAATAACGTTTGATTGAGAGATCATTACCCATGTAAAATAAACAATGTCTATTGGAATGAAAAAAAAATAACTTAATCATCCATTGATTGTTTTGTTAGACGTGAATTAACTGTTTTATATTAGCACAGCAATGGAATTCAATATGATTATATCAAATAAGACATAAGACAAGTCCTCTCAGTCTCCACAGTTCAATGACCTGTGGTCTCGAATATTCGATGTCCTAATATATCAACTTCAAGTAAATCAATAGCATGGAAAAAAATCATTTGACCTCGTAGTATTTCAAATAAAAAAGTGTAAAAAGGCACGGTAGTAATATTTACTTAAATACAAAAAAAAGTTCAGTCTGTATCAATCAAAAGAATTGGTATATTTTCGTACGTGTCATATCTAGATGACACCACGGTGTCATAAATCACAGCTAGTCAAGAATCATTTATCATAGGCATTTATTAAACGCCATTACACAGCGTTTATTTCGAACTCTTATAAAAATGCGTATAAAAATGACATAATTATAAACATGTACACAGAGATGTTAAGTCTATCTTACTAATCTTACTAATATTATAAATGCGAAAGTTTAGATGGATGGATGGATGTTTGTTGGAGCTCGTAACGTAAACGGCTGAACGGATCTCGATAAAATCTGGTATAGATGTAGAGGATAGTCTGGAAGAACACATAGGCTACTTTTTGTTTTTTGTTTTAATTCCACGCGGACAGAGTCGCGGGCGAAAGCTAGTTTTAGATAAATATAAAACATTCATTAATAAGGACTTCAAAGTGACTTTTAAAATATAATCCAGTTGTGAACGGCGCGTCTAATATGATTAACGATATTTTAGCTCGTTTGCGCCTAGACACGCTAATTAGGTCGGTTGTGTCTAGCGTGTTCATTCGTATCCAATATCAGCCGTATTAAATGGCGCTCTGGATTTTCATTGGTTTCTATTGAATTATTCAATTACAACCAACATGACACGATAGGCGAGATAAGAAACCTTAGATTACATAATTTAAATTACGCCTCGTATATCTTGAAGTTTATCAATATCTAATAATATTGCGCGGGGTGGCAATAAATCCGGACAACAGATGCAGTGTACGGGCAGCGGACGCCTGTTCCACTTTCGGTACGATATCGGCGGAAAGAATGCGGCCAATTGCTCCTATGCGATCATGCCGTCCTAGTACTTGTTTCAGAAAAGAATCTTACTTTCAACACAAAAATATTTTTATAATAATGAAAACCTGCTTAGGAGATTCAAAGGTTTTTTTCTATTACTAGCTTCAATTAAAAGAATAGTTACTGTCCTGCTAACCATTAGGTTATCCATCCACAATAGATTCAAGCAATCAAAACAGACATTAAAAAAACAATGTCCATATTGTGGATGTTATCATTCCAAACAAGTAAATATTGTTGAACATTGACCCGATTGTTATGGAAGAAATGTAAATTTTGTAAACAATTGCGACGATACTTTCAATTGTCAAAGGTATTGAATTCCTAAGGCACACACAAGTAAAATATTACGACAAGAAAGCCAGTGGTATAGTTCTAGTTTAAAATTCTATATCAAATAGCCACATTCAATAGAAAGACAGGCACAGTACGTATTAAATTACTACTACCTACGGTTGCCCGTTCACCAACATTCTCAGCTTACGTATGGCCTACAACTTTTTACACAAATTCAAATACATATACGGGACTATCGCACTTATCACACTAAACATAAGAGACAATTTTAGATGAATGTTATTTCTTCGTTAGTTTGTGCATTTTGCTGGAGGTTCGCATTACGTCCGTATGTAAGTTGACACTTGTATGTGCAAACGGTCGCGTCGTGGCGCATACTTGGGAAACTACGGTGTAAAATGAAAGGTGTCATGATTTGTAGGATTTAAATAACTAACCTTAAGTGTTATTACATTGTAATTAAACCTAATATCACTACAACTAATGAAAATATAAATAGTTGTCCCTTAAGTAACAACTTAGACGTTCAAAATTAACTTGTTTTTAAAAAGGTTGGTATCACATATATGTCCAAACTAGCTGTTCCCTTGCGGCTTCATCCGCGTCAAATTATAAAAACTTCATTTGTCAAATTCTCAATTGCAAATGTCAAAATACCAATTACCTTACTATGGCAATCTTGCTTCCATGATGTTGGCAGCAACTAATGGTCTCTTTCCCACATTAGGGTTTTTATCCAAAATATTTACCCCCTAAGTTTAATGGCGTGAAAATATATAGCCTAAAGCGTGAAGTAAGTGTAGGGCTTTTTATTAGAAAAAGAATTATTCGAAAATATGCTGTAATTGCTGACATCTTAGGCAACAAAGAAGTGTGTGTTTACGCATTATTATATTACTATATAAGTATAGATGTATGAAAATAAACTTTAATTTATTATTATGTAGTAAAACATGATTCCGTTTTCTGATTTCTTGTTTGAATTGTTTATTTTCTTGCGATAGTTTTCTTAAACAAAACCTTTTTAAAGGTCATATGTACTTAATATATATTCATTGAATGGCAACGCACTTAATGTTCACACATAGTTGGTGATATCATCGAAATCGCACCTTGGCCTGCTTGTACACGTGCCGTTATGACTTCCAATCACCACATGACAAAAACAAGAAAAATCCTTGCGCTAATGTCAACAAGATACAAGTTTTTGTTTTAAATTTTAAACTACGCTTAATAGAAACAAAAACTCCGTTAAATTAATAGGTGACAGTTTTTTTATGATAATAGGAATTACATTACTACGAATAAATAGAAATCTGATTTGAACACCCGAAATGCGAATGGGTTTCTACTGTCGTCAAAATTTGTATGAAACGTATTCCCGTCTCTTTCATTCGTATTACTAATATAGAGATAGCTATAGTTCCTGTACACGTGTTTCGATATCGTAATCGCACATGGAAAATTGTTAAACGTTGGTACCAACAAAAATCTAGTTAATACTACCAACTTAGAAACCTTTAAAACTGGGGCATCTAAGTCAATAAAAGTGACCATTTAATACACTTATAACATAAAAATGCCAAAGAATCTGATGTAATACTAAGTTTAGACACAAAAGACTTTAATCTGATTAATGTAATATCCAAGTTAAATATAGTTCGATTAACTGACCCGGTTAGTGGTGCTATTACTTTACCTTTTTCGGTCCACTAACCATTAAAATTGGACAAGCTGTAAGACATGGTATTTTGTTGCCTATTTCTTTTCTGAACATTGACGATGGTGATAATTCTAACTAATAATAGAGATGGAATTATTAAAGACATTTTCAAGCTACGACCTATCCATTTACATAGATCAGCGGTTTTAATTTTATGTAATACCCATCGGGCAAGTTAAGTTTGTCTGTCTACATCATTGTCATGTAAATTACCATATTTATGCGACCTTCGTAATCATAAATCATTACATCTCCAATGAGTTTTGCATTGAATTGTGCACAGAGTAATGAGGTGGAACGACAATAAAATTAATTGAATAATTTATTACCATCTTAAATAATATTTTTATTGCTCTGTGATATTCTCATATTTATGCTATTTAATTATCTCATAAACAATTTAAGGTTCATTGTATTTCTTAACGTTCATCTACATAACGATTAAACTCTAGTTAAGTCAGAAATTACACTCATAATCTCACTTAACCTAACCTTACCTAATACGAAAATTATATTTTAGTATGAGAAGTTGGCAAACGAACGAGCGGCCACTTGAATTCGCCAAAAAAGCGAAGCGACCGCTACAATACATCAATTGCAAATGCGTTGTCTACCCTTATTTAATGGAGGAGAGGCACATAAAGAAGATATTTCCCCTTTCTATGCGTCTCCACTGTCAAATGTCCCTTCTCATTCCATAAAGAACAGGATGGGAAGGAAAATAGAATAAAATTTGGTCTCATACACGTAAAAAACCTTTCAAAGAACTATAAAATGTTAGTCAAAAATATTTCGAAACAAAAAGAATAATGTACGTTATAAAAGCAATTTCTTCGTACCATAATCAGATGTGTGGGATGTTCTGACGTAAGTGATCGTCTACAGGGAGGAAAAAATGGCGCCATCTAGTCATTATCAACCATACATTTAGCATTGCTCTAAAAATGTATGAGAGAAAATATTTTTTTAACATTCGACATTTGAGCTTACGGCATCAAAATTAGCTAATCTATACTAATATAATAAAGCGTAAACACACACTTCATTGTTGCCTAAAATGTCAACAATTACAGCATATTTTTGAATAATTCTTTTTTTAATAAAAAGCCCTACACTTACGTCAAGCTTTAGGCTGTATATTTTCACGCCATTAAACTTGGGGGTAAATATTTTGGATAAAAACCCTAATGTGGGAAAGAGACCATAAGTTGCTGCCAACATTAAGGAAGCAAGATTGCCATGATTTGTCATCATGTCATTTTGACATTTGCAATTGATAAATTAAAAAATGTAGGTAAACAATGAAATATCGTTTTTATAATTTCACGCGGATGAAGTCGCATGGGAACAGCTAGTTTTATATAATAAGCATTTCATCGACTAGAAAAAAATATTTGCGAACAATAAACGTTGAGTTTCATGAACAGCACAAATCACTGAACTTTTGAATGTGGGTTTCCTTCAACATACTGTTCTCCTATGCCCGAGAGAATTTTTGTATAAATTAGGCACACAAACAATTAAATTTGGGGATCATAAAAGTATTAGATTAGTAAGGCCTAAGGACTACGTCATTCAAAGAATCCATTTGTCCTTGCTCCCTGCATTCTCAGACAATAAACGTTGAAGGCAATGACATGATTTGTAACAATTTGCGTGACCATAAAAGTACCATTGGAAATAATTACCTTCAATTTATGATAATGCGCCTTTTATTAAAGATGAATCTTTGGAATTGGGACGAGATGACTTTAAAATTAAAAAAACTTCGTACTCGCTTTGTTTCGTACTAAACAGTTTATAATTCTTTACATCGACTAACATTAAATGAATCCGAAAATAGTTCAAAACTTTGATTTTTTTGGATTCAAATACAAGAAATTAAAATTGTTGTTAATCAACTTTTGACTCTAAGAGCGGAACTAAATAAAAAAACATGAGATAAAGTGAGTGGACCAGTGTTAGTGGGACAAGGTCACATAACCAAACAAGTCGATGTAAATAGCTATCAGAAAACATTACCTCGAAATAAGATTTGACATACAACAAGTAACAGATAAGGGTAGCATAAAATTGAATAAGCGAAGTTGCATCCGGTAGCTAGTGCGAGTGTATAGGTAATGTTTGTGTTGGCGTCGTGAAAGCCGACCAATGGCGCGGCACCACATCGCCATAGCGGCCGGTCATGTGAGCGCCGGGCGCCATACGACGACCATGACCTTCACGCATGCATTCCTGGTACATTCGATGCAATGGTTATGTTTGTTATGGCTAATTTTACCTTAAGTCTTATTCTGTATTAAATCTAGTCACTTAAGTGTTGATTTAATATCGGGTACGACTCTGAGTGCTGCGGTGAATTAAAGTTTTTTTTTGTCTAATATATGCATGCAGACTTATTATAAAGCCTTTAGCGGAAGTCTGTTTGCTTATTTAATTAATTTGTTTGCACATAATTAAATCTTACTTCTTATCTAATATTATAAATGCGAAAGTTTAGATGGATGGATGTTTGTTAGAGTTTGCAGCCTAAACGGCTGAACGGATTTCGATGGAATTTGGTATAGATGTAGAGGATAGTCCGGAAGAACACATGGGATATTCACTTTTGTTTTTTTTTAATCCACGCGGACGTAGACGCGAGCGAAAGCTAGTACGTTATAATTTTATCATTAATTCTAGCTTTAGTATTCTTGTGACTAAATTACGTAATTTGTAATGTTTTTGTTAGTAAATGATGTTTTTGTTATTTCCCCAAGTTCATTCAATGAATTTAGTTTTAAATTATCCAAGGTATGTCCAATTGCAAATGTAATTTCGTTTTAAATTCGTGAGAACAGTCACTTTGTTTTTTATTTGCTTGATTTTAATAAATTAACCCTTAATTCGATGGAGTTTTTTGTTGAAAAAATAACTGTTTTTTTTTTGTAAAGTCATATTTTTGCATATAAAATAAACTAGTTCAGTAATTTTTTTTATTTAATTTTTAATTATTTGTTCGTCACACTGGACACTATCGGATTAAGGGTTAAAAAAACACAATATTCGATGTCACGTAATTGCAGCAAATGCGTTTGAGATCAATTATAAAACTTTTATTCTTAAAATCCGACCATATAGGTAATCTATATCTATGATAATTAAAATGTTTGTGTTTTTGTATATGAATAAAATAAAAAACTACTGTGCCTATTATAAAAATTCACCATTAGAAAGCTATATTATTAGATTTTTCACTGAGTAAAATAGGCCATATTTATTAAATCAGTTTTTTTAATCTGCACAAACAAAGTCGCGAGGATAAACTAGTTTAATACATTGTATTATTAGTGAAAGTAAACTTGGCAAGGATTTTATATCTCAAATGCCGTCAACTCAACCTGTGTGTCACGTGAAAGGTGCACCGGACACTATTGGCAAACTATATGATAATTTGTCATTATAAGTTGGCAAGTTGATATACTTGAAATGCTAGACATAACTATAAATAGAATAACGGTACTAAGTGATAATAATTATTCCGTTTATGAGTTTTATTTCATTATCAACTTGCCCTTATCCCTTACGGAGGGTGGGCACAGTATGTGCTGCTCTTCCATACATTTCTATCAGCCGTGACTTTATTCGAACTTGCTAATCCAAATAAATTGGATTTAAAAACTCTCATTGCATTATGCACTTGTTTCAGAAGTCACGGTTGAAACCGCAGGAAATATCTCGTAATCAAATTATATTTTTCAAAGATGATGAAAATTTGTTTTATTTGGGAAACTCGTAGAGAAGCAATATTTAAAAATATGAAAGTTTTGAAAGATACGTAATCTTTGAACTAGATACCTAATTCTTTTTATAGTTTTAACTTGAAGATTATAATTATTACTCGTATTATCAAGGTAGAAGTTACTGTGCCATAGTACATTTCAATTAGTAATAGTAACCTTATTAATCTAGAAAGTGATATCTTTGTAAAAATCCAAACGAAGATAAGATAAGCGAAACGATTCACTATATCTTATTCTAATTAATTTTCTAAATTACTAGCTGTTACTCGCGACTTCGCCCGAAATTAAAAAAGCCTATGTTACTCACGGATAAATTACCTTTCTAACGGTGAAAGAATTTTTTAAATCGGCCCAGTAGTTTTTGAGTTATTTCAATACATACAAAAATACAAATCTTTCCTCTTTATAATATTAGTATAGATAGAGTATAGATGTAAACAGAGTAACGTCAAAGTCCATACATGGCGGCCATTGCGCTATTCAATTTTATTTAAATTGTTTTTTTTTTGACCGACTTCCCAAAAGAAGGAGGTACTCAAGTCGTCTGTATATTTTTTATTTTTTTTTATGTGTGTTACGGCATAACTCCGCCGCTAGTGGACCGATTTTGAAAATTCTTTTTTATCCGAAAGGTAGTGCTTGCAGGTGGGTCCCATTTTTTTTTAATTTTTAGAGTCAAAGACTACGCCGTAGTTAAATAGTTTAGCTCAAAATCGCGGGACGAAATTTGGGGTCATTTTTAAGTATATGGTGACAAACGAACAAGCGGCCATCGGAATTAGTAATAGCGAAGCGACCGCTGCCTATATACATCCACATTTTCAAATCTTTCCAACCATTATTCGACAAGAGGACGCGGAGGTAGTAAATTTCCCTTCTTGGTACGAAAAGGTTGGAAAAGGGAAGAGGACTAAAATTAGGCCTCTGGCACACTCATAAGATACGTATAATTGCTCCCACTTGACGCCTCTTTGCTGTGTGATATTGCGAGCCGGCCTATTCGTGATTTCGCGAAGATGTTAAAGTGGGCTCTACCACTGTTAAAAATTGTGAGAATTTACAGGATATTTTTAATATTCGAGTTTTAGCGAAATGTGTTGATTTCTTTACGTACTACGTTAGCATGTCAATTTAAATCGTCTACGAAATTTGCCAGACGTAGCACGTGGCAGTCGTAGTTGAGTTGGTAAAAGTAACGATTTTCTTAGACTCAGCTGTGTCTCGTAGACCTGCGCATTGGAGGCCGCCACCACGTGGCCTGTGCCGCACCTAACTATAACCTTAAAACTCTAAAATTACTATATCCAATTTAACCGATAACTAGTAATATGATTATTTGAAAAGATACACTGTGATACTAGATTTCGCCCGCGACTCCGTCCGCGTAGAATTTAAAAAAACCAACAGTAAGTAGCCTATGTGTTCTTCCAGACTATGCTTTACATGTGTGCCAAATTTCATCAAGATCCGTTAAGAAGTTTAGGCTATGAACTTTAACAAACATCTTTCCACGTAAAGTTTTTAATTTATAATATTAGTCGGAAGCTGGATTTAACATCTAGTAAGATAAAGGAATCGTTTACCTATTTCTATGTCATCATGTAAACCTTGCCAACCCTCCTCCTTAACTGACTTTCTTTACGTCGTAATTTTATGATTGCGTAGTATCCCATAGAAATTAGTACGTAGTAAATCCATACAATACGTAGGTATTCCTACAGGCATGCGCAGATATTAGAATTGTGCCACGTGGCGATCTCCCGTTGCATAACTTTTGCTTAATGCGACACCGGCAAAGTCCTTTTACTGATATGGCGTCAAAACAATTAAAACCGCATAACTTGTCCATCATTAATCAATGCCCAAAAGAGTGACGAGTTTGATTTATTCTTCCTTAAAAAGTTACTTTCGTATTAAAATTTTTAGTCGTAAAGCAACTCGAATAACTTTAAATTCTTGAAGTTATCTTAATGTAGACATTATCTTGGTAGGTTTTTTAATTGATCGATAAGGATGTAAAGGCCACATGAATGTTTGTTTTCGGTATTATCTACTATATGTTTATTTATTTTTTATCCGTTAGTTTAGACCTTTACTTTTTGGGTACACTAATACGAGAGGTTTATTTTAGGAACTCTATCAGGTGTTTGGTTTTTGCAGTTTAACATTTTTGGTGTATTTATTTAATTTTCTATAATTAATATTAACCTAATAAACAACATATTAAAAAGGTTATCGACAAAACCAGTTATATCCGACAACTTTCTGACAACAAGTACCAGGAAGTCAGCAACGAGCAAGTATGTAATACAACCACGCCTGCGGAGCCCTTCGTGCCAATATGAATGTAAGGTTTCTCTAACCTCTAGAAAGTGCATTTAGCCGCGAAGATATTTTATTTACCCTAAACTGTTAATGCTATTGAAAGGTTTCTATAATTTAAAAGTACTTTATTACCAGTAAAAATAATTACATTTACCAGAAATTCATACTGGAATTTATAAGAAAAAATATTCATTGAATACGTCTGAGTGATTAGCCAATGTTTTGTTAGAGTCAGCGAGCGACCTCGAATGAAATCGTACTTTGAACAAAGCGTTTACGTATTGAATAATTAAGACAAATATAAATAACTACAAGTTAAAATATCATTAAAATACGAAATGTGTGTCAAATTGTTTTTATACATTTAATTATAAAATGTTTCAAAATAAGGCAAATGCCGATGTCGTAAACGACATATTGAAACAATTAAATAGCAATGTGAAATGTTATTGAACACTGCGACGACCGAAGACCGACGACGCAGCGGAAAAGCCCGCCATAACGTAACGTGGACGCCACGAGTACGCCATGCCGCGACACAAGTGCCTACAACGGCAAAACTTAAATATATCTTACGGATATGTTAAAAAATTTGCACTCTCGCTTTACTCCTAACACAGATGGTTCTACTATGTGACGTAATGTCCGATAGCAGCATATTACAGTGCCATGTGCCGAACACGTCGGCGCGCCGCACTTAGCCATACTAGAAATTCCAATGCGGACCTTATAAATTTAATCGTTTCCAGATTCACTTTACAATATAATCCATTTATACTTGTCGAAGACTTCGCAAAACCACAAATATGTAAACTGAACGGTGACGAGAGCGCGGATGTGATGTATATCCATATTATGTTAGAGAAGCGGCTGTGTCGCATTGAATATGCGACGGACGCGCGCGGCAGCTGCGAGGCAACTGGAGGCGGCGGCGCGGTGCGGCGGGAGGCGCGGGGGGCCGGCGGCGTCGCGTCGCGGTGCGGAGCGCGGGACCGGGGGCGCCGGCGGCGTCTAAACCGCGCGTCTCTACCCAACAAGCACTAGCCGCCTTGAATTGTGCAACGTCAGCACGCGCGTGCGTACTCGCGCCGCCTCATGTGCCCGACGGCACAAAAAAACCCCAAGCTATTCACCCGCGCGTTTACTTACGCCAGAAAGTACCCCGACCAGAACTCGTTCTACGCCGCCAATGTTTTGTTCGATTGCAATTATCTGCAGGCGGCCGGCGCACAGGCTGATTCGCCGAGGTTAGGTAATTTCGGCTTATTTTTGTGCCGCGAAGGCTATTTATGTTTTTATCGCGCTGATTGGCTTCGCATTCTCTTGTGCAGTTGAATGATTTGCAAAAACGGCGCGCACTGTTTTATTGTTCGGCTGGGTTTTTGGTGTCATGTAAGCCGAGCCGAGCCGAGCCGTCTTGTTAGTTTTATATACAAACTGGTTTGTTTAAAATCTTTTAAATGCTATATAACTTAAAATACAGAGAGCAATTGTTAAAGAAAATATAGTTTACAAATTGCTATTCAGAATAAAAACAACAACTGTAATAAGACTATCTTGGCAACATTATCAAAACAAACCGTGATAAAATACGGTTTGCTGATAGAAAAGCGGTGACGAATTTGATATCAGTAACTTTGATAGAAAATTTTATATAAAAACTAGCTTTCGCCCGCGACTCCGTCCGCGTGGAATTAAAATATACAAAAGTGAATAGCCTATGTGTCCTTCCAGACCGTCCTCTACATCTATGCCAAATTTCATCGAGATCCCTTTAGCCGTTTAGGCTACAAACTCTAACAAACATCCATCCATCTAAACTTTCGCATTTATATTATAACTAGCTTTCGCCCGCGACTCCGTCCGCGTGGAATTAAAAAAAACAAAAGCAAGTAGTCTATGTGTTCTTCCAGACTATCCTCTGCATCCATGCCAAATTTCATCGAGATCCGTTCAGCCGTTTAAGCTACAAACTCTAAGAAACATCCATCTATCCATCCATCCATCCATCCATCTAAACTTTTGCATTTATAATATTAGTAAGATGGGTTTTCACTAACGAAAAGTGATATATTCATCCCTGTCTTTCTCTATAATGTCGAGATAACAATACATTGTACACGTTCAACAATGGAAGTCCACGTTAATATTATCCAGTAATATTGAAGGTTGTTCAATATGTACAATCACGTGAGGAATGCAGTCTCTATGGTGACGAGAATGTATTAATTTCATGCATTTATTGATAACAATTTTATTACCTTACAACAATAAAATCACAGAATTACATTTGTTGTTACTAGCCGTTTTAAAAAATCTTTTTTTTCTAGTGCTGTTATGAATATTAGATTTTTTATAACGTGAATGCAGAAAATTATTACCTTATATGAATTCATGCTATTTCCATTGTCTTTTTACATTCTCCCCATGCAATACATTTCGTCGATTAAATAGAAAAGTTTTTTCAAAGTTTTCGGAAAAATAGATTATTACTAAAAGCCTACGGTTAACAACGCAGGCGACGTCGCAAGCAACAGGTAGTCAGTAATAATCAAATTTTCCGAATATTTTGAAAAATGAAATTTTACTATTTAATCGACTATTTGTATTAGATTTTGGTCGTATTTAAACTTTGTATGATTAAAAAAGTAATATCAATCGTACTTACTAATATCATAAATGCGAAAGTTTAGATGGATGGATGGATGGATGGATGTTTGTTAGAGTTTGTAGCCTAAACGGCTGAACCGATTTCGATGAAATTTGGTATAGATGTAGAGGATAGTCTGGAAGAACACATAGGCTACTCACTTTTGTTTTTTTTAATCCCACGCGGACGGAGTCGCGGGCGAAAGCTAGTTATATTATATTTCAATTGTAATTTATTTAATTTCTACTGCGCTCCCTTGGGATTACAATTTTGCTTTTTAATCCACTACTTTTTGTCTATAGTTAAGGAGCCTTGCGAGATTTGCAAATTCATCAGACCTCGTATTTAAAGACGCTTGAACAGATCTTTCTCAAAGAGCATTGAACAGAAATAACCACATGACATGACGCATGGCTCGGTGCGAAAGTCTGTACACAAACAGATAATAGACAATAGAAAATGTTATTTTAAAACTAAATTTCATGACCTTTACAACCTGAAACACAACGCTTTCCTATTTATTCATTCAAACAGAATACAAAAACCATTATCATCTCCTCTACCTTATCTCCCGTAGGGTCGACACATTGAGTTTTCGTCCTCCAAATAACTCTATCATCGTCTGTCATCACTTCTTGATCATATCACCTTTCAAGTACTCTTTCTACACCGGTAGAGTATCAAAGAATATCGGTATCTTCGCTATTTAAAAAAAAATAATTGTAATGATATTCACAGGTCTTTTAGTAAGACTTGATAGTAACATAACTACCTAAATAAATGAAATTGAATAAATAAATGCTTAGAAGACTGTTGGTTACTTGAGACCGTTAAAGTGACATATATTTATAATATAACAGACTAGCTTTCGCCCGCGACTCCGTCCGCGTGGAATTAAAAAAACAAAACTGAGTAGCCTATGTGTTCTTCCAGACTATCCTCCATTTGTATACCAAATTTAATTTAAATCCATTTACTCGTTTAGGCTACAAACTCTAACAAACATCCATCCATCCATCGCTGTCGAACAGAATAAATAGTATCCTATGTCCGTTTCCTGACTCTAAGCTACCTCCTCACCAATTTTCAGCCATATCGGTAAAGCCGTTCTTGAGTTATAAATAGTGTAACTAACACGACTTTCTTTTACATATATAGATATCAAACCGAAAATCTAGACAATACTTTTTGTTTGTTTTACGTATATGAAAATGGACCTCTATAGGCGTATCCTTCGCCAAGGGAGACCCATCAGCAATTTCTAGTATTGTGAATGTCTATGGACATCTACTTGCTCTCTTCTCTTAAAAATAAAGATTCTGTAGCAATTTACGCATTCCAGTATTCCCGGGTGAGTACGTTGTGTTTCCCCAGTGCATTAAAAGCGAACGAGGCCAGTTTATATATAAACACAACAAACGTGGAAGTTGCTTACTCGCATGACTAACACGTGGAGGCTAATTGGAGGTCACTGCATTCGGCTGATCCTCAACGCTTCCGTAAACAACCTGCAGTACGGTTAAGGTAAGGCATATTCGCGATTTGAAATTATTTTCGGGTGTGTTCCTGAGAAATGGGCGGAGTTAGG